>LR738709.1:709267667-709290573 GCA_902687465.1 Secale cereale | reverse complement strand
CCCCCCCCCCCCCCCCCCCCGCCCGCCCCGCGCGCGTGATGTCTTTGGCGGATCTACGCGAACAAGAGTGGAGGGGCTCAGGCGGTTGGCGGGGAACTCCTCCTTGATGGCTCGTGGGGAAGTACGATATGAAGGAGAGATGACGTCATGATGAAGGTGAAGTGGGCGTCGTCCCATTTTAAAGGAAAGGGCTCCAGCGAGAAATGTCTCGCTACGACGGGAAATCGATTGGGAAGGGAAGATTCCGATCGGAACTGGGAAGGGTGCGTCGCTGAAGACAACATGATGGATAGTCCGGACAACCAGGTTTCTCCTTCAAACATGGGCGGGATTTGGGAGCTCGTTCGGTGCCCGTCTAATGTCCGAACACACCTGAATGTATGAGGGAGAAATGACCTTTGATCTTGGAGACATCATTAATCATTTATTGATTCATTCATATGCATTGTAGCCCGTAGCAACGCACGGGCGTTCTCCTAGTAGCATGTTATATTTCAAAATAACGTTTGCAAAAAATGCCAAATATATCCACAAATAAAGTATTCCAGTACCTTAAAACACCATCGTAGAGGGACATAATCTAGCCAGATAGGAAGCACAAATTTTAAACTGAATATCAAACTGTAGTCAATCTGTGTGGTATATGAACATCAAATGTGATGGTTGTCCGTCAAGTAATGTTATCAAGCCATGCGACTTGCTGGCGCTCTCTCAGATCAAGGTATTCATATTGTCATTCATTTGGTTTAAAGTTTAAACACACCTTGCACAACCTGGATGTTGTGTGATGTCTCCGGTCTACCTCAACTACTTTAAGCGCGGATCTGTCGCTTCAGCTGGAATCAAAACTGAAGCCTCATCTTGGAAGCATGGAGTTTTTATTTATGGCAAATCTAGCCTGGTGTTGAACTGCTCTGATCAAGGTTTGGCCACCGTGTCGTCGATCTGCTTACATTGCTTTTCGGCAGGTAGTGATAGTGGGGTGTAGGGAGGCACGCTGAAGTTGTTGAGAGCTGCCAACAGCCCAGCATGCGGGCAGCCTCTTGACTTATGCCTTGTGAATTTGTAATAGTCAGGTGTAGGGAGGCACGCTGAAGGCTATATGAAGTGAAGATATTGGAGATTGAGTTTGGTCACCGTTTTCTTGCCCTCTCGCAGTCTCGCATTCGTTTGTGGTAGACCTAATTCATGTGGCAATATGCTTCGTGCCACGTGAATTGATGCTTCCGCGTATCGGTGTAACTTCATCTGGTGTATCAAACACCACCTCAGATCAGGGTATTACTGTGGTTACATGATGTCTTCAGCTTCGATCTACCACTTCATCCGGGGGTTTGTCTTCGAAGCAAATGAATTCATTTTGTTTCGGGCGACCAGCGTAAATGTTCCTGATGTTGAACTGCTTTGATTGGCACCGATCTAGGGACCAAGCAGGTTTGTTGCCTTCTTTCAGTAGCCGACAGAATCCCTGGCATTATTTGCGTAAAACAAATTAGAGCAATCTATACGTACTAGTAGTTGATTTTGAGCATAAAGCAAAGCGCGGTCGATGGACCCTAATGATGACTGTGCTTAACCCTCAGGAACAGTTGATTTTTTTCTTCATCAGAACAACCAGCAGCAATTGTTTGGCAGACTAGGCTTCGTCGTGGGCTTTGGTTTCATCTTGTCACGTACGTGGCTCGCAAAAAATGCGCCCACCTCTGCTCTGCACGTGCAGCCCTAAGATAAAAACCTAGATACCCATGGCCTACTTCGATCTCAGCGTGTTCTTCCGTCGCCGCAGCACAAACCTCCATCCCTGGGGAGGATGGAGGCAGGCCCTCCTGCACCTAGATCGAGGAAGAGGAAGGCTATTCTTGGAACCGATGGGGACCGAGGAGGCCCCGGCGGTGACCAAATCAGCGACCTTCTGGACGCCGTCCCGCTCAGGCCGCCTGCGATGGAGATGGAAACGGCGGTCGCGGCGGCGACTGCAGAAGGGCACGCCTCGGAATCTACGGCGGAGGACCGCCTCAGCGGCCTCCCCGACGGCGTCCTCGGGGACATCGTCTCGCTCCTCCCCACCAGGGACGGCGCCCGCACCCAGGTCCTCTCCTCCCGGTGGCGCCATCTCTGGCGCTCAGCCCCGCTCAACCTCGATCACCGCTCGCTCTGCGACCACCCGGACGACTTCAACTCCGTCGTGTCGCGTGTCCTCGCCACCCACCCGGGCCCCGGCCGCCGCTTCTCCGCACCCGTCTACCACCTCTGGGGCCATCGAGCCACCACCGCGGACGCCTGGCTCCGGTCCCCGGCCCTTGACAACCTCCATGAGCTTGTGCTGTGCAGCTACGACTACACATTGTTGTATCCACCAGTGACGCCACAGCCGCCGCCCAAAGCCGCCTTCCGCTTCTCCGACAGCCTCTGTGTTGCCACCATTGGAGAGTGCCACCTCCCCCACAGCACCATTCAGGGGCTTTACTTCCCTAAGCTTCAGAAGCTCGCGCTTGAGCGGGTCACCATCTCCGAATCCACACTGCACGCCATGATTGCTTCTTGCCGCGCTCTCGAGTGTTTGCTCATTCAGAATTGCTCTGGCTTCCGTTGTCTCCGAATCAACTCGATTAGTCTTAGAGGCGTAGGTGTGAGAGCTTATAATTATCATAAAGAGCTCAAAATTGGGGAGCTCGTCATTGAGAATGCCCCTTGTCTTGAAAATTTTCTCCACGCTGGTTTCCATGAGTCCCTGCATATATCGGTAATCTCTGCGCCTAAACTGAAGACTTTAGGCCAGGGCCGGCCCATAGATATACGGGGCCCAGGGGCAAGACAGAAATAAGGATTTTGTTTACTTAAAAGCTCAAAATATTTTCTATTTCAAAAGCAAAGTAATATCCAGTACACAGCATCGCCTGATGATCTTAATTTGGACGCTAACTGACAGTACAATTTATTTATCAGTCAAGTGAACTACACACCATGATATTACAAAATGATGTAGTTCGATAAAAGCTTGCATTCCTAAATTTGAGTGGAGACTTCATTATGTTCTGCAAAACCAAAATTCATGTCAAAACTGATTGCTACTTAGATGTTTTGTGTTACCATCAAATTCCTGTCATGTACCTCTCCATTGCTCAACTTTCTGGAATAATAAGTTTGTGAAAAATGTCTATAATTACTATCTGGAAGGAACACAATATCATCATTTCTTATAGGACCATTTCTCAACTAAAATATATCTAGTCTCATCATCCAGATTATCCCAGTGTCGTGGATCGAAAATATCAACAGTGAGTGGTTGCTGTTTATCGACAATCGGTGATTCAGAATTTGGTGAATGGGTTACTTTTTCATGCACACTGGAATTATTATTATTCTCTTTCATATCATGATCAGTGACATCTGTATTCTCAGTTGGTTGTTCTTCAACACTTACTGTGGCCGATTCCATGGGATCTTTAGGAGAACTACTAGTTGTGAATATTTTTGTCAAGTGACCCTTTTTGGGATTTTACCTCTTCATCTATTTGCATTTTTCTCTTCCTTTTGTTACTACCAGATAAAACTTCCTAAAGGAGATGTCACGAAAGAAGAACAAGCAGTATAAACTTATTAAACAGGGAACAAAAGCACCTGAATGTGGATTGATGTCGAAGTAGGTGGCCGGATCAGCAGATCGGCAGGTTGCAGTAGTCAACACGAACGCAAAGATGACACCATGAACTGAATAATCCCCCCTTCTCCAGTTCTCCGCCACACTTGGATCCACCGAACAGCAGAACTGCAGAAGAAGACCTATGCAGGGGAGCAGGGCAGAAAGGATGGATGGGATTAGGGTCAGGAAGAGAAGAACACACGTACTGTCTCTCCAATGTTCAGCTGATGGAGAACGAGTAGAACATCAAGAAGGGAAGGAGAGCCGATTGGGGAGCAGATTTGCGTCTTTACTCTCCATTAATGGCTGGCGGCGACCTTGGAATCGGATACGGTGACGCACGGGAACGGTGGCACAGTTATGGGAGTCTGTGATTTGGGGACGAGGAGTCGAGGGGCACGGGATGACGGGAAGATGCTGAATCCGCTCGTTGTTTTTGTTGGGCTTCGTACGTACTACAGATGAAATACTAGCTGGGCTGGGGCCCCTTCCTTCTGGGGGCCCAGGACGGGCGCCCCGTTTGCCCGACCTATGGGCCGGGCCTGCTTTAGGCTGCCTCTACAATACCACACTCATGTTCGCCGAATCGACACTTATCCAGGTAGCTGTAGGCCTGTAGCCTTCATGGGCCTTCTTATTTGCATTTTTGTGTTCAGTTGAGTTACATACTATATCTGCACTTATAGATGATCTAACGACGTTGTCTTCCATGCTTCATGAAGGGATTGCGTGTTCACAGCCTGACGAAAACTGTGTGCACCGTTAAGATTTTAGCTATTGACATGAGTGCTCCTAGTTTGGATGTTGTTATTAACTTGATGAGATGCTTTCCATGCTTGGAGAAGTTGTACATTGAGGTGACAATTCTTCTATCATGGTTCAGTGCTCATTTGATCTGCCTAATATCCTCATTGCGTTTACTTGTCTATGCTCTTTTCAGTCAATAGGATCTGGGAAAACCAACTCGTGGCGTCGTAAGCATCAAACTCTTATAAGATCTCTTGACATTCGTCTGAAGACGATTGCTTGGACATATTATGAGGGAATCAAGTCACATGTTAACTTCGCCACATTCTTTTTACTAAACGCGAGAATGCTAGAGTTAATGACTCTTAAGGTTAGTCCACAAGATTACAATGAGGAGTTTTTTGCACAACAACGTAAGATGCTTCAGCTAGATAACAAGGCCTCGGGAGGTGCTTGTCTTCATTTTACACCGGATCGGTCTCATCGCAGCATTCAGGATTTTGGTGCCCATGATTTGGACCTAGCTGATCCCTTTGTAAGGATGCATCCTTACCAATTCCATACTTTGTCCTAGCTTTTATTTGTTGTCAGCTTTGTAACTTATTTAAGTTTGCATTATTTTGGAACCTTGCGACAGTTGTTACATGTGCTATTAGTGATTTTAGTTCTGTTGTAATTATAACCATCTTGTGCATGTCACCTTTGTTGCACTTACCTTGATGAGAAAATACAGATCTGTGTGGCTTCTGGACATCAAATGTGATGTCTTCCTGTCAATTCATTTTATGAAGCCATCCGACTTGCTGGGGCCTTCTCAGATCAAGGTATTGTATGGTCATTCGGTTGGTTTCAACAAGGTCTTACAGGTATCAGTCATATGCTACCCCCCTTGCTCAATGGTAAGATCTGCGTGGAACATAGTTGCAAGTCGCAAAATCAGGTTGTTGCGCTATATCTCCAGTTTACATAAACTACTTGGAGCGCGGGTCTAACACTTCAGCCAGAACATCTTGGAAGCAAGGAGTTCCATTTTCTTTCCAGCCCGGTGTTGAACTACTGCTCTGATCAAAGCCTGGTTAGTGGTTAGTGTTGGGCGCCGTGCCGTCAATCTACTGACATAGTTTTTTGGAAGGTAAATAAATATATGTGTTTCATCATCAGCAGCAGCAGCAGAGTGATGAGAGCGGGGTGTAGGGAGGCACACTGAAGTTCGTGAGAGCTGCCAACACAGGGCAGCCTCCCTTGACTCTATAATTGGTTTGTCAAATTGCTGTGAATACACGAAAGAAAGATGGAACGCTGTAAACCTGCTAGCAAGGACTGCGCGCGCTTGGTAGTGAACCAGTTTGTTGTGGAGTGGAGCATGTGACCTGCCGAGAACAAGATGAGCGCCGCGAGTCCATCATCTCTCCGCATACTCTCGAGTTGATGCATGGATGGAGCATTTGTCCTGCGCGATGTTTCCCTGGAAATCAATATCTGTACGGGCAGTGGAGGCTGGCCCTTGCTGGGGGTTCTTCTCCGTTTCTCTGAAGCCACGGGAGCATCAAGGTGCTGTGTGTGTATGGCGCTGGAATGAGACCAATATGATGCCCCGGGTGATGTACGTGACGTGATGCTACCAAAGCAACGGCATCATATTCAGCAAGAGCAAGGCGGTGTCATTTCAATCGTCGACTCTCCGCGCGTGTAGAGTAGAGAAGGCGTATGAGTTTATTGCTCAAATCACAGATACATCGTCGATTAACAAAGACAAAATAAAGCTAGGAGGTTCGTCAACCCACACATTTGGTTGATCACCAGTCTTTATATAGCTAGAGAATGAGCGACTAAATTGGCCTCCCTCGGACAAAGAAATAGACTGAACAAGGATATCTTCGTATATGGGAGCAGCTGCCGTTCCAGAAAATCCTTGAGTGTGGTTTTTCTACACCCCACCTCGGTGCACCCACGGAAGAAAACATAATAAAACATTTTTAAAAATTCTGAAACTTTTTGGGAATGATTATCAACAAATGCTATGGACGCTTGCAAAGTTTGGTGGTCAAATAACATTAGAGGAGCTATGTAAAATAAAGACAAAATCACTCCCATAACATTTGTTGATGAACATTCCCACAAAGTTTCATAATTTTTTGAAATGTTTTGCTATGTTTTTTTGCGTGGGTGCACCGAAGGAACCAAAAAGAACCAACGAACGAGGCCTCGATCGATCCTATCACGCACCCGCGGTCGCTTCTTCACCACCCACACGCGTGCACGTACGAGCGGGTCCATCATCATCCATAAATAAACACATCTTTTCTTTTTCTCCGTTCAACCTGAGTGCTTTTATTCAACGAAAGAACTCCTGACATCATCAACCAACAAGCTAGTGAGCAGGAAGGAAGGTCTGGAGTCAGTCCAACTCTCGGTTACCATCAGCGTGCAAGCATGTTTCGCGCAAAGATGAGCTGGTTACATGTCGAATGTCAAAATAAGAAAAAGAGACAGCTAGCTCTCCAATTTCCAAAAGTACTGATGCCACCATAGAAAAATTGTTGTTGCGATTTTTCCAGAGATTGACAATCTAGAGGCACCGTCTCCAATATCACATGCGAGAAGCCGCGCAGATTTGCAAAGATAACACCATCATGAAGCGCCATAGTCTCCCAAATGAATGGATCGGTCACTCCAATATGAGGTTTACTCCATGCACCCAACAAGGCAGTGCTTGAGCGGGCGACCTCTCCTGCAGATGCAGTGCACGACGTACGTACGTACCTTTTCTTTTTGAGGCAAGAATACGCTTTATTAATCAACAAGAATGTTTACAGGTACTGCCAAAGGATCGTAGGGTAAAGCCAACCAAATGCGACGACCAAATTCAGGAGAGGAAAGATCTCTTTCAGAGTTGTATTTTTAAGTTCGAACATATATAGGAACTTCAACTAGTACAAATGCCCGTGCGTTGCACCGGGCGATCTCTTTTTTAAAACCTGCTCCTACTCCGAGTGCTACTACGCGCCACTTCTTATTTCCAAGACAAATGTCAAAAATAAGCTTACCCTCATTCGCTATAAGGTGAATATGCCTTCGTGTTGCCACAGTTTTTAAAACCTGTTCGGATTTGATCTATTATCTTGGTCTTGCAGTTTCTACATTCCCTTCTCACATTTTCTTCTTCAGGGCAGCGATTTGCTTCACAAATTGCGACCGACGACATCTCCTAGTCTACATCAACATTTTCTCGGCCACTGCTTCCACAAGCTCCTGGGTGAAAAAGTTTGATCCATCAAGGCAGAGGCTCAGAGGGATGCAGGAGGAACAAGAGCTCGGCTCCGCCAGAGATTTGAATGTAATTTTGTTTTTCCGTACGGGTGAGTTTGTAAGGATGTGTGTTCCTTAATATTTGGTCGTAGGCCTTTCCGCAAACTAAAAAGCAATTGTCGCTTTTTGGACAATGAAGTGTTGATGTGAAGAACAGACCCTAACTTCCTTGGTCATCGCCTACTTCAACTTTGCACTGCCATCGGATGGAATAGTACTGCACCTGCTCTGAACTTTTGAATGTTTACTCTGCTGCTCTCAACTTGCAACTGCTTTTCACGTTCAGGAAAATCAAAAAAAGGTGGAGGGGAGCAGATTTCTCACATAAATAAGACTGCTAGAAGAATAATCTCGCCCTCTCTCTCAGTATACACGCACATATGCACAAGCAAGTAAATCGAACTGCAAAACTGAATGAACTACACCTGCAGCCATACTTTTGTTGCGACCAGGCCAGGCCGATGCGGGACACGGTGGCACTGACGGCGGCTCACACAGCCGATTCCGGAGATATAGCCTGCGGCGGACGAGCTCCTATACCTTCTCTTCTCTGGCTCCATCGTGTGGACGTCTTCAACTGGAAATTAACAAAATGTCTAGTTAGAAGCAACGAACCTTTTTATTATCTTGTTCATAATCAGACCGTACTCTGAACATAAAAGGCATGCGATCCTAGGACATGAAGCACAACCATTTAGCTAATAGAAACACTCAACATAAACTGAAGTAATTCTGTAATAGTACTTACATATTGCTCCAGCCGTATATCTGAAACCTACAACTATACATATCCATCCGCTCAAGCATCATTATTAACCATTATTGGCGCTTCACTGCTTCTGGCAACTTGATGCTAATTCGTAGAAACAATGATTTTTTTTCTTGCATTATTCTTAGTTTGAATGTAACGAAATAATCAAAGAATGAAACATCCAACAATGATTTAAACAGCTATTTTGTGTGAGGTTCTCATGTGAAAATAATTTAGTTGTCTAGACAAAGAATATGTAATGTCAAAAAATTGTCCACCTGTACTGTAATAGCCTACTTGTCAGCATAATATCTATATCGAGTTACAGACAAAGGAAACAGAGGATAACTGGAAGCTCAAAAAAGAATCAAGCAAAAATGTTTTAGGTGCTTACAGTCTCACCCAAAGACCTTGTTTTGTTCGAGGCAAAAGCTGTGGTGCTTTCCACAATAAAATTAGATATGTCCACATTGCTAAGTCTAGATAATGCGAAATAGAAATTCATATAAAAAATCAGGAACTTATTCATTCGCAGGAAATTAACATGAATTTCGTAGCAACTCTACAAAGATCAGCTCACTGATTTACGTGGTATGATAGGCCCCGACTACTCTCCTGCAATGCTGGCAGTTGCTACACTTTATTTGTGCCACCATGGCTACATTCTCTCCTTGAATGTAATTTTGAACCTCTCCTGAAGAACATCAAATAGAACATGTCCTGAAGAACCTGAAAGGTGAGAGTTATGCCATGTACATCTCAAACTTTATCTTTCGCCATGAACCTCTTCAAAGTACTAAAAAATAGATGGTCTATACATCGGCGTCCCAGTCTAAAGATATAATGTAGTATAGTTCTGGATAGAATAAAGCAAACATCTATTTCTATTTGTCAGTGTAGTCAACTTTCCTTTGCAACTGCTTTTGCTACCAGATTGACTGCGGACATGCTGAAGAACTTAGCGGTCCCTCTGCTTGTTGCCAGAAAATAGGAATAACACTGTCAGATCCGCCCATATTGTGTTGACTGATATATGTTATTGATATATGCATGCTGAAACTCCATGCAGAGTAAACATATGTATGTGGTTGCTAGTCTGCTACTTCATGGGTCAAGAACACTTGGAGCTGCATGAACCTTTCAACAGCTAGGAGCCTAGGACAGTGCATCTTGATATGCTTTGTCTGTTGTCCCATCATGAGCAAACACGCTTCATCCCGGCAGATTGTGCCACATCAGTAGTGTTGTAGTCAAACACACCATAGCGCCTGACATCAATCACTTAATCTGCACAGAAATCACAACCCACATTAGCCTGTGCACTGCAACGGGTACAAAATCTATACCACTAAAATTAAATGTGCATCAACCAAAAAATGCATTAACAATCGTAAGATGTACAAAAAACCACAACAACCCATAAGCAGCAGCATTATATATGTTCTTTTCCATGCGTAAAATGCACAACAATCACTAAGCACCAATATGAACAAATTCGATGCAACCTCGCCCATATGTCAAGCCTGGTCTTGGAGAAACAACCTAAAAATCTGGCCATATAACCAGCAGTGCTATCAAACCTGAATCACAAGTACAAACAGATAAAAAAGGAATAATCTAGGGCCCGACACCTGTCTTTTTTTATCCCAAAACTGTGTCAACAAGATATCCATTCATTTCAAATAACACAGTCTGTACATCTATTTCAGACGGCTCCTCAATAGCCTTATCTAGTGGGCTATTGGCCTTGCGCTTCTCTGGAAATGGACAATGGTCTTGCTGCAATGAAAATAGTGAAAGTTTGTGAGGGAACTGTTAGTGCCAATCTCATGCCTTAAGTAGAGGAAGCATAAGCTACTACTTATAAACACAGTTTGGGGCCTGAAGTATAACAAATTCATGACTTAAGGTAGACTTGCTTATTTTGGGCAACCAACCAAAGTACTTTGGCACCTGCAGAAGCAATTGGAAGAACCTGATGCACCCGAGCCTTGTTATGCTTCCCCAACACTTCACCTATGACAGCCTTATAATTACCTAATATCTTGACAAGAGTGAGTAGCAAGTGGAATATCTCAGACTTGCCGTGTGCAATTTTTGTGTTGGCTAACATATATCCATCTGCTGCTCGACGTCCATACTTGTATTCCTTATAAGCAAGCTAAATCAAAACAGTGGAAGGTCTCCTTAAAAACAGTGGGGTGGCAAGAGAGGGATTGGCACCACATTACTAATCATGGAGTTGGCTACGGGGCAAAAACCAAGAGTATACCTTCAGTCCTGCTCAGCCCCTACCAGTTCCTGTCCTCGCCGAGCACCATCAGCAGTGGGCGCACCACCAGGAGATCCTCCTCTGCCTCATTGCACCGGCAGGCGGCGGCGGCAGCCTCGATGACGGCCGAGGTGCGCCGCCTGCAAGGACTTCGCGCCGCCGCGCCGAATCCCTCCGTCTCCCTCGCCCGTCCGCCATCGCCCGGCTCCAACGAGTTCCTGCCCAAGTCGCTGCACCGCCCCTCCTTACTCCCTCCTTCTCTCCCTCACCTCCCTTCCTTTCAGCCCAGGAGCCGCAGACTCCATGAATCCACCAGGAAATCCACGCTCTAGCCTTCCTCGTCGTCACCGGCGACCCCCACCTTGGCGCCGGCCTTCCTTGTCGTCACCGGCAACCCCTACCTCGCCGCTGGCCCCCGGAACCGCCTCCCCAGGCCCTGCCGCGCATGGATCCGGCCCCTGCAAGCTCCAATCTCCGCCGCCGTTCCACATCGAGCCGCCGCGCCGCCCTTGAACTTCTGCTCCGCCCGCACCTCTCCTTCTCCTGTCCGCCGCAGCTGGAAAGGAAGCGAGAGCGTCTGGATAAGACGCGGGGGGTTTTTTGTAAAAAAACGAACCGTTAGACAGACCCACTAAAAGATGGACTGAGGGTTAATTTGTTATAAACCGAGGGGCTTTTATGCAAAGTCGCGCGCGACGACGGACGGGCTGAAACCCAACTTTCTTTATTATTAGGTAAAGATTTCGAAGCTCATAGACGTACGTACGTACGTACTCCCTCCGGTCCTTTTTACTCTGCATATTAGGTTTGTCTGAAGTCAATCTTATCCAACTTTGACCAAGTTTATATAAAAAATTATTGACATTCACATAACAACACCAATATCATTAGATTCATCTCGGAATATATTTTCGTATTATGTTTATTAGATATTATAGATGCTAATAATTTCTAATATAAATTTGGTCAAACTTAGCAAAGTTTGACTTTCGGCAATTCCAATGTGCAGAGTAAAAAGGACCGGAGGGAGTACTTGAGTTTGAGTCAAGGAGGAGATTCGAGGCCGTACGTTTCTGGATCGATTGTTCGGCCTTGGATGGGAACAGAAAAGAAGAGATCCCCAGCCCAACGCCATCCCCTCTCGCCCACATACCTCGTCTCCCGTACGTGAAAAAAGGTCGGGATTTATATTACCAACATCGATCCATCGCTTTTTGGGATTCGTTTTTCCCAATGTTCAAACCGCCGCCTACCCTCCCCTCTACGCGCATCTCCGATCTTGCCGATGGAGGCCGGAGCTCCGGCTTCCACAAGGAAGAAACGACAACGGCGTACCCGTGACGACGTCATCAGCAACCTCCCCGACGAACTTCTCGGGGAAATCATCTCATTGCTCCCCACCAAGGAAGGCGCCCGCACGCAGATCCTCGCCCGCCGGTGGCGCCACCTCTGGCGCTCCGCCCCCCTCAACCTCGACCACCACCGGCTCTGCAACAACCAGGGCGACCTCGACGCCGTCGTGTCGCACATCCTCTCCGTCCATCAGGGGTCCGTCCGCCGCTTTTGCGCGCCTGTCTACCACCTCCACGGCGACCGAGCTGCCACCGTAGACTCTTGGCTCCGGTCCTCCGCCCTCGATAACCTCCAGGAGCTTGAGCTCTGCAGCAGCGACGACTACCAGCTGCCACCTCCAACGTTGCCGCCGCCGGCAGCTGCCTTCCGCTTCTCCGAGACCCTTTGTGTCGCCATGTTCGGAGAGTGCCACATCCCCGACAGCACCGCCCAAGCGCTTCGCTTTCCTTTGCTTAAGAAGCTCGCGCTTAAGCGGGTCAACATCTCTGAATGCTCGCTGCAAACCATGTTTGATGGCTGCCCTGCACTGGAGTGCTTGATGATTTGCTGCAGCTCTGGCTTCCGTCGTGTCCGGATCAACTCCATCAGCCTTAGAAGCATATATTTGAAATCTCTTGTGCGCCGTCCAACTCTCCGATTTGAGGAACTCGTCATCGAGAATGCCCCTCTTCTTAGGTTGCTCCAGCTTGGTTCAACTGTTGACCTACGTATATCGGTAATCTTCGCGCCAAAACTGGAGACCTTAGGCTGCCTTACTTCTTATCATCGTAGTACCACACTCACGTTTGACTCCTCGACAATTATTCAGGTAGCTATGTCCTCCATACTTCCCTTGATGGGCCTTTATATCTGCATTTCACTTGTACTTATACATGGTCTAATGTCGTCTCCCATGCTTCATGAAGGGATTGCGTGTTGATAGCCTGACGAAGACGGTGTGCAATGTCAAGATTTTATGTGTTGATACGCATGCTCTTAGTTTGGATTCTGTTATTGATTTGATGAGATGCTTTCCTTGCTTGGAAAAGTTGTACATTGAGGTGACAACTCTTCTTAATGGTTCATAGTGTTCAGTTCTAATTAATTTGCTTATTGTTCTTAACTGGCTGCTTTTGGTTTGGTTATGTTCTTTATATATAGTCAAGAGGGCCTGGGATAAAAAATTTGTGGCGACGTAAACATCGGAACACTATAATTTCTCTTGACATACGGCTGAAGACTATTGTTTGGCGATATTATTCGGGTATGAAGTCGGATGTTGACTTTGCCACATTTTTCTTACGAAATGCGAAAATGCTAGAGTTAATGACTCTGGAGGTTGATCCAAGTGATTACAAAGTGAAGTTTTTTAGACAACAACATAAGAAGCTTCAGCTGGATAAGAAGGCCTCAAGAGGTGCTCGGATTCATATTACACCAGGTTCTGTTCATCGCTATGTTTTGGATTATGGTGTCAATGATTTAGATTTAGCTGATCCATTTAGATGGAGACGTCCTTATAAATTCCGTGCTTTGTCTTAACTTTTATTAATTCTCATGTTTGTAGTTTGTTCAAGTTTCGTATTATATTGGAGCTTTTGATTTGTAAACAAGCTATTCATGGTCTTGGTTCTGTTGAAACCAACTTGTGCTGATGTGCACTTATTTGATCAGAAAGTACATGCATAGTTGTGTCTGCTTCTAAACGTCGAATGTGGTGTTATCCGTTAAGCTGTATCTATGAAGCCACACAAACTGATGGTTCTGAGTATCAATATCCCTTCTTTTGTTTTTCAACCACCTTATCAATTTAGTGTATTACTGTGGTGCTAAAATTCCTACCGGTAACTTTTTTTCCCTTGCCGAGTGACATGATTTGTACAGAACGTAATTAGTTGTGCATTCGGAATATTTTACGATGTCGCGAGTTTGTAGAACCACTTAGGAGGTTTTTGATTCAGTTGGGTGCCGAGGTGCTAGGTGATCGTATCTTTCCAAAGCAACCAACGCCCATGATCTTGCAAGACAGGACTTCATACTCACAGACTTGTCGTACCTGCTATAAATGCATGACACGGTCCTAGAATTGCACCCTACCATTGCCGTTGATCAGATTGCGACAACAATTAATGGAAACATAATGTGTGTTTTATATGCTAAAGAAATAAATAGAAATGGTACATGCCGTTGACCAGGGAAAACCAACTTCTCGTAAACACTAGGATCCTATAAGATCTCTTGACATTCGTCTAAAGACAATTGATCGTGGCATCAAGTCACATCTTGACTTTGACACATTCTTTGTACATTATGATTGTTTAACATACATTGGTCTTATATCTACATGATGGATTCTAGCGTCCATCAGTTGAGTGTCGTTCATCCCTTCGAAAGCGCATACACTTTGGGAGAAGGTACCAATTTTGTGCTTTGCTAACTGTTTCTACTTCCGTTCATAATTCTTGTCATTGTTTTAGTTCAAGTTGTGGTTTTAGTTCAAAATTTAAACTAAAACCACGCCAAAAATCATGGGCTCAAGTTTGTAGTATGTATAAGTTCATATGCTATCTGGGAATCTTATGTTAGTTCATATGCACTTATCTGATGTGAAAGCACAGATCTGTGTGGTATCTGAACATCAAATATGATGTTTTTGTTCATTAAGTCGCTTTATGAGGGCGTGTGACTTGATGGCTCTCTCTCAGATCAACTATTTGTGTGGTCATTGTTTCGGTGTGAACATGTCTATTAATTGGGCCTCATCTTGGAAGCAAGGAATTAATTTTGTTTCCAGCACAAGTGGTCCTTCTGTTGAAGCAAGTTAAACTGTTGAACTGCTTTGATCAAGCCTGGTGTTGGTCACTGCACGGGCGATCTGCTGACATTGTTGTTCGGAAGATCAGACGTGTATTTCATCAGAAGATTCAAAAGCAGAGTAATGGTGTTAGCATAAGAGGGAGCTATACTGAAGTTGTTGAGAGCTGCCAACACATGGCAGTATCATGACCTATGGTTTGTAGTCTTGTACATGTACTCCATGTACCACTCAGAGTTACTTACAAGATAGGCTATAGTCCTGCTGAGAGTTACCGCATGTGATACATTTGCCATCAACCAGGGGAGCTACAGTAACTTCCAATAAATGTAAAAGTTGGCTGTGTGTTCTTGCTTGACCTGCAGATGAAAGAGCATGATTATCTGTCAGGAAGTGAAGATCCTGAAGACCGAGTTGAGTCACTATTTGCCTGCCCTCTCCCATCCGCTGTGAGAGTTGAGTGGAAGCGAGAATAGTGTCTGTGTGGGTGAGATGAATTCGTGGTAATGTAACTAATGTTGGAGCAGTAGCTTGATGCTGCACAGATGCAACTGCCATTCTAGAAAGAAAAAAAGGCCTTAAGCCTTGAGATCTGAATCTTTATGCTCCACTTTATGAGGAGCTGTTCTACATCAGCATCCATTCTTGCTCCTCTGCCACCCCACGCTAGCATATGTGCAAGGTCCATGGTCGATGATCCGGCGACCTCATGCACAAGCTTCAAACCTAACCTTCTATATACCTTAACAAGCCGATGACAACAACAAAAGCAACACCAATTTGAAAACTTAATTAAACACAAAAAACTAGGAAAAACTTTGCATTCTATCACACTAAGCAAAAGTCCATTGTAAACCGCCCTTCTTGCTTCTTCTTTTTTGCCTCTCATTAGCAACTGAGAGCAAAACAAGGAAAACGTATGTTTGGAAACAATCAACAATTCATGATTTACACTAGGAGCCTGTTTGGTCGGGGGTAATTAGAGCTAGGGAATGAGAATTTAAGGGGTATGAGACTTTAAATCTATTGTTTGGTTGGATGGATTGAGAATTCATAAGGGAATAGCCATGGGACTTGAGACTCCAACTCCCACCGTTTTATTAACAGGGGAGGGGGTGGGAGTTGGGAGGGAATTGTTTTAGTGAGTCAATCTTAACCGTTCATCATAACTTATGTTAACTTCCTTTGTCTAGTCCCTAGTCAATTCCCACGAACCAAACAAGGGAATACAATTTGTCCTCAATTTTCACACATAATTCCTATCGTGCGCCAAACAGAGGATTGGTAATAAAATGACTCATCCCATGTTTAATCTCAATATAACTCCCTACTCTAAACTCCCATTTTCCTTCCCAAATATTGCCAAACACGCTGTAGGAAAAAAATCATCTTAATGTTTTTGTATTGCTCTAGAAACAGGCTTTCATCATGCTTTATATTAAAGCAACAACACAACAAAGTACAAAGCCGAATGATACAAAATGATGGGAAGACCCCCTTATACCATGAAGTTCAAAAGAGAAACATGAAGCTAAAACAAGCGTAACACCTACCCGAGGCTCGGCCGAAGACTCTTGAGATCTACGACAACACCTCCAGGAGGGAGACAATGTGAAGCGTCGCCATTGTCGAGTCCAAACAAATAGACTAGAGTTTTCATCACAACCCTGGCACAAGGGAGGGACTCATGACAACATCTTTGGGAATCAAGCGGCACCCATGGGTCTGCCGTCACCAGCGGCAGAAACGTGAAGATTTCGTTCGAAACTCTCTGCTACAGCACAGGAGGGTTTGAGTCATCAACACAACGAGGGTCAGCCCAGCCACACCGAATATGGGCACTGCCAGAGCAGACCAGAGCCTCCCGCCACTACACCCCTTGCTTCCCACACCACCGCCCTGCATCCATGCGTCGAGGCACCGCCAACCATCTACATCACGACCACCCAACCATGGTAGTAGAAGAAAAAGGCGTCTTCTTTTAGTCCTAGTCAGGCATCAGCCACTGGGCCTTGGCACCTCCACCATAGGAAGCACCCACACTCGAGTCCTCATCCGGTCCCGGTGGACCGGGGAGGATACAACCAAGTGACTACCGACGGTTGCCGCCAATCACACTTCAGCACCACCAAATCTGTGGTCCTTACGTCGATCCGTCCGGTTTACAGGAAGCAACCAAGTGGACCATATAACACGAAGGCTTGCACCCACACAGACCAAGTCATCCCCCATACATGTGCGCCGCCGGCCATCGTCCACCACCACGGACTAGCAACCCCGCCGCAAGCCCTACACTTACGCCATAGTGCGTGGACACCACCCCCCTAACAACCCACGGACCCCAACTCGACATTGCTGGAGATGTCCAAGGTTTAGCACCGCCGGCCGACTGCAGGATGACACCACCAGGAGAAACAATGACCGCTCCATCCGATCTGACCGTTCAGATACGGACGGGGACGCCCAAGGCAGCCAACAACTCAGGCCCCTAGGGCAGCAGCAAACAAGCCAGCCCTGCTTCCATTGGCACCCAACATGTCACCACCCCCAAGCACTCTCCAACTCCACCGAACACCCGCCGGCCTTTCCTGCACATGCCCGCAGCCAGGGAAGACCGCCAACCGGAGCTACGCATGTGCCAAAACACCATCACGTGTGCGCCCGTCACCACCATCGCACCTGCCACCCGAAACGATAGCCATGCCAGGCTGTCATGCCACACCTTTGCGCCGCACGCCGGCCACCGGAGCGAGAGTCGGTCGGGCCTGACTGGTATGTTTATACTTCTAACACACGCCACTACCGGCAGCCGCACCAGCAGCCCTCCCCTGGCACCCCTACAACACTGCCGCCACACCCTCCAACACGTCGTTGCCTCGCACCGCCGTTGGCAACCCAAATCCAAGGAAGCACCCCCGCACCACCCAAACGGACGTGAGAGGGAAGAGAGCTTCCACCACCGCCGCCGGCCTCTCGTGCTTCGCCCGAAGCCCGGGCGGGTTCCTCCAGCGGCGGGGGAGGGAGGCTGGGGAGGCGTGGCGGCTTGCTGAGTAACAAAGGGGTGGGGTGGGGGGTTCCCTTTTTTTGAGGGTACCAGGAACGAACAAGTATTCAGACATTGAGAGATTTCAGACTCGAGAGTCCGTCCTCAGCCGTGGTTCCACTTCCATGGGGGTCCGGACTCATGACGGCCGAATACAAATCTCTGTCGCCGGCTCGGACGGCACGCAATGATCGATCGCTCCACGTCTGTAGGCTTAGAAGAAAGAGCCTTGTGCTTGTTTGGCAAGAAAGAAACGAGGAGGGAGGACAGAGATAAAAGGGCGAAGGAGAATACCACCCAGGGGTTCGGGTCGACCTGCGATTTTTGATCGGCGGCGAGCGAGGAGCGTCGGCGGATCTGTACAACCGGAGAGAGGGAGGAGACCAGCAATCAGGGCATAGGAGAGAGCGATGGGGATTTCCCGGAGCAAGCCGGCGCGGGAGTGGCCGCCGGCGCCGCCGCCGGAGCCTAGGGTGGAGGTGCCGCCCCTCATCGAGCCCCCTCCCAACGCCGCCCGCACCAGGTGCGTGCCCCTCCCGTCCCCCCTCGGTCACTCAGCGTCTCTCCCGTCAAAAACCTCACTGTTGGGCAGATCCTATGCTCCATCCATGAGTGACCGTGTCGACACACCACACTGACCGTGTTTTGATTGATTGATCCTATGCTCCATCCATGAGTGACATGATTCATTACCAACATCAATCTCGGGTTTAGAATTTCAGATTCATGTGTTTGACTAGCTGTATTGTATCCATGTGCCAATGCTTTGTCGATTTGAACTAGAAGGAATGCTTATAAATAACAAAAAAGGTTGATCTATGAATTTTTAGTTCTAAAAGGAAATTATTCTATGAATTGCTTACACCTATGTTCTATATGTGCGCGCTTTCTTTTCCGGGTGATCTATATGTGTGTGCTGAAGTGACCGATAGTGGTCTTGATCATGCAGGATGCTGGTGCCGGGGTACGAGCAGTGGTTCGGTAAGCCCTCGCTACGCAGCCTGTTCGACGACTACTTCAATCAAGCTGGGAGCGTGAACGCAGGGGTCATGCTCAAGATGCTGCAGGATCCTCATGTCGATTTGACCGCAACTGTATCCAGCGACACTCGTTCATGATCTCAATTTTTTTTTCCAGTTTTTATAAGGCTTGCTAAGCTTTTACCCATTAGTCTGTATACATGGCTGTTCTATTTTCAGGATTTTGCCCCTTAGTTTTCCTGGATATTTTATTGCAAGAAAAGTTGATTTTCCCTAACTATATTTCACTAGGCATCACCAGCCGGCGGCGAGGCTCAGCTTCGATGGCAGAGGTGGTCATTGCATAGTTTACCAAAAGTCATACTCCCTCTAAATAAGTGACTCAAGTTTGTACTAACTTTAGACTTTGTACTAAAGTTAGTACAAACTTGAGTCTTAGATGGAAGGAGTATTATTTATATACCTTTTATGATATCCTTGTTAATAACTAACACAATATGCATGATTGACTGGGATTTTGTAGTGATTTGAATAATCCTGGTACCGTTGCGCACTTTCTTGTGTCAACGGCGAAACCGTAAGTGCTTCATTGTTCGATGGCCAAAATTGTCAACAGTTTCAATTTGATGGACTATGTGCATAGGTAGTGCTGATTTTTCTTATAATTTGTTTATACAGCACTTTGATGTTAAGCGCTCATTTTCCTAAGAATGGTATTGGTTCCTTTGCGACAATTCCTTTGCAAGCTGGAGACAGGTAGATTGTAATTACTTAATATTATTTTTTTCACATTTGGTTCATACCATGAATGTTGCTGTTCATATCGTTTCACTAATTTGTTACTTGACAGTGTTAAGAAACAGCTGCACTATAAATCAGAATATATCCCTTCTGTTTATATCTAAATATTTATATGGACCATAAGTGACGAAGATAAATTTTCTGTTTTGCAGCATGCTTTCAGAAAATAATAGCGTTGTCGGTTTAAGGTATGATTCCCAGAATCTATCATTGGGGGCATCTGTTGTGCCATTTCTCTGTAAGTAGATACCGGCCCTAACTTTAATCGAATAGTTTGCTTATGTTATTTTCTAATATTTCTCTTATATCCAGTCAGATTATAGTATGCTCATATTACCTTTCTTTGCAGTACCCGGTGAGGAACCCTCTCTGGTTCCCTATGGTGCATGGTTAGTTGGAAGAATAGGGGGATTAAGTGCAGGGGCACAATACAAGCCACTTAGTGACTGGCTTAGTGAGTTTTACTGAACCTTCCTATTACCGGAACATTTTTTTACTTCATAGTTCTGATAAAAATTTGAGGCTATCACATTATCTTCTTTTTATGTGTACATTGTAGATTGAGTTCTTTATTTAACTTTGTTCTATCATCTTGAGAGACTCTGTTTACATTATTTTATTCAGCATGGAGAAAAATCTCATTAGCGGAAAACCTTTCATATAAAAGTGTAACACTATAGACACTTGTATTTGAATGGAAATTAACTCATGTTTGATCCCAACCTTGATCTATATAAAGAGTAAAGTGCAAAAATATAAGCAAGAGAACATCACATCAATGAGTTTTCCTCAGCCATTCGGTGTAGATTGAAACCCACATTTGCTATAAAAACATACATAATAGAACAGACTAAAAAAAACCTGGACCCCAGAGGCAAACTCAAAAGTTAGCAAGTGTGCAGTCTAATCTAATTAATACATGTATCCATCCGTTATTGTGCTTACAAGCGAACAAATTGTGAAGTTGTAAGATTTCCATAGCAGAGTACGTATTATCTCAGGTATCCTATATATGGGAAAAACTTTGTATTCCCAAAATTTTCATTCTATTGAATCCAGATGTTTCTCTGGGATGCTTTTTTTTTTCTGCTATGGCTTGTGCAATAGCCGTTTGCTCTTAGAATTCATATGCTGGGTTCCTACATTTGGATATATTGATGTTTATCACTTATACAAGCCTTTTCTTTCCTATCATGTATCAATTTCAGGGCCTTCTATTTATACTTTTGTTTGCCCCGTTTCATGTATCTTCTTAGGCACTCCAACAGATGGAAGCAAGAATTGTTTGCCTTTTGAGGACTTGAAGAACTGGGATTATGCAATCAGTTATGGTGTGGGGTCAGCTAGCCCACTAAGCCCATCACTAATTTGTTCTCTAGAGCTTGTCAGAAGTACACAGGTTCGTTATGCCTGTTCCTTATTCAATAAGAAATGCTTTACACTTTTTGTTATTTTGCAAAGATCTTTTGAGAAGATTATATACACATAGTGCTGGTGCTTCTGGATATGTGAGTACCATCATTGTGAAGTATGCCAGAAACTTTTGCTGTATGAGCTCCTTTGTAAAATTCTTGGATTTCAGCTAGAAATAATTTCTTTTGATGTTCAATCACAGTTAAGGCTGTCTTCTATGTATGGTTCTTTCCTGTCACTTTTGTATATGAAACAATGATAAAATATATTTTTCATAACAAGATCAGTGGTTCATAAATAATTGTTACCAAGTGAAAACTAATTCATTTCCTTTATTGAATCCCTACAACATTACCATTTTTTAATCTTATACAATTTCCTTGATGAACAGTTGGTCGCATCAATCTATCAGCACCAGGTTGTCCTAAGGGAGGTGAGGAGAATTCTGTTTTATTTTATCTTTTGACACGGTTCAGTTTTGTACTTTTATTCTATTTCATGTATGGGAAAGAGGATGCTGTTCTTTTTCATTCATAACCTATATAAGGACCTGCCTCCTATTTTCTCAACCTACTATAACTAGTTTTTTTAGACAGACGATTTCCATTCTATTCTCCTCATCAGTTTACTACAGTAGTTTGGCTTATTGGTCTTGTTAGAATATAACTTCTCCTTCTTGTATATAAATTTACTGTTGGTATGTGCCTGGCAATTCTCGTTGTTTGGCTAGTAGGATAGCAATTGCTAGTAGGATAGTAATCTTGTAGTTCACCATCTATATACTTAAATAAAATCCTGAATATTTAATATGTGGATTTTTGAAGTTTATATTCTTTGTAAAAATGTTCAATGCATGTGCTAAATTTGATTTTTTTTCTAGGTATCACCTGCTACGTGCCATGTTAGTAAAGTGAGGTACAATTGTAAATAATGCACATAAATAACACAATTAGACGATGTCACAAGCAACTTGCGAATAACAAAGCTGCAATTCACAGTGTAGTTTAGTCTCATGCATTTTCTAAGTGTAATTAAGAATTTCCTTTGTAATTTTAAAGATTTGGTAAATATGCATGTCTGTCCATTAGGTAAAAGGAGGTCCCCGTTTTGAAGATGCAGACGAAATTGTAAACTACATTGATTTTGGTCTTGAACTAGCCACAAGGTAAGCCTCTAATGAACTAAGTTTTCAGTTTTTCATGAGTTCAGTTGACTATTGTTCAATTTAATATGATCTTTAGGGTGGGTAAGGACAAACCAACAGAAGATGCCAGCAATTCCTCGTTTCAGATAGCTGCAAACTGGCAGGCCAATAGGAACTTCCTAGTAAAGGTATGTTACACAGGGATATTCAAAACGGTGCCCAGGCTCATCCATATTTTTATTAATATGATATAGTTCTATAAGCACTCTGGGTGTTACTTTGCACGGTAGCACTCCTGAAAAAAAGGAAAAGTTTACAACCCCACACAATTTCAAATATAAATTTGATCTAGCAACCCTAGTGCTTGTAGAAATAGAACCTCTCTCAAATAATGGAACATGAGCACTACTTCCATGCCTGAACCACATGAGTTCTTTTCTAAATCTAAAACATGCAGGGACTATATTTTTTTGTGAAATAATTAGTTTGTACCAAACATATGTCTATATTGTAATCTATTTTGATTTACCTTTTGTGAATTTGTACAAGCCATCATGGTCAAGTTTATGATCCCTTCGTACCATATTAGTTGGCGCTGAAACATATGTATCTACCACTGTTTCACCGTCAAATGATATGGAACCGGGGGGGGGGGG
>LR738709.1:709239220-709267528 GCA_902687465.1 Secale cereale | reverse complement strand
GGGGGGGGGGTATCCATAATGATATATTTATGTATTCCATTATTTCTGATATTCATTGTTCCATTCTTTATAGGGAAAGTTAGGCCCCTCCAAATCTTCTGTAGCTTTGGCATTCAAGTCTTGGTGGAAACCCATGTTTACATTTAGCTTCACAGGTTCGGAAACTCCTGAATTCCTTGTTTGCAATAAAACACTCCATACTTCTGATCACAGAAAGGCTTTTCCACTCTGTAGTGCTTGTATATTACACTCCTTTGATCTTACTTTATGGCACTCCCACAAAACGTCTCCTTGTTGTTCCCTGTCAAAAAGGAAGAAGAAAGGTTTTAAAAGAAATGAATGCTCGCGTATCCATGAAAAATGGTTTGTATTTTTTTGGGTGTTTCCTTTCATCATTTGTTTTCTCTGGGTATGATGCTTTGTTTAAGACTGCTTCCTACATAACACCTAGCACTCAGAGCAGCATAATTTGAAATAGCCCTAAAATGAGGATCTCATCTCGTTTTTTATATCATGCTAATGTGCTACACTTCCATAGTGTATTTATAGGATGCTTTCTTGTGCGTACGTTTGGCAAGTGAAAATGCATATTGCCACATCATATATAGTGAAGTAGGCCAAACGTTACATATTGTAATATATATTAGCTGCAGTGGTAATTAATACTCACTACATAGTACCATTACATCTGAGAAGATACTTTTTTAAGAGAAAAAACAATGAAGTGATACTGTTTGTAGTACTGACATCCACTGATGGCTGCCACAACAATGTTCCAAATTTGCAGCTGTGAATGATCATTCGAAGGGCACAAGAGGGTACGGATTTGGAATCCATGTCGACGATCAGAGAGACCCGGATTCCAGCCATCTCCTCTAGTAGGATCGATTATATACCGTTGTTTGCATCAGAACGAACTTGAAGTAAACCCTTTTGCTCCTGAGAGGAATGTCTGGATTATCATTAGTATTGCACGTACTAATAGCGCTATGTTTTGCAAATCTTAATTGGTTGCAGGTACATGCACGGCCTTCAGACAAATCGAGGAGGACCAAACTTTTTTTGAACACTAATAGTCTGTGGAAGCATGCGATTCAGAACAGATATTAGAATTTTTTTAGGGATAGAATAGACATTAGATTGGTTCATGGAACTATGACCACTTAATTAGCGCCAGCTTTTAGGCCAGCCTATTGACAGAACATTGTGTTTAGCTTGCAGTAGCGTGGAGTTGTTGTCCCTACATGTTTCCGACCTTCGGCTATGTATTTAAAACAATCAAAATTCTAGATTTCCATGGGCGAGGTAGCCTCTCTTGTCTAGAAGGACTCGCCTCAGCGTGCTTCCGAAGATGCCTGGCAGCAATTTTTTCTCCTGCTATTAGCAAAATGACAGCGAACGTTTTGGCCGTTCGCTGGGGTGGGGTGCCCTCCAGTGATTCGTTCGCTCTGGCCGATAGGCCCAATTAATTTTATTTTTGAAAAAAATGGCATCAACAAAAAAATGACTCTAATTGCCATCCATTATGAAAAATGCCATGCTACTTTATAAAATTGTCATGCCAAGAGAGAAGGAGAAGAGTTTCGACTGGGTTCCGGACGATTTTTTGTTGAAAATGACCATCTGCCCACCAGAATTGACGGAAAAGACCCCCTTTAAATGAAATTGGCAGAAAATTATGCCATGAGAGAAGGAGAAGAGTTTCGACTGGGTGCCGGACGACCCACGGGCGGTAGGCAAGCTTTTCTCGGAGCATGCGGAAATGCACGAATATGAATCTACTACTAGACTTATTGACATGTCTGGGTTAAAATTATGCGATATCATGGACTATCTTCTTAAAAAAAAATTTTCTTTAGCCGGATTGTGGTTTTTACAATGCACTCATCTTCCTAAGGGTCCTACAGGTATGGAGTGCATTGACTATAAGGGCATCTCTAGTCGTTGGAGGCCCCCAGGACAATCGCCGGGCCAAAAATAGCACGTCCTGGGGGCCAAAACGTTCTCGCCGGATGAAACCGAGTACGTTTTCCCAGCCGTTGGTGCCCCCAGAACAATTATCAGGCATAAAGTGATTGGGTGGGCCAAGAAAAAGGACGCGTGGGGGAATATGATTGATTGTTGCTTTCGCCGGCCCCCCAACAGCCCCCCAGCGCGCCGGGTTTCGCCTGGGGTTGCCGGCGCTATTTTGAGGTCTTGGGGGCGCTTGGGGGCCATGACTGGGCCATTTTTAGACTGCCGGCACACAAAAAGTGGCTCTGGTGGGCTCTTGGGGGGCGTGGCTGAAGATGCTCTAACTTAGAGGCTAATACTCGCTTCACCACACCGTTCTTCACTCGTGGGTTTAACTCTTTTATATCTAGTAGATTATGCGATCAGTTATTTCTTTTGATTTTATCTATGTTGACTTGTGTTTTAATTATGTCTCGGTGATGTTTTTTCATTCGAATATCGTGTCGGATTGCTGTTAAGAGACAGTATTTGTTCTGATTGGAGAGTGAAGTCTTTTGGTGTGTGGTTGTGGTGTCTTTACACGTCTCGGCCCCGGTGGTGGTCGCTTGAGCCTTATGGGTGCTCCTATTCCACGCTGAAATCATGAAATGGCTGCTATAACAACCACATGATGAGCCAGGCCATGAAACTCTAGCACGCTCAGCTTCCCTGATCCTCTCGCTCATATACCCTTTTTTTTCACTCGCCTCACCGCTACCTCAGAAAAATCGGCAATTTTTTTACATGAAAAAGTTAGTTAAATAAATGAGTTGTCAGGAGTTTTAAAAAATATTGAGAAGTTTAATTTTAGACAGTTTTAATAACCAATTAATATATATTCATATATTTTAAAAAATGTTCACAAATTAAATAACTTTTAAATTTTAATAACTGATCGCAGACGTTAGAAATGAAAATATCCGGATATTTAACAAATATTAATGAACTGAACAAAGTATGATTTTTTTTATGTTTTTAATGTTCACAAATTTCAGTAAGCGTCATGAAATAAAATTTAAGAAAATAATAAATAAATAAGAAAAGGATAAATAAAACCAAACAACAAATGCCATTACAGACTGGGCCCCCAACGACCCCACAACCCCCAAGCACCAGGACACTTCAGATCAAGGGAGCTTATAGTATCTCTATAGATGTAGTCTTGCGGTTAGTTCATAGATGGGAAGCTCCACATGAACCTTGGTTTGTCACCACAGGTTACACTCTCAAGGGTTCTGGTATTGAAAAATAGGAAACCTACAGAGGTTAGAGTTTGTGCAATGTAACTGCTAATGATCGTGTTAGGCCCTGTACAATGCAAGGTGCTTGAGGTAGGTGTTTAGAGAAATAAACTAGTTTTTCTGTAAGCACCGATGCTTATTTATAGAGAGTAGACGCTTAATTAAGCGTCTGTCCTATAAAAATAAGCACCGATGCTTAAAAAAATTCGGTTTATTTTACTAAGGGTTCTGTGAGAAGTTTCCTTGTCATAAATCTGTAGAGATCCCTTTTCTATAAACAAAAAAGGTAAGACTGTGTACAAGAACGAGAATTATGTGTGTGTCAATAGTACATTATAAGGCGAACCAAAACCTGAGATTCTGGTTCAGTTTTAGCTTTTGTCTCCACACCTAGATTAAGCAACCAATTGAGCATGGCATCCTTAGTTAGTAGCTGCATGATCAAAGTACTGAATTGGTAGATCGTTTATTCCTAGCAAGATCTCTGTTAGGAGCAAGTGCCATGGCATCCTTAGTAGCTACTAATAAACTACTAATTAACTAATTAACTAGAAGCATCTCCAATAGAAGATGCAAATTTGGAGATGTAAAAATTTGCATCTCCAAAATGTGCTTTTTGCATCTCCAAAAAAAGGCCAACTCCAACAGACGGTGCAAAACAAAGATGTAAAACAACTACTCCAATAGAAGATGCAAATGGAGATGTAAAAACTATATTTCAACTAGTACTTCATTTGAGAGGGCGGCGGCGACGGGGTGGACGGCGCGGAGGCGACGAGGTCGGGCGGCGGGGTCAGGCAAGGTCGGAGCGGCGGCGGACGGAGGTGGGCGGCGAAGCGGCGGCGACAGGGCGGATGCGA
This sequence comes from Secale cereale, assembly GCA_902687465.1. Lineage (NCBI taxonomy): Eukaryota > Viridiplantae > Streptophyta > Magnoliopsida > Poales > Poaceae > Secale > Secale cereale. The sequence goes on along the minus strand of LR738709.1, from coordinate 709,263,435 downwards.
TGGGGAGCACAGCGCGGAGACGACGAGGTCGGACGGCAGCGACGGGGCAGAGGGCGCGGGAACGACAAAGTTCTTGGGCGAGGTCGAAGCAGCCGCGGCAGGCGGCGGGGTGGGGGTGGGGCGACTCAAGCGACGACCGGGGCTGGCGGAGGGGAGGCGACGACTGGGGGCTGGCGGAGGAGCCCCCGGCAAAGTTCTTGGGCGAGGTCGGAGCAGCCGCGATGGGCGGCAGGGTGGGGGCTGGGGGACTCAAGTGGCGGACGACAGTGACGGGGCAGACAGCGCGGGGATGGCAAAGTTCTTGGGCGAGGTCGGAGCAGCCGTGGCGGGCGGCATGGTGGGGGCCGGGGGACTCAAGCGACGGATGGGGCTGACGGAGGGGAGGCGGCGACCGGGGGCTGGCGGTGGGGAGGCGGCGACCGGGGGCTGGCGGAGGAGCGCCGGCGGGGCCGAACCGGCGGCGACGGGCGACGAAAATTAGTGGCGGCCGACGGCGGAGGAACTTCGGAGCCGGCGAGGCAGGCCGCGGGGGACGGGGGCGGCGGGCCCGGCGACCGTCGGGCGGGAGGCGGTGACTGCTATTTTGGTGCGACTCGGACGGTGGCGGAGTGGGGTGGGCGGCGGTTGGTTGCGCGGAAGAGAATGGAACAACAGTTTGGCAATTGATGGGTAGTTGCGTTTTTACATCTCATGTAGGTGAAGATGCAAATTTGCACCATGAGCTATTGTAGTTTACATCTCCAAAAGACGTAGATGTATTTTTTTTCCATCTGCATTATCTATTGAAGATGTGTTTTTGACCCTCGAAAATGTAAAAGTTACTTATTTTTGCATATACATCTTCTATTGAAGATGCTCTAAGGATGCCTTAGTTAGCAGTGACTGGCAAATAAGAAAAGGGGAGCAAACCAACTAACCGACAAGACAGTGATGGCTTCTTCTTCGGCTTTAGCTATTAAGCTCCTGCAGGAGCGAGCGTTCCAACAATGACATGGCGGCCACAACCTTTAATTTGAGCCTGGAAGAGGATCTGCGGCAACAACTAAAGGCAGTGCCGGCGACAAATCCGGTCACTGTGTCAAGACTGCATCATGTGTGTGTATGGTAGCTTATTTGGTACTCTTTGGAGATCTCCCAAAAAAAACACAGACATGCCTTGTCTAGCTAGGTTGCAAGGACTCTACACGTGCGCCAGGGACGAAGCTAGAAAAAAAGTTTGATGGGGTCATATCTATGACAGTGGGGTCATCTTCCATAAATGAATAGTCATTAGTACTAAATTAATGAAAGATTGCCTAATTTCATTGGGGTCAATTGACCCCAGTGCTTACCAAGCAGCTCCGCCCCTGACGTGCGCGCGTGCCTAATGTCCGTTTCTTGAGTGTTTCCACCTTGTTTCTGGATTCATGCGGAGCGATTAGGAGAACAATTTAGTTGTGAGTGCACTGGACGCAAACTGTATTTGTATGGGTGTAGGAGTGATGGATGTTGCATTGTTGTAGACTGAAATGTAGGTGCTAACGTAGTTTTTTTTTAATCTGGAATTACCACTAGTGATGGGATGGATGGAGGGCACGCCACTTGTGCATTAATAAGAGCATGCCACTGGCATTCTAGTTAATTATTAGCGGCAGGCGTATGGCCCGACACCATTAACATGTTACCAGTGGCGGGCTCAACTTGGCCCAAATCCCGCCACTGATAGACATTTTGCGCTTACCACGGAAGCATGTTCTGCAGTACTGTGCTCGATGGGGAGGAGAACTACATGACCCAAGTCTTCATGGCTGAGCATTTTTAGTGTCAAGCCATCGTGGAGGCGCGACAGTGATCCATCTACTGTAGCATCCCACAATGCTGCAGAGGGTGATGGACACATCGTGGGGGGCACAACTCACTCGGGAGCTAGTACGTGCCGCTACGGATCTCCTCAACACTCCCATTACGAGCGATACATCGGCCGATCTCGCTCCGAAGACTACGCGCGAGACCACCCTAGCTGTGCGTACCCGATTGGCGCAAGTCGAGCGCGATCTGGCGGCTCAAGAGCAAGCGCTAGCAGAAACCAATCGGTCACGTCACCAGCCGGCTCCATCTATGGTTCGACGTCGTCCTCATATTAACAACACCTTCGCAGCCGAGGCCTAGGTGATGTTTGCATTCTTTGAACTCCAACTGACAATGTCAGAGGTGCTACTAAGATTGGCAGACACAATCTCGTGTCAACACTCTTGACGGCCACAGTCACGCAAAACGAGATGCTCTCTCAATCTCGTGACCGACTGGCATCCACGAGCCGGCCCACTGTCGCATAGTCACATCACAGGAAAACGGCCGATCGATGGGCTGACAATCGGGCGAAAGCTGGACAAATTCCTTCGTCGAGTCGCCGAGGGATTCTCGTCGGTGGCACGATGATCCTTCACCACGCCACCGAGTGGATCCCCCTCGACAGTGTGTGATGACATCTCGCCGCGGCGGCGCGGGGATCCTCCTCAAAGACGTGATGATCTATCATAGCGACGCCAGACAGCTTCGCCTCGGTGCCATGATGATTCATCGTGTTGTCGGGGTGATAATCCTCGATGACGTGATGACTCACCATGCAGTCGGGTTGTCCCTGACTGCGTGATGTTATGCCGCACAGACGGTGGGCGTCTTCCTATAGACGCGACGATTCACCTTGAGGTCTAGACGATCTTCACTATGACGCACGTGCTATCTTGACGCGGTGCCAAGTGGAGCACGCATGCGCAGCTCGCCGCGACCGAGAGCGCGAAAGGCCGTGCCGCTCAGGATCTTCGGAGCCGATGTGCTTTAGCCGGCATATCCGTACGGCTCATTTCCATGACTGGTGTGCTTCAATCGAGATATCCGTACGACTCCTTTCCGTAACCGAGTAGGCCCCACACGTGCAGCTCGCCGGGACCGAAAGCGCGACAAGCCGCCACTTGGAATGCTTGTAAATAAGTCACTGTGTCACGCTCAAGCACTGAGTCTGAGTATAAGGCGTTGGCTAATGCTACCGCTGAAATCATAGGTAAAAACTTGTGTTTGGCGCGCCGGCCGAAACTTCAGCCGGTCACGCGAGACACGTATGACGCTCCCTGCTCCTCCCACGTCGCACGTATTCTGTGGGACCTGTGCACCGCCCCACCTTTTTCCCTTTCCTTATCCATCCACTCACACTATCTGTCGTCCCCTTCCTCTATTTCTTTTACCCACCGAATTCATCTCCTTCTCCGCCCTGGAAGCGCTAGCTTCCTTTCCCTTCTGCCATGTGGTGGTCATGGCTGGTGCTCACCTCTCCCTACTTGTGGTTCTGCACTCCCCCTTCCCTTCTCCTACCCGCTTTGCACCCTACGGTGCCGCGGCCGCCATGGCCATCACACACACACCTTCTGCCAGGTAGTGGCCATGACTGCCGCCAGTGCCGTAGCCAGAATATGCTTACGACCAGGGCCATCCTCGTAGCTACAGTGGTTACTGTAGCTACAGTACGAGACTGTAGCTTCAACCAACGAAGGTTTTTGTTTCCACGCCCCAGGCCACTGCCAGGGCAGCCCGGGGCCTGGCTACGCCCCTGACTGCCGCCCACCTCCACTTCTTTCTCCGGCGATGGTTACCCTGCAAGATTTATGTTGGGAACCCGCATCTGCTTGTGCTACAATTGGGTCACAGAATTTCTGCGGGCCACAACATCGCCTGCAGCCACGGACGACGTTGTGGTGCAACCGGTTGTCCAGAAGCTACAACCGGCATCACAAAAGCTGCAACAACAGCGGCGGACCGCGGGATGACAATAATTCTTCCAAGGGAACCAACCCAATTTCTTTTGCTACTATCGCCTTTGTTTTTTGCTCGAACTAGCATCCTCTTTTGCTACCACTATCATATGTTTTTGCTGGAACGAGAGGTTTTTTTTTGCTACCGCCATCTTTGGATTTTGCTGGAACCAGGCTTTTTTTTTTTGCTACCACCGTCTTTTCGTTTTGCTGGAACCGGCCCAATTTTTTGCTACCACTCTTTGGCTGGGTGCGGCGCCGTGTCGCCATTAATGCTGCGACAGGGTCGGCAGGACCTGCAAGGGGGACGGTTTTTCTGGCCGGCGACCATGAACCTGCGTGGGGGCAACAATGAATGCAGGGAAGGTGAGGAAAAAGCTGCTAGGGGTCAACTGTTTTTGTTGTGATTTGACGACAACGAGCATCGGCGGCGAGGTTAGAGGGCCAGCAAACCGGCGAGGGGGAGCAGCGAGCAACCCGACGAGGGGGAGCGGGGAGCTCGCCGGGGAGCACGCGGACATCTGCTGGAGGAGGAGGATTAGCTACGGAGATGGGGTGTTTTTCGTGAAAGCTTTGACAGGATAAAGAAACACAGGTCATGGATTGAGATGCCAGATCGGTCGGACCCGACTGACTGCATCTGGCGGCTGGGACGCGATCGGCCGAAACTTCCGACCGATGCGCCGGCGCCTATCATCGCCCGAAATCATATGGGTGCAATCTCTTCTTTTGGAACTTGTAGCCGGTTCGAGTAGTCCACCTGTGTTATGGTGTGATAAAATCGGCGCAACATATATACCTTCCATCAAATCCGGTATTCCATGCTCGCGACAAGCATATTTTTGAGTTGACGTGTATTTAAAACCGTTTATTGTGCGCGTGCAGCCGAGGATGGAGCTCACTTGTTCATCAAGTGTAAGGTGGTGAAAGAGGTATGGAGGGCATTGACCCTTGAAAGGGACCGCATGGAGTTGGAAGGAATTGGGTCTGTGCATGCAATGCTAGACTACTTGTGGGGGCTAGATGAGAAAAAGCGGCTCCATATACTCACGTTTTGGTGGCTGTGGTGGTCCAACAGGAACAAACTGAGACAGGGCAAACTACCGGTGCCTGCTGAGGTGATCGCTCGCCAGACAAGAGCCAATGTGCTTGAGTACTGGGAGGTATTTCGACAACCACCAGCTAAACCTAGACCGGACAAGTGGCGACCGCCGGTGGAGACGGAATACAAAATCAACGTGGATGGTTCCTATGTGGCGGGCGAATTACATGCAGGATGGGGTGCAGCACTTCGAACGAAAGAAGGAGTCCTGCTGTGTAGCCGAGCAGGCAGACAGGAGTATGTGAGTAATGCTTTTGCCGCGGAAACTTTCGCTATGTCACATGCGATCAATATGGCTGCGGACCTCGGCATTGTTCGTCTGGAGCTTGAAACGGATTCACAGCTCTTGGCGGACGCTCTCAACCAGTCCAAGGTGGATGCCTCGCCATGTGCTGCAATCATCGAGGACATGAAGATGCAGCTCCATCTCTGGTTCTCCAAAGCAAAGATCATGGTTTGTAGGCGATCGGCGAACTCCGTAGCACATGAACTAGCCACTATTGGCCGTAGTTGTGATCCCCATCATTTCATGGAATGGGAATCTGATGTTCCCGCCCAAGTGGGCGTTTCTGTATTAGGCGACATGCCTAAAACAAGTTAAGTAATAAAGCGTTGCTTTGATCTCAAAAAAAAAAAAACCGTTTATTGTAGCAATATGAGTCCGGCTAAGTAACGTTTAGGGCCATGCAAAAAAAAAACTATAACGTTTAGGGCATTTTTTTTATAGTCGACATGTATTCTATTTAAACCGTACAGGGCAGCTGTTAGGTTTGATCTGTTGTGATTGCAATGACGTATGAGCCATGTACTCTTTCCTATATATATATATACAATTCACCCCAAACCTTAAGGCTGTGCGATCTCTCCTCCAAAATCATCTGTGGTCATACGTTTACAGGAGGAGAGCAGCGACCGGCGGCGCAGCATAGGGATGGGGAGTTCCCGGAGCAAGCCGGTGCGGGAGCAGCAGCCGGCGGCACCGCCAAAGCCGAAGCAGATGCCGATGCCGGAGCCGGAGCCAAAGCCGACGCCGATGCCGACGCCGAAGAAGAAGCCTGAGCCGAAGGTGGAGGTGCCGCCCCTCATCGACCCCCCGCCCAACGCCGTCCGCACCAGGTGCGTCCCCCCTCGCCCACAAAGCTTGTCTCCCGTGAAAAAGCTAGCTGTTGGTTAGCTACTACGCTCGTGGACAGGATTTGACTAGGTGTACGTGTACCATGCTTTGACTAGGTGTGTCTATGTGCCGATGCTTCTGCAGATAGGGTTTATCGGGTTTTGAATTTTAGATTCATGCTTTGACTATAGGTGTATCTATATCTGCAGATAAAACTCTAGTTCTCTGAATTGCAGAGCCGTGTCAAGGGTGGCTAATTAGTCTACGAATTAATTTTAAAGAAAGTTGATCAACGAATTAATAAGTTCAAAAAAAGGAATTAGTCTATGAATTGCATGCACCTGAAGTGACTGATGGTGGTCTTGAGCATGCAGGATGCTCGTGCCAGGGTACGAGCTGTGGTTCGGGAAGCCCTCGCTGCGCGCCCTGTTCGACGACTACTTCAATCAATCTGGGAGCGTAAACGCAGGGGTCATGCTCAAGATGGCGGAGGATCCTCATGTCGATCTGACAGCAACTGTATCCAGCAACAGTCATTCATGATATCGTATTTTCTTCTTCCAGTTTTGGTTGTGAACTTGTGATCATAAATGTGTGGTTTTGTTGGGTATATTACTTGGTAGGAGGTCGAACGAAGATCAATGGCCTTTGTGTATGCATAGCTAGCCGTTCTATTTTCAGGATTTAATTTGCCCCTTGGTTATCTTATATATCGCAACAAAAATTCGTTTTTTCGTAACTATATTTCGCTAGGCATCACCAGCTGCCGGGGAGGCTCAGCTTCGATGGCAGAGGTAGTCATTTCATGGTTTACCAAATGTCGTATTTCTCATATACTTATTAATTATGATATCCCTGTTAACTATACTCTAAACACAATATGACTTGACTGTGTTATTGTAGTGATTTGGATAATCCAGATAGCTTTGTGCACTTTCTTGTGTCAACACCGAAATCGTAAGATCTTTATTGTTTCGTTGGTCAATACTTTTAACAATTCCAATTTGATGGCCTATGTGCATGTGGATAGTGATGATTTTGCTTTTTTTTTACAGCACTTTGAAGCTCAGATCGAGTGCACATTCTCCTAAATATGGTATCGGTGCCTTTTGTGCAATTCCTTTGCATTTCGGAAACAGGTAGGTTGTAATATTTTATTTTATTTTATTTTTTGCATCTTTTTGGTGCATATACCGTGCAGTGCATGTAGCTGTTACATATATTTTCAGTAACTTGTTACCTGATGGTGGTAAAAACACACTGCACTATATGCATAGAATATTTTCCTGGTATTTATATCTAAATATGAATACAAACCGTAAGTGACAAACATGATTTTTTCCTGTTTTGCAGCAGTTGTTCAGAAGACAGTGGTGTCATGGGTTTGAGATATGATTCGAAGAATCTATCACTGGGGGCATCTTTTGTGCCATCTCTCTGTAAGGATATATCCAAGCTAACTTTAATTCAATCAATTTTACATAGTTATGTTATTCATATATCCAATCTGATTATACTATGTTCATATTACCTTTCTTTGCAGTATCTGGTGGGGTACCCTCTGTCTCTGTGGTACCCTATGGTGCATGGTTGGTTGGAAGAATAGGGGGATTAAGTGCAGGGGCACAATGCAAGCCACTTAGTGAGTGTTACTTAACCTTTTCACCACACTAGTTTTTTATACTTTGTAGGGCAGGGAGACAATAAAAGCCCCTAAATGCGTATATTTTAGAATCCACTTCTTTGAAGTGTAGTTTTTACTGAACCTACTGTCTATGGTGGTACACATTTATTCTCTTCTTTTTATGTGTATATATATTTTAGAATCCACTTCTTTATTCAACATCACTCTATATTTCAGAGACTGTGTTTACACTGTTTTATTCACAATGGGAAAGACCATACACACGTGCACTTGGAGAAAGGTGTTATACTATAGACACTTTTATTTTTATTGTGGAAATATAAGCAAAATACCATACCCACATTTTCTGGAAATAATATAGTTTGTGACCCCGGATTATTCAAAATTAGCAAGCGCGTAGTCTAATACATGTATCACCTGAGCATTCATATGATGTCTTCCTAACAAAGCTGAGATTTACATTTATCCAAATGTTTCGAAAGGCTTTGCCCCGAAGAAAAAAGCATTTGGACAAATGTAAATTTCAGATTTATTTGCACTTTTACAAGTGTTTTGTTTTCTTGTCATGTATGAATTCCAGGGCCTTTATTTATACTTTCATTTGCCCTTTTTTGATGCATCATTTTTAGGTACTGCTGGAAACAAAGTTTTTCCTTTTGAGGACTTGAAGAACTGGGACTATGGAATCAGTTATGGTGTGGGTTCAGATAGTCCACTCAGCCCTTCACTGAATTTTTCTCTAGAGCTTCTCAGAAGCACACAGGTTCGTTACAGTTTTTCCTCATTGTTTATTAAGAAAAGCTTTACACTTTTTGTAACTTACAAAAAATCTTTTTATAAGATTACATATACATAGTGCTGGTGCTTATGGAGACATGAGTACCATCATTGTGAAATATGCCAGAATTTTTGTTGCTTTTTTATGAACATCTTTGTAAAATTCTTGGATTTTCAGTGAGAAATAGAAAAATTCCCAATCACAGTTAAAGATGTCTTGAATCGCATTATTACAAGTAAAACTTAAAACTAATTTATTACCTTGATTAAACCATTACACCATTACTGTTGTTGAATCGCATACAATTTCCTTGATGTGCAGTTGGTCGCGTCATTCTATCAGCACCAGGTTGTCCAAAGGCAGGTGAGGAGATATGTTCTATATTATCTTTTGACATGATTCAGTTTTGTACGTTGTTCTGTTTTTATACTGGGAATGGCATGCAGTTCTATTTTATTCGTGATCCCTAAGACTGATCTGCCTCCCATTTTCTATATGTATTTTTTAGACAAAAAGGATGTCTGGTCTATTCTCCTCGTCAATTTACTATATATCAGTTCAACTAAAAAAATAGTATATCAGTTTTTTAAGGATTAGCTTAGTTAGTTGTCTTGTTAGAATATATATCATTTACTAGTTGCATGCATGTTTATTATTGTGTACGTACCTTCCTGGTAATTCCCGTTCTTTTTTGCTTTTATAGGATATTTAAGTGTTAGGAAGTGCGCAGACATTACATGGTAGCCGGTGAATGCATCATTTATACACTTGAATACAAGTATCCTGAATATTTAGTATGAGGAATATCAGAGTTTATATTCTTTGAATTGACTGATATAGTAAACACATGCGCTAAATTTGATTATAGATATGTATCTTATTATATGCTATGTGAATGTTAGTAGAATGAGGTACAATTGTGGATAATTGACATAAATGACATAATTAAAGGATGCACAATCAACTGTGACTAAGAGTTGCAGTTAGTAGAAATAGTTTAGTCTCGTGCAATTTCTTGAGTGTAAATATGAAACTGTATTATTTAGATATCTCATTGCAAATCACAATTTTTTGAGATTTGATCAAATCTATGTATTTGTGTGTGTCCATTAGGTATACTCTGTGATTCCTACGGAAGCAACCAAAATTACAAACTACATCGATTTTGGGCTTGAGCTAGCCACAAGGTAAGCGTATAATGAACTCATGGTTTTCAGTTTTTCGTCAACTCAATTGAATTCAATTTTACATGACCTTTTTTCTAGGGTGAGTAAGGACGAACCAACAGATGATGCCGACAATTCCTCGTTTCAGATAGCTGCAAACTGGCAGGCTAATAAGAACTTACTACTAAAGGTCTGTTACACATCTTTATTAATATGCCTCCAATCTCTAATAACAAAGAGAGGTTCTAGTGCTACAAACACTATGTATGGGTGATATCACGTTACAAATGCAGTAGCACCCCTAAATGGTTTTGAATAACTCCCAAAATAATGTGTGTGAAAATATGTAGAGAATTTTTTTAGCTAAAATTTTTATTTACACATAGGGAACAAACTGAAGTATGAAGTGTTGTATTTGTTTATTCCATTATCTCTGATATTCAATGTTCCTTTCTTAATAGGGAAAGTTAGGTCCCTCCAAATCTTCTGTAGCTTTGGCATTCAAGTCTTGGTGGAAACCCTCGTTTACATTCAGCTTCACAGGTTTGGACACTAACAAATTCCTAGATATTTTTTTTTTTTGCAATAAAACACTTCATTACTTCTGATCAAATGGAAAAACAGAAAGGCTTTCCCACTCTCTGTAGTGCTTGTAACATGACACTCCTTTTTATTTTAATCTACTGCCAGATATAGTGATATGCATGTAAGGTAGGGGAACCTCCTTGTTGTTTTCCCTAAAAGAAGGTTAAAAAATTAATGCTCTCGTATCCAAAAATAAATGGTTAATATTTGTTTCGTTCTTCTGTGAGAATTATTCGTTATTTGTTTTATCTAGGTATATGATGCTTTGTTAAGACAGCTTTCTACGTACCTCAATGTCACCTTGTTCTGTATATATACTACCATATAGAGTGTACTTATGGGATGCTTTCTTGTGCGTTATTTTGGCAAGTGATAATGCATATTTCTGCATTATATATGGTGAATTAGACCAAAAGCAACAGATGGTAATATTAGCAGCAGTAGTAACGCTCAGTATGTATAGTATCATTCCACGGGAGAAGATATCTTTTGTTTTAGCTGAAATTTTATTGTTTGAAGTACTAACGAAACACCCACTGATGGCTGCTGCAACAATGTTTCCTTTTTGCAGCTGCAAATGATCATTCGAAAGGTACCACAGCGTACGGATTCGGAATCCATGTCGACGATCTAAGAGACCAAGCTTCCGAAACCCAGCTCCAGTAGAAGGATTATACGATTGTTTGTGTCACAGGGCGACACGACGAACTACAACGTAAATCCTTTTGTCCTTGAGGCACATCTGAGTTACTCCCTCTGTCCCAAAATATAAGAACGTTTTTGACACTATGCTAGTGCAAAAAACGTTCTTATATTTTTGGACGGAGGGAGTAGTTTTTAGTGTTGCGTACTAATGACACTTTGTTTGCACGAATCTTAATTGAATGCAGGTACATGTGCGGCTGTGACACAAATCAAGGAGGACCGAACTGAAGACTAAGGTGGCGTTTGGTTTGATGGCGAGGTTGGGTTGGCTAAGGATATCCTCAACCAGGTGGTTAGGGATAACCACTTTTCGTTGTTTGGTTGGGTGGGATTTGATGGGTTGAATATTCATGTTTTGTTGTTTGGTTGAAAGGATGAGAGGTGGCTAGGGATAGTTATTTGTGTGTTTAACTTTGACATGCCAAGTTTGAATACCTCTTTTCTTGTTTATTCTTTATTATTTACGGTAGTAAAAATATTCAAGATACATATACACAAGAGCGCACACACAATCAGCCAGACGTCTTGGCGCATAAATTAGTATGTACACACAAAAATCCATGAATATAATAACAGATCGAGATGCAGTTCCTAGAGTAACAAATCAGAAAGTAGAATTTCATAAAGGGAAAGGATAGAGGCACCAATCCAGCCGCAGCCTAACCCAGCAGATGTACGTAGAGCTTGATTGTTCGGAAGAACTAAAAGAATAAAAGAAATATTCGCTTGCAACGCGAGCATGGCTGCCCTCATCCGCCATATTTTGCCGGCTCTTGCCAACCAGTTTTTTGAGGAATATTCTCAGCATCTTGGCTATCCCTATCCTTTCATCCCACTAAACCAAACAGGTGGTATCCCTCAGAAAATTGGTTATCCCTGTCCAATCGAGGGATAGCCGATGAACCAAACGCCACCTAATAGTTTGCGGAAGCACGTGAAGAAGCTACTGTAACCACCCAGGAAGACCAATCGATCAGAAAACATTGTGTTTAATTAGTTTGTACTCCCTCCGTCCAGAAATACTTGTCGGAGAAATGGATAAAAATGAATGTATTTAGAACTAAAATACGTCTAGATACATCCATTTTTTCGACAAGTATTTGCGGACGGAGGGAGTAGTAGCGTGGAATCTAGTCTTCATCTCTACGTAGTACTGTATTTCCTAAGCCTTTGCTGTGTATTTGAAACATTTGATATTCTAGATTTTCAAGGGCGAGGTAGTTTCGTTAGCAGAACTCTGCACCCGTCAAAGAGTAATTTCTATTTTGTGCTAAATCTACACCTAGTTACTGGAGGCATTTTCAACGCCGACTCTCAAACCACCTGCAACTCTCCGGATCTAACGGTCTGAAGGTATTTTTTGGCATCCAATGCGGGCATGTATTGGTCCGCCGACCGGTCCGGACACACTTTTATCCTACAAACCGGGGAGGGGGCGGCTTTGCGGGCGCCTGTATCGCTGCCACGCCCATGTCTGACTAATCTGGCCCACCCAAAACCCCTCCCGCGCACTTTCTCGATCAGCACCGCTTCAGAGCGTCAGCGCCGCATTCATGCCGGCCCAGAGCGGACACGGGGAGCCGGCATTGAAGTGGCATGCCGGTCGAGAGTGTTGCCGCGCCACTTCCGAGTGCACACAACGTTTGTCCGCATTGAAACGGTGCAGTATGTTGGTCTCCCACCATTAAACGTACGCGGTTGTTGAGGAAGCTACTCCGTGGCCACCAGGCCTCGCCGCCTCGCCTGCCCTCCACCCGCTATTTATCCATCGGGCCGGCAGCACAGCCGCATCAATCCACCCTCCTCCGCTCTCTAGCTCCTCTCCTCACCACACCCGCCATGGCCTCCTCCAGCTCCAAAGCTTTGTGGGAATGCCTCTTGTCCGAACAGAAGGACCGCTATTGCGGCCGGCTGGCAGGGCGCCAGACAGATGAGCTTATCGCAGGCTGGTGCTGCGGATGCGTGTATGGCAGAGGTGGCCGAGACGGCGCCACCATCTGTGCTGACCAATGTTGGCATCACCATGGGCGATGCCCGTGCTCACTACATGGACATGGTGCTGGAGGAGCGAAAGGGCACATCCCGACATGGGCAGGCCGACGAGGACTGCAACCTCCGCCTCGTCGGCAAACACCGGTGCAAAGAGGAGCTGCTCGCTGCCGGCACGTCATAATGTCGGACGTGGATGTGCCCTAGCAGGAAGCGCTTCTCGAGTCCTATCCCTCCGCCCTCGACATCCACTGCGACTGCTGGCGGTACCGCCATTTTCAGACGGAGTTAGGAGCCGCCTATGGAGTTCAACGACGTGGCGGATGATGTGTTCAGTAGGATCGAGGACGAAAACGAGGTCGCCAGCTCGGTCGCACCCCGCCGCCACGACCATGAAGCCGGCACGTCCATGATCGCCACCGGCAGCGATGAAAAGTAGCGCACGGGAGGTCGCCGATGCTTGTATCCCATGAAGTCCAAGCTTGAAAGGGTCAACATTGTCGGCCGATTAGCCGTTGGCCAGCAACCTGGAGGCGGATAGCTTCACTTCCCCGTGCTCATGGCTGCCGAGGATCATGGCCAGCCGGAGATGGGTATACGGGCACGGCCGTCATTTTAGGCTAGGTTTAGAGTTCGGTGTAGTTGAAATATGTATAAATATAATGAATTTGCTTCTGTTTAGATGAAAAGTATCTGGTATATGTTTACAGGCTGGTATTCTCCCGGCTTCAAGTACCAATTTATTTTTTTACCTATTTTACAAATTCGGAAGGTCCTACCATGGTTGTATGGTTATTTTGTGCCTAAAGAATTTAAGACAATCATGTACTGAGTCAAACACGTTTGGTGGCTATTCCCCTGTACTGAATCTACTGCTTTGATGGTTTCAAATCCCGGTTCAAGTTTTAGCACAAGTCAGTAAATTAGATATTGACATCTAAGTCCATCTCGAATTCTAAATAGTAACACAAAATAAACGATGTTTGCAATCACGCTGCAAAGGGTAATAAGTATTGTCAACCTCAAGCTCAACAGAAAGCATGAGTCAACATATTTAATCTATGAAGAAAGTAGGCAGCAATCCACCTAGCAATAAATTAACAATTCTGAACTTTTGACAAAAACAAATAGTACTGAAGAACTGCCCTAGCTATTCGACAGCGACACGCCTTGTCGGGTGTGGAGACCATCGAGTTCTACGTGCTGATCCAACTAAGAATGCTTCAGTATGTAACACAACAATGCAAAGAAGATTGCTAGATGGTAATTCTACGCGCAAAGGACACTGACAATTTGCTCTACTACTGGCTGTAAGTTAACCTAATTGATATGTAGCACACCACAATGCAAAACATTTTGCTAGATATCTACGATTTTGAACACCACAACCAGGAGGAAATCTTAACTAATGTTTCTTGATATAAGACTGTTATATCGGAGGAAGATTTTTTTTTTTTTTTGCGAGTGAAAAATTTGTATTACTCAAACATCAACGTTACAATCAGCAAGAGCCAGCTCAACCGCAATAGAGGGTCCCGATCCTAACCAAGTCATGGTTCTACCCTCAGAGCGAGCAAAATTTGCTAAACTATCGCTAACTTTGTTTTGTAGACGGCTCACATGAGTAATACAAACCTCACGAAGGGAACTGAGATATCTAATCTCTTTAACTAAAGAAGCATAAACAGATCTGTCTTGTTCTCTGCCTTGGATCATCTTCACTGCCATAAGTGAATCCATCTCCACAATAATCGGAAGATCACTTCTCTGAATCGCCAGTGATAAACCTTCCATACATGCGCTCAACTCCGCCTCCAATGCTTCACGACAAGAGAAAAATTTCCTGCACGCTGAGAAAATGATCGTTCCCTGAGAATCTCGCAGTACCATGCCCGCTCCTGCACCATCCGGAGCAAAAGATCCATCAGAGTTCAATTTCACCCAACCGTCAGGTGGTGGCGTCCATGGAGGTGTGGGCCTTCCATCCTGAGCTGGATGTTTTAGTAAGCTGCGATCATAGGAAACAACGGTCTTTCCTTTAACTGGATCCATATTGGAGTTCATCTTGATGGCAATCAGAGACTCGAGGTAACTGACGAGAAATTTCCTGGAAACATCAAGAGGAGGCGGACTCTTCTGATGCACTATCTCATTGCGTATATACCAACAGCGCCAGAGTGTCATAAGTAGCATGCTTCTCTCAATATCCATGAGAGGTTCCAAAACGTTGAACAGCCATTAATTCCCAATATTGCAAACCTTATCAACATCTGGCAAACTCCAAACCTCTGCCATATACTTCCAAAGCTCGCGCGCTCTAGGGCACCGGCATAATGGATGGAAATTATCCTCCGGTTCCATACCGCAGACTGGGCAAACGTTTGTTATCTCAAGTGTTCTCTTATGCTTATTTGTCCATGTGGGTAGAGAATCTGTGACAACTCGCCAAGCAAAATTACGGACCGTAGGTGGTACGTCAACAGACCAAA
Source organism: Secale cereale (assembly GCA_902687465.1). Taxonomy (NCBI): domain Eukaryota; kingdom Viridiplantae; phylum Streptophyta; class Magnoliopsida; order Poales; family Poaceae; genus Secale; species Secale cereale. The sequence goes on along the minus strand of LR738709.1, from coordinate 709,248,077 downwards.
TAAGTTTCCAAACTGGTCTACAGCCATCTGGGTTCGAACTTGAAGCAGTAGCATTGTCCCTGAATGCTTCCTCGAAAGCAAAATCATAAGCACTTTTAACTGAGAAAATACCAAGTCTCCCAGGCCCCCATGCCAAAGTGTCCTCCTCCAGTCTCGGTGATGCTCTAATTTTCAAAATTTCATCCACATCACACGGCAAAAAATAGTTTCTCAACAAGTCTACATTCCATGAACCATTCATGTTAAGCAGTTCAGAGACATAACGAATGCGGCAGCGTCCTTGTGAAGTCACTGGTTTGAAAGAGTAAGGTCTCGGTATCCAGTTATCCCTCCACACTCTAATGCTCGCCCCATTGCCAACCCTCCACACAAGCCCTTTCTTTAAAAGTTCCAATCCATGCATTATCGCTTGCCAAGACGGCGAAGCACTGCTTGGAAAGACAGTATCCTCCAGTTTACCTTCCGGGTAATACTTGGCTTTCAATAATCGTGCACACAAGCTGTTCGGCCGATCAATTAGTCGCCACACTTGACGGGCCAAGAGAGCTTGGTTAAAGAGTCGGAAATCTCGAAAACCCAAGCCCCCTTTGCATTTAGGTTGAAGCAGGAGCTCCCATGCCTTCCAGTGCACTTTCCTCCGGCCTCTTTTAGAACCCCAATAAAAGTTTCTAACCATCCTTGTCAAGTCATCACAAACTGAATATGGGAGCTTAAAAACACTCATTATGTATGTAGGTAGTGCTTGAGCAACGGACTTAATTAGTACCTCTCGGCCGGGCTGCGCAAGACATCCATCTCCCCACTGTACTAATCTTTTTGTGAGACTGACTTGCAAATTCTGAAACCGGCCTTTAGACATGCGTCCATCCGGTGTGGGGAGACCCAGATATTTCTCCTCAAAAACCTGCATAGTAACATTTAAAACTGCTCTGACATCCTCTTGATCTGCACTAGGACATGCCCTTCCGAACATGATTGAGCACTTATTAGAATTCAGGCTTTGTCCTGTGGCATTTCCATAGAGGTCCAAAACCCCCTTCACCCTGATGGCTTGATCATGTTTAGCCTCAAAGAATAGCAAGGTATCATCAGCAAATAACAGGTGTGAGATCCCTGGTGCCCTTCGACAGATTTTGATTGGAGTGATATTACCACTCTCAACCTCATGTCTCAATATAGCAGATAGACCATCAGCAATTAAAAGGAAAAGAAACGGTGATAGCGGGTCACCTTGCCGTAGCCCACGCGACGGTGCAAATGAATCCAAGAGGGTTCCATTTAATTTGACAGAAAACCTCACCGATGTGACACATGTCATAATCCAGTCCACCCATCGAGGAGAGAAACCCAACTTCTGCATCACTTGCTTCAAGAAACCCCAATCAACCCTATCATATGCCTTCGACAGATCCAACTTATATGCACAAAAGCTCTTTGTGGGATCCTTTTCTTGCTTGATGTGATGAATGCATTCAAAGGCCACAAGAGCATTATCCGTTATCATTCTCCCAGGAATAAAGGCGCTCTGCTCCCGAGGAAGATGATCATGACAACAATCTTAAATAAACCAACAGAGATTAACTAAAGAAGTAATTATTGTTACTTGGAGCACGTATCTGTGAGTAATTCAAACATAGACTTTCGATCAGAAGAACGTCGACGGCCAGGCGGAGCAGCGTGGACGTAGACCTGCGAGTCAATTTCAATCTGGGGTTTCGATTACGATCAAGGGATTCGAAACCTTTTTATGGGCTGCCCCATGGTCTGTGTTGGAGCAGAGTTCAGAGTCGAACCAGAGTTTTCTGTTGTAGGCTGTCAAGTTCCGTTTTGGAGCAAAGTTTCCAGAGGAGTCGAAGGAGAGTTTTTCTCTCGTACCGTATTAGGTACCAATTCCATTGAGAGCGGACCGATGAACATGCGCGGCCACGACCAAGTAGCTCTGGGAATGGGCGTAACTGATGCGCCCCACTCCATCAACCTGTTGGTATGCCTGCCCTCCCCACTCGTGGCCGCCGGTAGCACTGCCTCTTCTCATCCTCGGTATCCAGCGTGTCGAGCCCCGCCCACTCCATCCCCGACCTCAATCTTGTCGGCACCCGCCATCTCCATCCATGTCGGTATTAAAACCGGCAGATCTTGGGTAGGGGGTCTCGAGATGTGGATCTTCGAACGATGGTAATAGGAGATGAATGGAACAATATTTACCCAAGTTCAGGCCCTCTCGAAGAGGTAATATTCTACGCCCTGCTTTGATTGTATTGATGATGATGTATCGAGTAGAAGCTTGATCTACCTGGAGATGGTACGTTCTAACCCTAAGGTAGGTGATAATAGTTGTGATTGTGACAGTCTACGGACTAAACCCCACGACTTATATAGACGCTAGGGATACCTAGGGTTACACATGGTCAGTTGCAAATGTAGGATATACGAGCCCTCAGCTAGAGCAATTCTTGAAGTACACGCCAAGTCTTCGGCTTGTACGTAGAGAAATAATAGGAAAATGTTGTTGTTTCGAAAAGAGTCTTGGTTCAATGGTTGGGCATACGGTTGTCCAGCCTAATGACCCGAGTTCAATCCCTAGAATTGACAGGTGGTGCATATGGGTTTTCCCTCATTTATTGAGGATTAAACTTGGTGTGTGCTGGAATAACTCATCAAGAAATATCTTGATACTCGTTTAAAAAAGTCTTAGGACCAAGTTTATCTTGGTACTCATATTAAAAATGGTTGTATGCATCTATAGTTGGAGCGGAGGCCGGCAAGTGTAAATCTCTCCCATTTTAAAAGCAGGTTAGTTGATCGCCCGCCTTGAGTGACTCACACAATAGCTAGGCAATACACCCGTGATCCCGCCCGGCCCCTCCCTGGCCCCTGCGTCGTCCCCACCCACCCCCCACCCCCCCTTGCACGCACGCCAAAGCGACTCGGGCGGCGGCGCCCATCTCCTGCCCCTCGCCTCCTTACCACCTTCCCCCGGGGCCACCGGTGCAAAGCCCCTCGCGGTGGCCGGTGGTGGGGCCATGTTCTTCGCATCTTGAGAGGGCCGGTGCGGGGCGGTCTCGCCAGGTGGCGGAGTCAGGTGGGCGTGGGAATTGGCAGCGTAGCGGGGGTGGCTCAGGCGGGGGCGGCTCTTCGGGACGGTGACGCGGTGGGGGCGGCCCGTTGTACGTTGGCTGCGTGCCCGCGGTGGCGGAGGGTCAAATCGGATCTGACCCCGAAACTGCGGCAGTGGCATGGTGGGCCTGATCTCTGGTCAGATCTGATCCGGCCGGTGAGGCATGTTCCATGGGCGGCGGCTGTGATCGGTGGCGGTCTCGTGCACACGATGCTGGATGAAGAATCCTCGAGCGAATACGGGTGAAACCCCTACTCTTGGCACGTTGCCAATGTCGGCTCTGGTGGCGTTTTTCTACGTTGTCCCCTTCTTGAAGGCATCATTGTGGATAAGCTCTAGACCCATATCCGCTACCTCTGGGAAAAACTCTAGATCAGTCGAGAAGATGACAGCGGAGCTCATGTGTAGTACCCCTTGAGGGCGTCATTCCCAGAGGTGTGCATAGGCTCGAAGGACCAGTGGACGGCATCTTGGTGGAGCGGCTTTCCCTGTTAAGCATCGATGTCATGGAGTTTCGGCAGCGAGGCGCGGCAAAGTCTCGGCAACGGATGCGTGATGATGAACACGCGTAGGGAGGAGGCGTTGTCTAGCGTCATGTCAGCGTCGATGGCAGGCCTGGCAAGGTTGATGCGTCAGTACCTGCTTTGAAGATGGATTGATAAATAACGACAGCGACAACTTATGAGTGCGTCGGACTGGTTGTGCCCCAGATCAAGTATGTGGCTTGGCCGGGCCTTTGGCTTTAGATGTTAGGCTAGCTGAGAAATCTGGGTATTCGGCTGACACTTTCTGCACCCCTTCATCAATGGATAGGAGTATCGACATATGTTGTCAAGATGGCGGCTTCAGACATGTTGATGTATTATTTTGTAAGGTGTTTATGAATAATTAATAAAGTGACTGCATGCATCTCCTAGAGGTCCGGGGTCATCCTCGTTTTCTAAAAAAAAAAACATGCCTTGTTTTGGTTTAAAATGCATACGACAATCCGAAGTAAACGCTAGTACTACTATATAAGATGAGTCTTGCACAACGCAATCTCTCTGTCCTTTTCAAAAATATGAAAACTCTCTGTCTTAAAAAAAAACTTGTCCAGCAAGAAAGAAAGAAAGAAAGAAGATGTATAAATAGCAGGCGCGAACGAACACGAAGGCACGAAGCCATACACAAACCCCCATCCCTCACGTCGGCTAGCTACGACCTTCCACCGGCACGATCGAGCTCGAGCACATCTAAGGATCGATGGCGCCAAGGAAGATGGACTCTGTGGTGCCGCCCCTCTCCGAGTTCCCCAGCCCCACCGCCGCCCGCACCAGGTCCGGCCGCCGTCTCCATGCATCTCCGTCGTAGCTTCCATGTGAATCGGTCATGCATTATACTACCGTGCACAGGATGCATGCAGTGCAATTTATTTCGAATCTTTGCTGCATGCAGGATGGCGGTGCCGGCGTACGAGATCATGTTCGGCAAGCTCCAGCTTCGCAGCCTGTTCGACGACTACTTCCATCAGCCAGGCAGCGTCAACGCCGGCATCATATTGAAGACGCCCGAGGATCCTACCGTTCAACTCAGCGCCGCCGTATCCATCCACACAAGAAACTAAATAAATTATGATTGTTTGTTCAACCTGATACGATTTTCACCCCCTTTTTAGTTAATAGTTCCTGAGTTAGCGAAAGATCAAAGAAGTGCCGTTTAACTTTCCCTAACTTAAAACTCACTAGATGTCTCCGGCTGGTGGGGAGGCCATGTTCCGGTGGCAGAGGTGCATGATTACCTTCATATGTTTTTTATTAGCTGAATTACCTTCATATGTTCAGCAAGCCAATTATATTTTGTGACATGTACACTAAACACAGAAGGATTTACTGTTTTCATTGCAGGGATTTGGATAATCCCAACACATATGTGGACCTGCTCGCGTCAACCGCAAAACCGTAAGCGCACGGCTAGCAACATTTACTAGTAGTGTTGTTGCGAGATGTGCATGGATTAATTTTGTTAATTTGGGTTGTGGTGGCTTGTATATCCAGTATGTTGCAGGTGAGATCATGTGCTTACTATCCCAAGTATGGTGTTGGCGCCTTCGGAACATTCCCTCTGCTTATGGCAAACAGGTAGGATAACTGTATGCCTTGGTTGGTCGGACATCATGCGTAGACTTGTTTCGTATAGCTTAATTCCCACTCAGATGTTAGTTCATGTTACGATAAAAAGTGTGTATTTTCATGATTCACTAAAAAAAAATATCGTTGTTGTTTGACTCTGAATATGATTGCACACTGTAAGAATGACTAATCAAGTCGAATTTTCCTGGCCTGTAGGGGGCAGGGTAAAGAAGATTACGGTGTCATGGGTGTAAGATATGGTTCGAAGAATCTGTCGGTTGGAGCATCCTTCCTGCCATTTGCTGGTAATGCTATTATTTATATCTCTGGTTGGAACTGCAAAATATGCCATATAGTGAAAATAATATATGCCCAAGTAGATGTTCATCTTAGCATTGAAACAATTTAATTGTTCTATAGTATACTTCTAATTAATATGCCATGATATGCTGATATTATTACTTCTTCTTTGCGTAGTATCTGGTGAGGTACCATATGGTGCATGGCTGGTTACGAGGAAAGGAAGATTAAGTGCAGGGGTACAGTACAAGCCACTTGGTGAGTGTTATTACGACTTATTAAACCTCCAATCAACATTAGGACCTATGTTTTACTCCGCCTGAATATTAATGACCATCATCAAAGTTCATTGCCATTCACATGTATACAAAGGTCTATGTACATTGTATATTTCCTATATGTTACTAGTCTCAATCAGTAGTCAAGCCAAGTGCAAAACATAAGCAAGAGAGCCTCGGTCAGATACATATCTTCTAGTATATCTCTAGTTTGGGCATCAAGAATTTAATTCTACTTATGTTTCTATAATACTTCAGCAGGTCCAGCAGGTGAAAGCCAGAACACTGTGCCGTTTAATGACTTGAAGAACTGGAATTGTGCAATCAGTTATGGCACAGGGTCAACTAGCCTACTCAGCCCTTCATACATTTTTGCTCTAGAGCTTCTTCGAAGTACACAGGTTTGTTGTAGTTTCCTTCTTACCCGATAAGAGACTCGCATCTTTTTTTTAGCTTGCAACACTTAATGTCTTTTGACAAGATTGTAAACAGAGTATGCTGATGAAAACTTGATACTTGGATTGAAATGCTAATCCGTTCAATTCTACTGAATGTGAACTCATGTTTCTGAACAATGAATTATTCAACTTGTACAGTATGTGCTTCATTATAAAACATCTGGTTTTAACTTGAAACAGAGTATTCAATAACTGATCCATCAGAGCGAAATATGGTGCATATGCAAGTTTTGTTTTCTCTTTGTTTGTTTTTTAGGTGGGACGGAATAATCACCTATTTTTCATTAATAGAACAATTAGATTGCTAAATCAAAACAATAGTATGTATTAGGCTACTTTTACCTTTATTGGAACTCGCAATGAAATTTTCTTGTCTTTGATGTGCAGCTGGTTGCATCATTCTATAGGCGCCATGTTATCGACACACGGGTAAGTGTAGTTATATTTCAATTCGTGGTCCATAGGTTATTTCCCCCCGTTTACCAACTTATGTAACTCTCTAACTCTTCTACTAGGGGAGCCCCCAGTGAAAGTTTCCCAGAAAACAAAAAACTCACTCCACATACTCAAATTTGACTTCTTTTTTGCGATTGAATCGTAGGATTTTAGCCTCTAGTTGTAACAAAGAAATATAAGAATTTTATTCGATACCATTTTTTCCTATCTGTAGGATCTAAATGATATTCCCTTTTTTGGAACCAAAGGCTATGTTGATTTTGGGCTTGAGTTGAACAGAAGGTAAATCTCAAATGAGGAAATGTTTCTCGGGTTTGCATTGATGCACCTGACAGCTTTCAGTTCTGTTTAATTTTAAGCTTGGAGAAAGACAAGCCAGCAGAAAACAAGGCGGACGATTCCTTGTTTCAGGTAGCTGCCAGTTGGCAGCCTAGTTCATGTTTATTAGTAAAGGTTAGTTGCACCCCGTTTTTTAATTATGCCTTCATTGTAAAATGTGTTATGTATCCCTGCATTAGTATGTGCATATAGAAAAGAGAGAAAAAAAATCAGTGTGTGCGCATATGTATAAACGTCCCTTCTACTCGAATTTGTATTTTAAGCCTTTGATAAATTGACAAGCCAAAGTAAGACATGGCATCTAATAAAATGTTCCCACTAAAATGTGTTATTGCAATGAATAGACCTTTATATACAGTTATCTATATCTATTTATGTCTTTATTTATATCTGAAATTCAGTATTGTTTTCTAAACAGGGGAAGGTGGGTTCCTCCAAGTCGTCTGCTGCTTTGGTGTGCAATTCTTGGTGGAAACCCTTCTTAACATTTAGCGTCACAGGTTTGCATTCTTCAAATTCTTAAGAAAAGAACATTTGTGAATATAACTTTGTTATGCTTTTGGCAAAAGGCTACTACCAAACTCGTTTCGCTTCTATTTTTTTCGTGTTCCTGCATAGGTCATTAATTATTATTATTTTGTTCATCCTGAATTGGGGTAGGCTGGCGAAAAATATTTAACCTAAGCGCTATGTGTAGCGCAACTAAATTAGATTTCCCTGAAGAATGCATATACTGAATACTTGAACAACTTGTCCAAGACTTTTCTACCATGATATGGTTGAGTGTGACCAGTAAAATTTTATATTGTGTATTTGTGAAGACCAAATTAATACATAATTATATATGAATAACAAAGCCAGTAGCTAATAATTCAGTTCAAAATAGAAGGTTGTTTCCATTCCTACAAATAGTACCGTTTGAACTTTGAAGTGACGCGAACAACTCAACAACATTTTTCTTGCTTGCAGTCGAAAATGATCACCAGCAGGGCACTAGATCGTACGGAGTCGGATTCCGTGTCGAGGATATATGATCAGAACTCAGGTCCGCCATTTATCTTACTGGTTGCATTGTAAATTTCAAAATGGTGCTTTTGTTCAAGAGTTCATATTGATTGTTGTGCTAATGAGACTATTTTCCCAATATTATTGGAGTGCAGTTACCAAGTAGCTGATTCGGTTTAAACAAGGAGGACTTTGCACCAGATCTTGTTCAAGAATATGGGAAGAACCGCATATGTGCATTGTACCTTTACCAGCAGGGCTCAGAGCCTACCCATAGGATTTTTTTTCTTACTTGTTACAAGAACAATTATGTTTCTTTTGTGGTACCTTGGATTTCGTAGAAGTTACTTGAAATTTCTTTACTATTATGCTTCATGTAATTATTTTGCATTAATTAACTTCGGGAGATGATAATATTAGAGACACACATCATGCAGTGTTGCAAAAATCAGCAAGTATTGATAGTCAGCCACCTAGAAGTTCATCGATGATTTCTATATGGACAAATATCTATTATTACAATCGCTGAATTTGACTTGTATGAGCCAACATAATTTCTCTAACACATAAACGTTGCTTACTATAAAAACAACACCGAAAAAATGATGATGGAACAAAATAGAAATAGCAGAGGTCAAGATATACACCAAGCTAGTAGCCTTTTTTGTTTTCAGGAGCTGTCTCTTTTCTGAAGTACAGAAACCGCAACCCTCACGACTTCTCTTCTAAGTACACTAATGTGAAATTATTCCAATAAAAATAGTTGAAAATTTCAAGGGATGACGCTGGGTGAAT
>LR738709.1:709227528-709239170 GCA_902687465.1 Secale cereale | reverse complement strand
CCCCGGGTCCATGTCCGGCGGTTGTGAGCCTTGGAAAGTGAAGTTGCGGTCGCCGCGAGGAAGAGTAGGACATGAGACATGATCTGGCCTACAAGGGACACGAGGCGCCGCTGTCTCCCATGTCCTACTCCTCCCTTTCGGAGTCAGCGACCTGCCCGTCACTGGTGGAACTGAGATCAATGATGGACATGGACGGGACTGCCTCATGGTTGAAGCGGCGCCAACGAGGACCAGTTTGCCGACCCGAATGACGCATCTGACGCCGCCACGAGCGTTGTGAGCTGCCTCGTACCTGCAGCTCCTCGACAAGGTTGGGGTTCTCCACGGCCATGGCCACCACAACCTCCTCGCTCACGAACTCATTATAGATCTGGCGGAGGCCCTCCGCCAGCCGGTGATGCATGAGAAGAGCCAGGTTGTACTGCTGCTCCTCCTGCACCTACCGAAATGCCGACATCGGCTGAGGCACCGGCTTCTCCTCCGCCATGGTGGCCTCGAAGTGCGCACCTGCCCCATGGTGGAGGCAGGATGGACCGTCACAGGCAGGGGCATCGGCTCATCGTCAGAGACTTCCTTCATCATCGGTTCCTCGTCGCTCACCTTCGGCGAGCTCACCGCTAAGCCTAACTCTATTCGCCGTGCACAACGGCCCTGCAGTCGCACGCAAGGCCGACCACCTCATGCTTCTACTCCATTGAGAGGCTCTTCCACAACACCCTAAAGCTCGTGGTCATGGTGAAGGTAGTGAATGGAGGAGGATTGGAAGCGAGCGTGTTTGTGATGGTGATAATGCATTTAAATGTGAGTCCCGGCCAGACCTGTTAGAATAAATCCGAGGCATACCGTCGATCATCCGAGGACCAAGCAATCACACAAGGCACGACACCGAGATTTGTTAACGAGGTTCACCGATATGGCTACATCCCCAGGGCTTGACTACGGGCGCTCCTCCCCGTGACACCGTCACAATACCGCACCCCGACCGCCCTGGGCACCGGCACACGCCGCCGGCTCCCCCTGCGTGCCTGTGCTATTATGTTGGCATAGGTTACATCGTGTGTCTACCCTCGCTATATAAGAGAGGTCTAGGATACAAGTGTCCTATTAGGACACGACTCCATATCCTATCTAAACACAATACAACTACAAGTCCAACTGTAACCTACCTTGTACACTATATTCGACACAACTCTAACAAACTCCACCTTGGCGAATATTCTCCACCACCTTGAATTCGTCAATGCGTCAAACTTCCATGTACATTGGACTTGAGCTTATCCCATGAGTACCGTTGCTACTCCAAAGACTCCATGTGACTCTACCTGCAACTTGTAGTCTCTTCTTTTCTTGACCACGGTCAACACTCGAGCAAAATTAAGTTCCTTGTTACTCTAGTTTGTGCTCCCAACTTCCTGAGTATCCGTCCAACGCCATCACACACCAATCACTTACCTGCGTGAAAGTGAACAACTCACATATTGTGTGTCACACATAAGAGTTACCTGAACTCAACATCACCACTCCTTTCTCGACCGCCGATCTGAAACATGAAGGAATTCACCGTTGCTTGTAGTCATCCCGAGCCAAATTCGCAGTTGTCTCATCACATGTATGACCACCAGAGCCCTGGTCCGTCTCCATGCCCCGTGCGTACCGCACGCCTCGCCGCTATTACCGCGTCGAGCCTCCGCTGTCCCGATCGAGTATAAAGGGTCGCGAAACCACACCACTCAACCCCCACTGCAGAGTATCATCGATCATCACCGACCGATGACGAGTTTCACGCTTCCATCAGACCATTGGGCTCCAGTCCGAACTGCGTGTCCCTCGCTTTTTCCCTGTCGCTGAATAGGCTTCGGTTCTCTGGATCCTTACACCGTAGCCCCTCAATCCAGCTCCACCTTCAACATGACTCCATGGTAGATGATCAGTCCACCCTCGCGCTCCGTCGACTTCAAGCTCCGTGTGCACATCACCTTGAATCAACCCCGCGACATAGTCTTGTCGAAGTCACACGAGCCCTCAGGCCTGCGCCACGTGTTTCCACGCCCAGAAGTAGGTCACCATCAGCATCACGCTCCTATGTCGCTGCACCAATCCCACCATCGTCTTCTGTTCCAACCGACTCGCGTCGATCCGTCAGACTGTCCAGTCCAACCTAGCCGAACTTGTCCGGCTGTATGACACGCTCGAGGCTCCCAGATCGCCTTCTGCGAATTCTCATCCATCACATAATATTTCCATCTTAGCTGGCTTGGCTTCCCGTAACGTCTTCAAGCATCTCTGTTGTGCCAACAATTCTTTCATCCATGTCTGCCATAACCCAAGGTTTTTAGTTCCGTAAACTTCTCCACCTCAAACTTGGTATCCATTGACGCCATAGTTCTTTGTACGGCTGACCCTGCGAAAAAATACATGAGCTATCCCCGCGACACCGAAGTACACAAGCACTTCCGTGCATAACTCCAGCCGAAAAAGACCTCCTGGTCTTCACGCGATGGGAAGCTCCCTCGGCACTAATTACAATGCTGGATGTTGCCTTGCTTTGTCAAAGCTCCTGCTATTCCAATGGATAATCTGATGGATTTTCTTTCCGCCGATTCGGTCTGTTGCTTTTGCTTCCACGTCATATACGAGGACCCGGTCCTCTTTTGTTTCAAAACAAATCTGGGGTGCGTAGCTCGCTACTGAGCAGCCAGCCAGGCGTACGTGCCTGGGCCTCGCCCCGGACCCCGCTGCCGGATCGGGCAGCCCCACCTGTGCCAGCACACCAGCACACACAGAGGCAGATCCCTGCTAGGCCACACGCCTAGCCACGTATGTGTCGTCCGTCCGACCGCAAGTCTCCTCCTGCTGCACGTTACGCCGCCACCGCTCTAGCTCCAGGATGCAGGCGACCCTCGCCCGATCGATCCACGATCGCCGCACGTCTCACCTGCCGCCGCTGCCACCAATTGCTTTACCCGATCTCGCTGAGAACCACACCGTAGCCACGGCTGCATCTCAAACTCGATACTTCCTCTAGATCAACATCAATAGCCTCCGAACAACTTAGCTCTGATACCACTTGTTAGAATAAATCCGAGGCATACCGTCGATCATCCGAGGACCAAGCAATCAAACAAGGCACGACACCGAGATTTGTTAACGAGGTTCACCGATATGGCTACATCCCCAGGGCTTGACTACGGGCGCTCCTCCCCGTGACACCGTCACAATACCGCACCCCGGCCGCCCTGGGCACCGGCACACGCCGCCGGCTCCCCCTGCGTGCCTGTGCTATTATGTTGGCATAGGTTACATCGTGTGTCTACCCTCGCTATATAAGAGAGGTCTAGGATACAAGTGTCCTATTAGGACACGACTCCATATCCTATCTAAACACAATACAACTACAAGTCCAACTGTAACCTACCTTGTACACTATATTCGACACAACTCTAACAAGACCGAGCTCGGTCATCGCATCTATTTAATGCCAGCAGGTGTACAGACAGGTAGCCGGTTTGAATGGGTAGATAGTCGTCTGACTCCGGCATTGAATAGATGCGTAGATCTGGAGTGGTGTGGCCGACGCTCTCGGACGGTGCACCACCTCAATGTCACCTTTGGTAGTCAACATGAATGTGGCGTTAGCGCTCTGGGCCGACAGGAAGACGGAGAAACCGCTTGGCACAAGAGAGCACGCGCAGCACAGGATTTGGGTCGATCCGGGGTGGCGGACAAGTACATGGCAGCGGTTCGGACGCCTTGAAAGCCATCCTGGTTTGCCTCTGATTTGCGGGAATAGACGTCCGGGCCAATCCGCGATCTGATAGGTATAGCATTGGATGACGAACTGCGTCCGAACAGCTCGGCTCGGACGGTTTCGAACAGTTTATTATTAAGTTCGCCGGACTTTGATTATAACTACAAAGTTGATTTTTTCTTGACAAAAGATGGTTAGGGACTAGATTGTGAGAGATGAGTAGTGCTAGGAAAAAGGAGATCCCGCGTACACACGTTGTATACATGTACTACCTTCGTCCTGGTTTATTGGTCCCCAATGTATTTTGTGCCAAATTTTGACCGTGAATTTAACTAACAAAATGTTCATGCATGTCATCAAAAAATATATCATTGAAAACTATGTTCAAATATGAATCCAACGATGTAATTTTTGTTGACATGTATTAATATTTTATTAGTTAAATGTTTGGTCAAAATTTGACACAAACTACAATGAGGACCAATAAATCAGGACAAAGATAGTATAAGTACAAGGTTGGTGATCGACCCATAACTATGGACATCGCTTCACGCCTCCATCTATACCTACGCAGCGCCGCCTTCTCCTCAACCCTAGGCCACAAATTCATCATCTGGTGCGCCGGCCGCCGGCAGATCAGGTCCCCAGCACTTCCTAATGTTCAGGCGAAAATCCGGCTAGTCGCTCACAATTCTTCAACACTGTTTCTAATCTCTCTGTTGTCAAAAGTAAATAAAACACAATGAAAACCGTTGCACCTAAGAAAGGATCATAGCAAATCCTACGGAAAAATAGGATCGTAGCATCTAGCATCGGGGCACCACCACGCATTGTTTTTCCTTTCCCGCTCCATGCTTTTTTTCTCTTGGAGCGATCGACCAGTATCTGTTCTGTGTAGCAATCGATCTGTATACGAGATCTTTTACATTTTCCGTTAGCACTAATCATCTCTTACGCTCTAGTCCTTGGTTAACGTTTTGTCAAGAAAAAATGAACTTTGTACTTATAATCAAATTCCAACGAACTTAATAATAAATAATCAATTGTCTCTTCGAAGAGCTCGGCTCAGACGGTTCGAGGGTTCCTGTTGAAAATGCTCTAAAAACTCTCATTACTCCCCCTTTCCCCTCTCTCTCTCTCTACCCTCTTATTCCTCAGAGGAATTGTTCCCAAATCCCTCCTGGGGTCCGAGAGATTCATGCATACCAAGAAAGACAGATTTACTTGTTGAATATCCCGTCTCTATTTTGCTCAAGAATCTCCCTCCTTCCCCTGATCGTTTGTGGGCGTGGGGAGAGAGAGAAGAGAGAGCCATGGCAAAGGAAGGATCCTGTTCTCGCATAAAGCTGAAATTTCCTATGTTTCCCCGCGAGCTGTGGCAGTTTCTCCCCTTTGGGTTGTGCATCTGGGAGATATGGAATTCGTCGAGCCCCCTCCAGCTCAGATTCCTCATCTCGCTTCTTCTCCGGATGCCGCTGGAATTCGACAGCTGAATTATCCCAAGTGCGGATGTGGATATGCTTAAGGTCTATGAACAAGCCTTTCTCTGGATGTGAAATTCTGAACAAAATTACACGTTTAGAGTCGTGTGTTTCACTATGCTTGCTTGCTAGTGGATGAGGGGTTTGTGCTCACAACGAGCTATTACTCTCTCCATTTTTATATACAAGGCCACAAACACAGATTACAGGTACCAAAATAAAATTTAATGCATTCTTTAAAAATCATTTTTTGTTCTTGTTTACTGGGATCATTAATACTCCACATGCATGCAAAGAAACTAAGTGGAGGAATGAGATGACTGTCATTATGTCTGCATGCATGCAAGTATTAATAGGTTGTTAGTACGAGAAAATGTCATTAATTTTGCCTCGAATACTGTTGGTGGCCTTGTTTTTTCGATAAAGGGCGCTTTTATTATCTCAAAATGTAGCATCAAAGTGATACAAAGCATTAAGAGTGTCACCCAGCCTCTGCATAACTAGGATGCACACAGCTAAACACCAGTAGTCTGATAAACTGAAAGATAAACGGCCGACAATTCAGCAACAGTAGAGTCCATAGACCGACACTATGCCTATGTCGAAACAGATGGTGGACCGATCCGGAGATTATTCTGCCACCCATGTTGGGTAAAAACCTCCGTAGCCACCTGCTCCAACAGCGTACACACCGCCTTGAACAGCGGTTGATACTCCACTCGTTGTAGCGTACACCACATACGAAGCAAGTGCGTACAACGGAAAATAACCTGCAAAGGAGAAGCATTTTTGTCATTAAAAACAACATCATTTCTACAAAGGCAAAGCGACCATAGTAAGGCATACGCTCCCACCCTAATTAGCGTTTTGTACCTATTTGAAATACCGTCCAGCCAATGACCAAAAATATTGGCAACACTTGTGGGTGGTTTCAAATTTGACGTTATTTGGATGACTGACCACGTAGAACGCGTAAACTTACAGTGAAAAAAGAGGTGTTTAATTGTCTCGTCATGAATACAAAAACAACACTTCTTACTTCCCGACCAGTTGCGTCGTGCGAGGTTGTCTTTTGTTAGCACAACTCCCCTACGGAGATACCACATGAATATTTTGATTTTAAGTGGTATCTTCGCTTTCCAAATTTTTTTGTTATTACTCACCTGTACCTCAGAATGCGTGAGTGCACGATACATAGAGTCTACCGTGAAAGACCCCGATGTAGTAAGGTTCCAGCGAAACACATCACGACCATGTGTCAGGTTAATCGAATCCAGACGGGACAAGAGATTATTCCATGACATAAGTCTGGTGCCAATCAAATCCCGTCTCAACATAAATATTTGGCGGGGATGAGCTGAGCACTTGCGCAATAGTAGTATTCTTATCGTGTGCAATGTTATATAAGGCTGGGTATTGTTCTCGGAGACTAGCAGTGCCTAGCCGGATGTCTTCCCAAAAACGAATCTCCGACCCGTCCTTTATCGCGAAAGACCCAAAGCGAAAGAGATATTTCTTTGTCGCCATTAGGCCGGCCCAAAAGTGTGAGTCTCCAGGTTTCCAAAATACCTGAGACACTGCCTTTTGGCCTATATACTTATTACGCAACATGGTTTGCCAAACACCATCCTCAGTAAGAAGTTTGAACAACCATTTACTAAGTAGGGCCTCATTCTTGATCTGAAGGTCATGAATACCGAGGCCACCCTGGTCTTTTGGCCTACAAACCACGCTCCATTTGGTCAGCCTATATTTTTTATTTTCACCATCTCCTTGCCAAAAGAACCTGGACCTAAAATAGTCCAATCTTTGCAAGACCCCTTTTGGGAGCTGGAAGAACGAAAGCATATAGAGAACCATATTTGTGAGGACAGAGTTTATTAAAACCAATCGTCCTCCAACTGAGAGCAACTTGCCTTTCCAACTGCTCAAGCGTTTCTCTAGCCGCTCCTCTACATGCTTCCACTCCGCAATGGTGAGACGCATATAGAGAACCATATTTGTTACTGTTTACAAAGCTCGACTTGTTGCGAAAGGGTTTCGACAAGTTCAAGGAGTTGACTACGATGAGACTTTCTCACCTGTAGCGATGCTTAAGTCTGTCCGAATCATGTTAGCAATTGCCGCATTTTATGATTATGAAATCTGGCAAATGGATGTCAAAACTGCATTCCTGAATGGATATCTCAAAGAAGAGTTGTATATGATGCAACCAGAAGGTTTTGTCGATCCAAAAGATGCTAAGAAAGTATGCAAGCTCCAGCGATCCATCTATGGACTGGTGCAAGCATCTCGGAGTTGGAATATACGCTTTGATGAGGTGATCAAAGCTTATGGTTTTATACAGACTTTTGGAGAAGCCTGTATTTACAAGAAAGTGAGTGGGAGCTCTGTAGCATTTCTAATATTATATGTGGATGACATATTGTTGATTGGAAATGATATAGAATTTCTGGATAGCATAAAAGGATACTTGAATAAGAATTTTTCAATGAAAGACCTCGGTGAAGCTGCTTATATATTAGGCATCAAGATCGATAGAGATAGATCAAGACGCTTAATTGGACTTTCACAAAGCACATACCTTGATAAGATTTTGAAGAAGTTCAAAATGGGTCAGTCAAAGAAAGGGTTCTTGCCTGTATTACAAGGTATGAAGTTGAGTAAGACTCAATGTCCGACCACTGCAGAAGATAGAGAGAAAATGAAAGTCATTCCCTATGCCTCAGCCATAGGATCTATCATGTATGCAATGCTGTGTAACAGACCTGATGTGTGCCTTGCTATAAGTCTAGCAGGGAGGTACCAAAGTAATCCAGGAGTGGATCACTGGACAGCGGTCAAGAACATCCTGAAGTACCTGAAAAGGACAAAGGATATGTTTCTCGTGTATGGAGGTGACAAAGAGCTCGTCGTAAACGGTTACGTCGATTCTAGCTTTGACACTGATCCGGATGACTCTAAGTCACAAACCGGATATGTATTTTTATTGAAGGGTGGAGCTGTCAGTTGGTGCAGTTCCAAGCAGAGCGTCGTGGCGGGATCTACGTGTGAAGCGGAATACATAGCTGCTTCGGAAGCAGCAAATGAAGGAGTCTGGATGAAGGAGTTCATATCCGATCTAGGTGTAGTACCTAGTGCATCGGGTCCAATGAAAATCTTTTGTGACAACACTGGAGCAATAGCCTTGGCGAAGGAATCCAGGTTTCACAAGAGAACAAAGCATATCAAAAGACGCTTCAATTCCATCCGCGATCTAGTCAAGGAGGGAGACATAGAGATTTGCAAAATACATACGGATCTGAATGTTGCAGACCCGTTGACTAAGCCTCTTCCACGGGCAAAACATGATCAGCACCAGGACTCCATGGGTGTGAGGATCATCACTTTGTAATGTAGATTATTGACTCTAGTTCAAGTGGGAGACTGAAGGAAATATGCCCTAGAGACAATAATAAAGATGTTATTTGTATTTCCTTATATCATGATAATTGTCTTTTATTCATGCTAGAATTGTATTAACCGGAAACTTAGTACATGTGTGGATACATAGACAAAACAGTATGTCCCTAGTATGCCTCTACTAGACTAGCTCATTGATCAAAGATGGTTATGTTTCCTAGCCATAGACATGAGTTGTCATTTGATCAACGGGATCACATCATTAGGAGAATGATGTGATGGACAAGACCCATCCGTTAGCATAGCACTTTGATCGTTTAGTTTTACTGCTATTGCTTTCTTCATGACTTATACATGTTCCTATGACTATGAGATTATGCAACTCCCGAATACCGTAGGAACACCTTGTGTGCTATCAAACGTCACAACATAACTGGGTGATCATAAAGATGCTCTACAGGTGTCTCTGAAAGTATTCGTGGTGTTGGCATAGATCAAGATTAGGATTTGTCACTCCGAGTGTCGGAGAGGTATCTCTGGGCCCTCTCGGTAACACACATCATAATAAGCCTTGCAAGCAAAAGGACTAATGAGTTAGTCACGAGATGATGTGTTACGGAACGAGTAAAGAGACTTGCCGGTAACGAGATTGAACTAGGTATGGAGATACCGACGATCGAATCTTGGGCAAGTAACATACCGATGACAAAAGGAAAAACGTATGTTGTTATGCGGTTTTGACCGATAAAAGATCTTCGTAGAATATGTGGGAGCCAATATGAACATCCAGGTTCCGCTATTGGTTATTGACCAGAGATGAGTCTCGGTCATGTCTACATAGTTCTCGAACCCGTAGGGTCCGCACGCTTAACGTTTGATGACGATCGGTATTATGAGTTTATGAGTTTTGATGTACCGAAGGTAGTTCAGAGTCCCGGATGAGATCACGGACATGACGAGGAGTCTCGGAATGTCCGAGACATAAAGATTGATATATTGGACGACTATATTCGGATACCGGAAGTGTTCCGGAAAAGTTTCGGATTTAACTGGATTGCCGGAGGGGGTTACCGGAACCCCCTACGAAGGGGGATGGTCCATAGTGGGCCTTAAGGAAAAGAGAGAGGCAGCCCATAGAGGCTGGCCGGCGCCCCACCTAGGGATCCTAGTTGGACTAGGATTGGGGTGGCGCCACCTCTCCTTCTTTTCCTTTCCCTCTCTTCCTTCTTGATGGACTCCTACTAGGAATAGGATTGCAATCCTATTCCTAGTAGGTTTGCCCTAGCCGCACCATAGGAGGCCGGCCGGCCCTCCTCCCTTGCTCCTTTATATACGGGGGCAGGGGGGCACCCAAAGACACACAAGTTGAATTGTTCCAGCCGTGTGCGGTGCCCCCCTCCACAGAAACACACCTCGGTCATACCGTTGCAGTGCTTAGGCGAAGCCCTGCGCCGATGAATACATCATATCCGTCACCACGCCGTCGTGCTGACGAAACTCTCCCGTGAAGCTCTACTGGATCAAGAGCTCGTGGGACGTCATCAAGCTGAACGTGTGCTGAACGCGGAGGTGTCGTACGTTCGGTGCTTGATCGGTTGGATCGCGAAGAAGTTCGACAACATCAACCGCGTCACTTGACGCTTCCGCTTCCGGTCTACGAGGGTACGTAGACACACTCTTCCCTCTCATTGCTATGCATCTGGTAGATAGATCTTGCGTGATCGTAGGAAAATTTTAAAATTCTACGTTCCCCAACAGCAACGGCGCCAGAAAATACTCCTTGATGGGCCTCGAACCCCTCGTTGGTTACCCCAAGTGGAAGGTGTAAGATGCAGTATGTAGAAGCGTTTTCCCTTAGCAAAGATGCCAAGGATCGAATCCCCAGAGACTCCTAGGTTCAACAAGTAGGTGTCAACTGCTAACGGCGCAATTAGCAATCAACGTGGACCTGCACACAAATACAAATAACTTTGCTCCCAACGAGTACAGAGAGGTTGTCAATCCCTCCGGCCTTGTAGTTCACAAAGGGTTAAAAGCAAAATGATAGTAGTGATAGATAGTGTTTTGCAATAGTAAGTAATAGCGAAAAAGTAAATAGCAAATGTGATCAATGATAGTAATATGGACCGGAGTCACATGATGTTCACTAGTGATGTCTCTCTCCCAAAAGACGATAAAACAGCTATGTGAGGTAAACAAATTACAGCTGGGCAATTGACAGGACCACGAACGCAAACCAATGCTGACTACATGCAAGAAAGGTTGAGGTTCAAAGCATGGGCGGTACGCCAAAGTAAGTAGACCGAAATCCATCAATATCTATTACTAATTATCCACCTTGAGATATCTATCCAGAACATCTCGCTGGTATTAAGTTGCGAGTCCCACCCATAGTGTAAACTCAAAGCAACAGACAACTGCATTAAAAGAACTTTGCGTAAAGTAAACAATCCTTGCACCCGCGGGCACAAGCACCGTTGTTTTCCCCCTTGTGGCAACAGCACATCCCCTAGGCTCATGTTTCTGTCACTCAAGCTAGTCATCGAGGGGCATGAACCCACAATCAAGCATAATGTTCCCTCTTGGAGTCACTACCTACTACTTGGCCAAAGCAATAAATAACAACGGAGAACATGCAAGAATTACTTATGAACATAAATATAAAAGAGGTAGATCAAATATATTACTCAAGATCAATCTGAACATAATCCCATAATCCATCGGATCCCAGCAAACTCAACATAGCAACAGCATAAGGATTACATATGTGCCTCGATCATGTAGGGCAGCTCACGAGGACTAATTAGTGAAGCACAAGAACGGGAGGAGAACATCACATAGCTACTGGTCATGGACTCATGGTCCAAGGGAGACTACTCACGAGTCATCTGGGAGGCGTCCATGGTGGTGGAGAAGCTCCCGGTGGTGATCCTCCCCTCCGGCAGGGTGCCGGGAAGAGTTCTCCTGGTGCTCCCGATCTTGGAAGCGGCGGCGGCGGCGGAACAGAGATG
>LR738709.1:709126953-709192537 GCA_902687465.1 Secale cereale | reverse complement strand
TCCCCCCTCCCCTCCCCCGCGCGTCAAATCCGCTCCCAACCCTCCCGCTCCAGTCGGTCGGCAGCGGTAACCACGGGTCTGACTCCAAGTGTCCGTCAGGTTGCGCAGTGCGGGTTCAGCGACCAAGGGTTCCTAATCTCCGTACCAATCGACCCACTAATGACCGTGATTAGCGACGTCCCCCACTGTGAGATTGTGCTGCCTCGTCCTAAATGAAGCGGTAGATATGTGATTTCTTTTTTCTGCCACGCCACTGACCGACACCTGTTGATTGATTATGGCCATTGGGTATACAGCCGTGATCCTCAAATTCTGATAGATTTTCCTGGCAATGTGCATATGCGAGCAGATGGGGGCTGCAATTGAACCCTCGCTGTGATTTTACTCAAGTGATTTTTCCGCCTTGACCACGCAGGATGTCGGTGCCCGCATATGAGCTCATGTTCGGGAAGCTCCCGCTGCGCAGTCTGTTTGAGGACTACTTCGATAACGCGGGGACCGTATCCTCGAGGATCATGCTCAAGCCGCTGGAAGATCCTCACGTCGATCTGGTCGCCAACGTATCCTTTTGGAAACATGAATTTTCAGCACCACGTTGTTTTCTATTCTGCTGCATCAGGTTCCTTCAGTAGTACAACTGTTTTTGTCCAAGTCTGATGGGATAATGAGGATCAGTGAACTTCCAATGCTTACTTCTTGTACCTGTTCTTTCTTTATTACATCATGGTGATATCAGTTTTTTCTTTTGCTTGTTCTCTCGATTACGATAACTTTGGGTTGCCATTTGGATGTTGCCTCTTGATGCAAACCAATCCTACTGGTTAGCCTCATCTAAGCCGTGCACAAGTAATGTATTTAAGGTTGCCTACACTGTTTGGTACCACCTTAGTACTAGAAAATATTTTCAGCTGATGTGCATGTTTATAAAGCTGTACCTGTACCCAGTGCCCTTGTATTCTTGACTGGTAGAATGATTATAGGTCTTTCCATTCAAGTGTCAAGATGTTTTATCCCAATGCACTACACTGTCGATTGACATCTAGTTATTGCAAGTGAAGTCTTTGCATACCTTAATATCACTAGGTATCTGCAGCTGGCGACAAAGCTAGTGGAACAGAAGTAAAAGGAGACGCTATATTTCGCTGGCAGAAGTATGTATTTCATAATTTAACAGCACTCTGTATTTATGCAATCTTTGTTCCATTCTGACATAAGAAATGCTTTACTGTTCTTTTAGAGATTTGTACGATCCCCATACCTTTGTGGACATTCAAGTGTCGACTTCAGAACCGTATGTGCTTTCTTGTTGGTTGAATATTACTGTTACTGCATTTGTTAATACTTATTCTGAAAATTGCATAGATGATGCTATCTTGGCTCATACTTGTTTATCCAGCATGCTGAAGCTGAGGTCATGTGCTTACTTCCCTGAGTATCGTCTTGGTGCATTTGGGACAATCCCTTTGCTAATGGGAAACAGGTAAACTACATATCTAGTTGCTGTTGCAAATCAGGGAAGCCTTTGTTATTTTGACAAATGTTCCCCAATATGATGTTAGACGTTTTTTTTTTTGGACAAACTATGTTAGACGTTTTCATTATTAGTTTCAGTTGATATAGTTGGAAACCATCACAGTGAGGGAATTATGTTTTTCAGGCTGTCTTCTGAGGACTATGCTGTCCTGGGTGTGAGATATGGTTCAGAGAATCTATCAATTGGGGCGTCCTTTGTGCCATTGCCTGGTATGTGTCATTTATGTCTTATGTACTTTCTGAATTGTGTTTAAAGATTATACATAACGAAGTAGAAAACCCACTTAATTTGGATCCATCTAAAGGATTAGAATTATTGCCGAATAATATGCTTATATTCAATCTTTTCTTGGTTATATTGAGTTTATTTTTACTATAATTTCAATATATATTATATTGAAAGCGCTAATACCTGCTGACATTACCTTTGTTGGCAGAATCTGCTGAGGTGCCTTATGGAGCATGGTTGGTTGGGAGAAAAGGGAGTTTATGTGCAGGAGCACAATATAAGCTACTTAGTGAGTGTTATTCTTTGAATGATAACTTACTATTGTTAGCAAAATGCTCAACAAATAGCAGTGCCAGACTGCCAGTTCATCAACCTGTAAAATTCCAACACCTTAGTAGATAGGTAGAAGATATAACTAAAAAAAACACTGTATCTTGCTGAGTCGCATTAACATTTGATGATGGTTCTGGGTTTCTGCTTGAAGCGGAGCATATGAGCACTGCAAAGAGTTGCAGCACTAGTTGTTCATCTGTTACAATTCTTTTGTGTATAGATGCATGTAAATTTCCCTTAAGTTATCACTCTGATGATTTGCATTTGCTTCGTTTTCTTCACCACCAAAGGATGCATGTTCTATTTATCAAGCCCTATTAGCATATAGCTTCTTTAGTCATGAAATCACAAAGAATGGAAGTACGTCGCAATTCTGAATATTTTCTATTCCTATTCTATTTTCCAACATTTTCTCCCCTCTTGTTCTAATATTTGACTGAAATGTAATATTTGTAATGTTATGACATGTACAATCGGTTTCTGCTTTAATGGCAGTTGTTTTTTCTTCATGCATGTAGTCAAGGAGATGAGGACATTCAGTTTCTTATTTGCACTTTATGAGATTTTCTGAGTTATTAGATTTATTGCTCTTGTGACCATTCTGTAATAGGTGGAAACAAACATCCTATGCCATACACGGACCCACAGAACTGGAATTATGCAATCAGTTATGGTGTGGCCTCAACAAGCCCTCTCAGCCCTTCATTCAATTTTTCCCTAGAGCTTGCCAGAAATACACAGGTCTGTTCTAGTTTTTGCTGTTTCGTTGATTGGAAAGTTCGCTTGCATTTGCTAGGATACTTTAATAAGGCTATAAACAAGACATTATGATGGATAATTGGCCCTTTCAATGGATGTGAAATTTAGAACTAGCTATATATATGTTGAGGTGTCTTTTTCTCAAGAAAAAAATGCTGGTTGGAAAACATTATATGTTGATATATCTGAATATATGTAGGCAACTGTGAGTTTGCACAGAGTAATTCATATATGCATGAGTACCTCCCCATGACACATCACTATGGGGACAAGCTTCAACACCTATTAGATAGTTAGAGTTGGACTAGTATTTAAAATTTGGAAACAGAGGGAGTACATACTGTGACAATACATGTTTCTTTGTGAAAAAATGTTTTTCACCTAGGCATCAAAGAATTCTATCTTTAGTCACATAGAAGCGTGCCATGAAACAGCTGGTCTGATACATATCGTTTCTCTTAATTTTCTTTCTCTTAGGGAGCAATGGTGTACTTCATTAAAAAAACTACTACATAAACTAAATTGTTATTTATGATGGTAGTTAAAGACAAACCTTGACATCTCTAACACTAACTGTGTTTACCTTCACCGAGTCTCATGGTCAATGGAATTTTGTTTTCCTTGATGTGCAGCTTATCGCATCATTCTATCAGCACCTGGTTGTTCAAAGAAGGGTAAGGACACTTCTCTTTGATTTTGTATTTTGCTTATTCGGAAAGAGTTATTGGTTTTCTGTCATCTCTATGCAACTATTGCTTGGTTACGGAGGTGCCTGTCTTCGATAAGATGAAACTAATTGGTATTATCTATCTTTGATTAGATAAAAACAAATAAGAACATCAAGCCTTTTATGCCGTCTGTTGATCCTGACTTATAGTTCTTTTGTTCTGTTTCAGTGTTGCAATAGTCAATATTTTAGACAAATACATATTAGTAAAAAAACTGAGAAAGCACAAGAATGATTATCTTTTTAGTAAGAGGGTAAGATTACAAAGTTCATAAGATAAATAACGGTCCATGCTACGTTGCCTGCTGTTGCCAAGATAACAGGCACATAGTAAGAAGAGATGCTAAGTCTAATTTTTGTTAGAGGATAGAAGAATCTCCAAGAGATGTGTACTTAGCCACGAATTTGGTTAAACTCCACCATGCTTTGACTGAAATTGAAGATGCCAGTATGTCACCATGTGTACAGATGATGTTCCATGCAATTGGCAATTGATGTTTACAGTTAAAATTTCTGTGTCGCTAAGAAATGCTTTATGACTGTTCATATGTATTATTCCTTTTCCCCCCTAGTTGTTTGCTTCTTATATTTCCTGGGTTTGCTGTGTGTTAATTTTAATCATGGTATCCAAGCTTGTTGAGTCTATGCTGCTTGTATCCATCAGATAAAAAACCCTTTTGAAGTTGATCAAGTTGTTGGGATCACAAACTACATAGACTTGGGGCTTGAGTTGGCTACAGGGTAAGCCTTACATTGTAATAAACATAACTTTGTTTCTTTTCACGAAATCAGCCTACTAACTCCCTGTTCACTTTTGTCAGGATTGATAAAAGTAAACCAGCAGAGAGTGGCAACAACTCCTTGTTTCAGTTAGGTGCAAGCTGGCAAGCTAACAAGAACTTCCTGCTGAAGGTGAAGTAGACCCACACATCAATGGGACCTGTAAGCAATTCCTATATGAATTCATTTGCTTCTGATCACCGTTGCTCTGTTCTTCTCAACAGGGAAAGCTGGGTCCTTCCAAGTCGTCCGTAGCTCTGGCATTCAAGTCATGGTGGAGACCATCCTTCACATTTAGCGTCACAGGTGCGCGACCTTGTCTTTATACTTCTGCGTGCGAACAAGAGCGGACAGCAGCACGCATTTCCTAAAGCAAAATGGCTCATATTCAGAACAACCAAACCCACACTACAATTTTGTGTGTCGATGTATACATTCTGATGAAGTAGAGAAACTGAATCCACAAAACATAAAAAAAAAATGATTCTGTGCGTCGATGTATACATTCTGATGAAGTAGAGAAACTGAATCCACAAAACACAAAGATGGAAAAGTGATTTCGAATTATCGACGGAGAACTTGATACAACTTTGAGCTGACTCCTGCTGCGACGTTTGCAGCGGAGAACGACCACTCGAAGGGGACGACGTCGTACGGCTTTGGAATCCGCGTGGAGGATCTCAGGAAGCCCAGGTACCACCGCTTCCTTATGTGGGATGTTTGCGACGTCTCTGTTCGAGGCTTTCTTTCTTGTGACTGCCTGTCAGCAATGTGATGTGGTGTATGTATCGCTGGCTACTGACTGACTGAGGATGCTATGCTTTGTTGTTTGTGAAAAATAAAAATGCAGCTACGAGAGGGCTGACCCGAACTACGTGATGATGTCGACGAACAAGGAGCACCTAGCGCCGGCGGCCCTGCGCGAGTTCGGGCAGCGGCCCATGTTCCAGGCGGACGTGGACTCGGGCAACTTCGACCACCTGCCGACGGAGCTCAGGCCCATGAGCAAGATCATCTAGGAGCTCCAGCCAGCAGTCGCAGGACCTTGAGCGAGTAGAGTAGCTCTGAAAAGACTTGTATTTCAGTTTCAGGCCGGTTTCAGGTTCAGTTGGCGAGAACGTAGTACTAGTTGTTTTGCGCAGGTATTCCACTTGGTAGACATGTAATAGTTGGAGGATGTAGGCAGCCAAGTTGTAGTGATCGTTGAGCCGGTGCTGAAGTATTAGTTGGTTGGATGGTTTGCTCGTGCTGCTGCAGGCAGGATAGACCAAAGGCCATTTGAACTAGGCATCTGATACATTTGCACTAGGCCATTTACTTGGTCAGCTCTAGATTTTTGTTTCATTTCTTGGGTGGAGTGGATAGCCATGGAACCCTGGGATGGGATGGCACTAGGAAGTACTCCCTCCGTCCCGAAATAAGTGACTCGAGAGAGAGAGGCATGGGAGAGGGTGAGGCCCAGATGAAAAGAGAGGAGAGAGGGAGGTGTGAGGCTGACGGTGGGCCAACCGCAAGAAAAAGGAATTTGGGGGGCGCGAGTGGGTTTGCCAGCGTCAATTTTCTTCAAATCCGGTGAAAAGTGGGGCTTTGGGGGGTGCGAGTGGGAGGATTTTTGATTGCCGGCGAGAAAAAAGTGGTCCTTGGGGGGCCTCTTGGGGGACGGGTGGGGATGCTCTTATTTACCAACACTCGCACATCAATTGTGCACCGCTGTCAAAAGATGGTGAATGTCCAAAATCGGCAATCGAAACTCGCTAAAATTTGAAAAATAGGCCTCTTTTTGACTGGATTTGTTGTTGTTTTTCCATGTAAGAAAAAAATAACGGTTTTTGCCGATTTCCATTTCATTTGAAAGGAACAGACCACACTAGATGCATTATCCACCCTCACGCCAGCCACCAGCCAATGAACAAAAGAAGAAAGTAAAGGAAAGAGAAAGCATCACGAGGGTTGGGAAGAGAGGAGCGTGTGATGCATCAATCATTATAGTATAGATATAGAAGACCATGAACCAAGAGAGGCGTTGCAGCTACCGAGCTCCAGTGCTCTCTATATTTGAACAATTTGAAATTCGGGTTTTTGAGTTTAAAAAATGTGATTTTTTTCCGGGGATACATATACACATTCCGATTCCACGCGTCAAGTTTCGGTAGAAATCTCGTTTTGTTTTGGGCCATAGGAAAATAAATAAATTCCTGACAGTATATAGGATAAAAAGGGTGCCATTTATGTCAGAAATTTCTCTTTTTTGTATTTACCAAAATACAAAGTATTTCTTTCCAAGATTTTTACCGGGCCTTAGGAATATGTGTATGTATCCACGTATTTGTTTTAAGATTTTTTTGAG
Source organism: Secale cereale (assembly GCA_902687465.1). Taxonomy (NCBI): domain Eukaryota; kingdom Viridiplantae; phylum Streptophyta; class Magnoliopsida; order Poales; family Poaceae; genus Secale; species Secale cereale. Next base: position 709,185,829 of record LR738709.1, on the reverse strand, counting down.
TAACAAAAATGTGTTTTTCAAATATTTCAAATACCAAAAGCAGTGGAGCTCGGTAGCTGCAAGCACTTTTCGACCATGAACCAACATAAACAGGCACATCGGAGCACCCTGCAGCGATCAGCAAAGGTGGGTGGCGATGGCACAGCGGACAGCGCTAACCCCTCACAAGAAAAATCATCGCACCCTTGCCATCGTGCAGCACGGGCATGCAGTTCTATCACGTGTGCTGTTGAAACGAGCCATCCACACACACACACACACACACGGTGGGGCTGGGGCTGAAGTGAGCCGCTGAGGCGCCGGCCAGGCCAAGACTGGCCTACTTCTTTGGAAGAGATGTACAAGGTTCTCTCCTTCTCCGGCTGAGCTAAACCCCAACGTCTGGCCTACACGTGGCTCTGTCCATTTTACGGAAAATCTGGGGCTCAAGAAATGCTAACGTTTTCAGAGATGACTTCCACCCTTCTTGGATCACGTTGAGAAACATTGTAGCTGATTTTTCTCTTTGGATTTATCGTTTCAAGAGCTAGCATTCAGCTTAGAAACAATGCTACGCAATGGCTCTTACGCGTACGTACAACGCAATGTGCTTAGAAGAGGTGCTTGGAGAAATAAATCTGTCTTTTCTTAAGCATCGGTGATTATTTGTATATAAAAGACGCTTAACTAGGCATCACTCCTGTAGAAATAGGCATCGGTGCTTCAGAAAAACCCGATTTATTTTTCTAAGCACCTAGCATTGTACATGGCCATGTTGAGGAGATCAAGCTGGCAATTCTCAATAGAGTTGCTCAAAAGTTGTTCATACCTAGGGATATGACTAATCGTGATCAGTTTCTACACTCTGCAGATATTTGTGTACTTTATCCGTGATTCCCAGTCACACCCTGTTAGGGCATATTTCTCTCTCAGTGGTGTTGGTGATTGATGCCAATGCTTTTGCGGACTAATTGTGTGCATTGAGCATTTCAGATATTCCATCATACGGCACGAGACGATTTCTACCCCTCGGAGTTCTAAATAGAAGATGGTTTATTTTCCTTCGTTCTTTCTAGGCAGACTTGAGTCGTAGGGAATACCGTACTATCAAGAGGGGTCCGTATCGGAAAGGTTTGGGTGGAATCAACACGTACACATCTCCTTTTACACCCTCCGTTCCTTCTCGCTTCTCTGGGAGTCTATCTGTGATGTTGGAAGTGGCTTGGGCTGGACCCAGCGGTAGTACCGCCTATAGGAGGTAGTACCGCTCCTGTACCGTTGGTACTACCGCATCGATTCGGGCCTCGAGTTTCTCATGTCGGGTTCAGCGATAGTCCAGCGGTGGTCCCACTGGCATACTACCGCTGACCCCAATAGGACCTAATCGAGCAGCGGCAACAACAACATCAGTAGGAGCGGTAGTACCACGCCTACCACTGTTGCTCGTGGTTTTTTCCCTCCTGGCTCTCCCCTGTGTTCGTGTAGTGCTCTGTGCTATGACCCCAGCGGTAGTACAGCTGAGGCAAGCGGTAGTGCCGCTGGACCAAGCGGTAGTACCGTGTGGTGCGGGCTGAACACAAGATAACCGTTTGATCTTTTCCCCCACTATATAAAGGGGGTCCTCTTCTCCAAGAAGACCACCTCTTCCTACCCTAACTCCATTGTTGCTTCGAAAGCTCATTTTTGCCCGATCTCTCTCCCTAGACAATCAAACTTGTTGATTTTCTAGGGATTGGTTGAGAAGGCTCCGATCTACACTCCACCAAGAGAAATTTGATTCCCCCCACTAATCCCTTACGGATCTTGTCACTCTTGGGTGTTTAAGCACCCTAGACGGTTGAGGTCACCTCGGAGCCACATCCCATTATGGTGAAGCTTCGTGGTGGTGTTGGGAGCCTCCAAGTTTGTTGTGGAGATTTCCCCAACCTTATTTGTAAAGTTTCGGTCACCGCCTTCCAGGGCACCAATAGGGGATTCATGGCATCTTGCATTGTGCGAGGGCGTGAGGAGAATACAGTGGCCATAGTGGCTTCTTGGGGAGCATTGTGCCTCCACACCGCTCCAACGGAGACACAATTCCTCTCAAAGGGGAGGAACTTCGGTAACACACCACCGTCTTCACCGACTCCACTTGTGGTTACTTCTTACCTTTACATTGTGCAAACTACTTTGTGTTGTATCCCTTGCTTGCTTGTTGTTAGCATCATATAGGTTGCTCACCTAGTTGCATATCTAGACAACCTATTTGTTGCTAAACCAAATATGTTAAGAAAAGCTAAAAAATGGTAGTTGCCTATTCACCCCCTCTAGTCAACCATATCGATCCTTTCAATTGGTATCAAAGCCTCGTCTCTTTACTAAGGGTTTCATCGCCCGAAGAGTATGGATGACATAGAGGATGTGGTTGGTGTTATTCCCGCGACCGAGGAAGTGGCCACGGTCACCCGAGAGGACTGAAATGAAGCAATTGCTTCACTTAAGACCTCCATGGCAACCGAGGTCAAGTCCTTGTTTAAAGAGCTCCTTGAGGGACTAAAAAACTTCTGGCACATAGCATGCGGTTAATCCCACCGCATCGGAGTCCGAGGCCAACTCCGAAAAAGGGGGCTAGTGGTGCTAATACTTTTGCCCCTCATGGAAGACTGTTGCCCCTCCTCCGTTCTATGGAATACTGGTCGCGCCCTATCATATAAACAATCTTGGGCCTCCACCCAAACTTGTTGTCAAAGACTTTCCTACTTGGGTGTTTAACATTAAGTCTCACTTGAATGTTGAATCATATATAAACACATCTTTGGAGAATTATTGAGTAGGGCTTTTATCCTCATGATCCTCACAACCTCACTCCAAGAGAATAAGTGGACAACCAATACAATCACTCCACTTTGTGGATTATTCAAGCTGCCGTTCCTCAAGAAGGGCACTCCCACTTCCGGTCGTTCATTGTCGCCAAAGAAGCTTGGGAACACATTGTCTCTTTGTACAAGGGAAGCTCGGGTATTCAACGCTCTAACTTTGAAGTGATCCTTGATGAGGGCGATGAGTTTGTGATGAATGAAGATGAAGATCCTCGTGAGCTTTACCGAAGGTTGACCACTCTTGTAGTCTCACTCTGAGACCATGGGAGTAAGGACACATATGACACCTGGATCAAACGCGAATTTCTCAAAGCTATCATGCCTCACAACAAAGCTATGTCCACCGTGATCCTTCAAAAGTCGGACTTTCATTCCTTGTCCTCAAGTGATGTGTTGGATGAGTTTGTTGCTATGCAATCTTAAACAAGACCGCCGAAAATGCCCTTGCACGTGCTTAACGGTCAAAGAAGCCCAACCTTGCTTTGAAAGCCAAGGCAATTTCCAAGGATGTTAAGGAAGATGGAGAAGAGGAGTGTTGTCCTGAAGACACCAAGTATGCCTATCATGAACACATGGCTCTTGATTCTAGGAAATTTTGGGGCAACAAGAAAAACACAAGGCCCAATTTCTCGAAGAACAACTCAAGTGCTTCCAAGAGCAAGCAACGGATGCGAACGTGCTACAATTGTGGGAATGTGAGTCACTTTGTTGCGGATTGCCCTTATGAGAATCGAGAAGAGAATGGAGGCAAGCAAGCTAATGTAGGGTAACGCAGCAGAAAACAAAAATTTCCGACCTACGCACCAGCCCAGGACCACTATGAAGACTGCATACAAGGTTTTGATCATATTCGTTACCGACTCGTAGAGCAGCGGAAGTAGAGTCGATGACGATCGTTGGTGCAGATCCCCGCAGCTAGGATTTACAACCTCCCAACCGCGAGGATGTATACCCTCATCTTCTCCTCGGACAGCCCTCCGGGAGACGGTCGAACAGTCCCCCGGATGGTGTCGCGGACAGCCCTTCGGGAGGACCTTCGAAACTCGAACGGTCACTCGGACAGCCCTTCGGGAGGACCTTCGAAACTCGGACGGTCACACGTACAGCCCTTCGGGAGGCACTCACGAACTAAGACCGAAACTACGATCTCTCTACAGAGTTGCACACATACGGTCTCATCTATCCGGCAGGGCTTCGCCGTCCAGAACTAGTTCCTGCCGGAACCCAGACAGCCTTTCGGCACTACGAAACTATTTCGTGGGAGGGAGAGAGAATGCCAGATCATGCATGGCTTGTGTATGAGAGCAAGGGATGAGTGTGGAGGGCTGCCCCTCCACCTCTATTTATAGGCCAAGGCAAGGGGTGGGGTGGTGGAGGAAATACCAAAATACCCATGCTACATGTCCCACATGAAGGGTAAAATGGTAATGCAAGTGGGGCCCCCAAGGGGGACACCACCATGGCAGCCCAACACCTTGTCCCCCCATGGGGGGGGCCCCCCCAACAAGCCACCAACATGTCTCCATGAAACATGCATGCTCCCTAGACAAAAAGCCACCAAACATGCAACCCCCGATTCGTGGGATCTTGTCCCCTCGCGCTGAGACAAGATGTTTTCCGCGAAACTTTTTTCTGAAAATTTCCAGAAGGTCCCAGAACATTTCCGGTACCCTCTAAAATTATTCTGGGCATGATCCGAAACATTTTCGGTGCTATGGTTTTTATCAGCGGAAAGCATTAACAGCGGTTACGGCAGTTTCGGAACATTTCCGGTTTTTCTCTCTGAAAATTCCCAGAAGTTCCCAGACCAATTCTGGCACCCTCTGATAATTTCCATGCGGTGCCGAAACCCTTTTTGACCTAATAATATATTCCGAAACATATTTTCGGTTTTACCGAAACTCTTTCGGTGTTCTCTCTCCGGAACTCTTCCGTTGTCTCCGAAACTTTTTCGGTGATTTTCTCTCAGACTCCCTGTCTAGTATTCAGCAGATAGATGACCCTTAAGCGTGTGACCCTATAGGTTCAGTGAAGTATAGACATGACCCGGAAACACTTCCGATCAATGATCAACATCGGAGCCGTGGACACCCATATTGACCCCCTATACCCACATGAATAAATATTCGAGTGAACCTCCAGTTGCTGTGTGCTATTCCTTTTGCTTCGCGATATGTCACAAACACCCGAGGTGAGATTTATTTCATCCCCGTGGGCAAACACTTTGTCCACTATGCAAGTTACCTCGTTACCGGTTTTGTTCTCTTTTCTCGTTTTCGTGTTCCGGCATCCCAGTGATCAAATCACCCTGTGTCTGGCCAGACGATGATGGATACCGTTACACCGAGAGGGCCCGAGTATATCTCTCCATCGACGGAGGAGCAAATCCCAATCTTGAGCTATCTCGTTACTTGCCATACTTTTCCATGAACCCGTAAGCCGCCGTAATAGCCACCCATTTACGGATGACGTTTAACAAACCCCAAAGTTCATGAAGCAAGCATGAAGAAACTCGATACTCTCATGGTCTAAGGAATTATGCAAACATTAACTTCCTGTGTTATTAACCATAAACTTGTGACGAATGTATCTCATAGCATAACATCAATTCGGGTCGATTCAACACAAATGTTCCTATAACATTGTGCCCTCAAAGTTGCTGGCATAGACATGCCCATGATCAGGAAAACAGAACCATCATGCAACACTTGAGCTAGTCTTAGAGGCATGACTAGGAATACTTTTTATCGTTTATTATTCCACACGTGCACATGGGTTTTCCCCAGAGCCTTTATGGATATACGGGCTCGGGAACCACAGCAGTTATAGCATGGAACATAAACCTAATTATGAACAGAGAGATAATTTATAACATTTGTTATTGCCTCTAGGGCATATCTCCTACAGACTCCCACTTGCACTAGAGTCAATATCTAGTCAATGCTAATGCACTTTACACCTATGGCACATTGGTGTAAATATGCTTCGCTTGTGGTATAGCCTGATGTCCAACGGATCTGACGACTTCAGCTCCGTGTGTATCTTTGCATATCCTCGCGTTTTCACGCCTTCACAAAATTCATATTTTGTGTGGACTTAGCTTTGTATGTATGTGAATCACAGGTAGAACCTGGATTCCTCAGACTGAGTTATGGAGCAACTACCTGCAGTAGTGTCCCATTGACAAAAGCCATCTTGGAACCATACTAAGTTCATGAATGAACTATATGATTCAACATCTTCTTTGTCGCTTCAAAAGCGGCAACATACTTCACCTCTGTTATAGAATTCGCCACAGTAACTTGTTTGGAACATTTTCCAACTAACTGTGCCACCACATTATGTGTTACACAAAACCCTTAATTTAAATCGAAAATCGCACGGGGAAAAGATGAAGACTGTATCGATGTAACATTTTACAACGAACTCTTCATGATCTCCGCTTACGAGAAAACATGTCATCAGTACTACTCTGGTACTACATGACATCTTTCACTGTTGTCCTATGATCAGTACTTTTGACCACTTTGGTATCTATACTCATAACACCTTTGGAGTATCGGACATATCTGGTTGTTTTTACATACCATGGAATACATGACTAATCCAAACACGAAAGTGTGTGGAATCTCCATCATGTATTTTGCTCATAGGTGTTTTTGGGACACCGAGTCTTGCAAAAACTCTTTCCATGTGACTTCGGCAAGAATCACTCCTTGGCGTTTTATATGCTAAAAAGTTTTAGCATCTTGTCAATATGTATTCATTGCTTAGCCCCATTAGGTAAATCTATCTCCATAGATCATCATGCCTAATATCAAGGCTATTTAGCCTAAGCACTTCATTGAAAAAAACTATTTTCAAATGAAGTCCTAATTCGTGTCAAGAAATTTATTTCCAATTACCAATGTGTCAAGCACACAAGGTTTTTAGAAATATTATTAAGCTCCCACTTACTTTCTTGAATTACAAGCATCTTCGTTACCCATTGATGAAGTCAAAACCCCTTTTGACCATTTCATCAAAACACGAAGATTCCAACTCCAATTTGCTCTCTTCTGTCCATCGCTGGAACTCTGAAGTTTGCACCCTTACTAGCATCCTTTGGATCGACAAATTACTTTGGACTGTATCACATACAAGTCCTAGGTTTCATTTCCATCAGATGGAAATCCTTTTGTCATCCATGTTTCATATCTCAAGATTGAAATATTTATTAATTGCTAGTTCAACCCGAACCGACTTTAAGCATCGCTACGGTGAGACAATCTCATCGTAGTCAACTCCTTGAACTTGTTTTGCAACAAGTCGAGCTTTATGGATAAACATTTTTATCCGTATCAGTTTTAAGTTCCATAAATATTCGTTAGACTCTAAGTCTTCCGAAAGGTGTATCAAGGTTTTAATCTTGAATAACTTATATGGAAACTATCTCGGATTGTATTGGCATTTAGCCAATTCCGGAGTCAGGGCCCATCAACGCTTCCTTGTGTATCGTAGGTATATTGTTGTCTAACAACAATATCTCGTCTGCGCACCTGAGAGGTTTGCACGAGCCTTGCCTACGTGGTTCAGCTGCAAGTTCGACCAAAGTCCATACATTTTATTGTGGAGACTTCCGTATCAGTCGCAGTAGGAAACCCTGGAATTACTTCCAAGGTTCCTTTCCTTTGACCTGATGACGAAGATACTGTTATCTCGTCGAGTTTGCACTATTCTCCCACTCACCTTTTTGAAAGAACCATTCTCTTTAAAAGCATACCGTTTCATGGCAAAACTATTTGCCTCGGTATAGTGAGGGAGGAATACCCAATTCCTTGGGATAACCTACAAAGTAGCACTTGTCTGATTTGGAATAGGTTTGTAACCTTTTACACAAGCCCCATATTCCAAATGTTAAGAAAAGATATAACATGGTTGGGCGTACCATACCATGGCTTCATTTCAACAGACCCGATGGAGCTCTTTTCAGTGTAAAAGCCGCAGTCTCTAAAGCATCACTTAAAAGGGGATAATGGCAATTTTATTTATGTCATCTTTGATCTTACCATGTCATAAATGGTTTGATTACATCTTCACAGACTTTTCACTTTGCAGTGGTGTTCCGGGAAGTGTAAGTTATGAAACAGCTTTCACAACTCATCAGACATTCGCTAAACTTGTAACTCAAATATTCCTTTCTGCAATCGAATTGTAGAAACATAATTTTCTTGTTACAATAACTTCTACTTCATTTTTGAAAACCTTTCGAATGATTTCAAAAGATCCAGACTTACGTCTCATCAAGTAAATATCCATATATCTACTTGAGTCATTTCTGAAGATAGATAAATCCACTACTAACAACATTTATCGGACTACACACATCAAATGTATGATCACCAATAAGTTTGTTACTCGTTCCTTATGGCCTGTGAACGGTATTCAGTCACTTCACTTTTCGGAGGAAAGTTGCAAGTGTCAGACGATTCAAAATCAAATGACTTCAAAATCCATCATAATGGAATTTTCCATGCGGGTTTCTCCAATGTGACCAAATGCAGTGCCACACTTGTGTGGTATTCTTTTAGTCTTGCGACATTTAGCGTCAGTGTTATGGATGTATCATATCACCATCAATATTCATAACATACATCCCATCTTGGATGGAAGCATGACCCTTCATGTTATTCATAATTCTGAACAACAATTGTTGTTCTTATGAACAACTCCTTTGCAACAAACATTGTGCAATGGGCTAGAGTGTATGAAACTCTAAAATGAATTGTGAAAGTAAACACAGAGGTAATATATTATTATCAACATTCATAACATACATCTCATTCATAATGAAAGTATGGCCCTTATGTTGTTCATAACACCGAACATCAGAAGTTCTCTTATGAACAACCTTCTTGCAAGATACCTTATGCAATGGGCTAGAGTGTGTAAAACTCTAAATGAATTATGAAAATAAATACAGACGGTAATACACCGATGGAAGGTATAGTAACATTTACTATGTTCCCTGTGTATACCTAAACCTCATTCCTGGCTGGTCTCTTAGGCCATAGTAGTTCTTACATCGAGTTGCAACAGAATGCAATCGAGCGGGTATCTTTGTGATTAACTCACAATACCCAAGAATTAGTCATTAATAATTTAATCATAATTCCCAAGAACTATATCTTTGACCAGCCATCTATACATCAAAAATTTGTATGACATTCATACATGAGCTGGATATTCCAGTCTTCTTTCTATTTGCCTTTATACCTCTAACAGTTTAACTTTTAGTATTTCTCCTACTTCCAGAAAAAACATCCAACTTCATCATATGAAAGGCTTTCTTCTGGATCCCTCTCTTATCAGTCAAATGCCTAGTAAACACTTTTACTAACAGTTTGCAAAACAAACACTGCTTTGGATATCTCATATCTTTCAGCCTTTGTCTGTCTCTGAAAATGATTTTCAGATTCCATGAATATCACATAACTATCCAAACTTTCGAAGTTCGGGTCTCATGGAAGCAAACATATTGCACTTGACCAAAAAAAAAACGGAATTCTAGCTTTTGGATCGAAGGACGAGAGTCACATGATCCATAGCATTAGCGGGAGAATACCGAAAGTATGCGATAGGACAAAGTCCTTCTCGGCACTCTTGAGGACAATCCTCACATTACGTTACCAACCGTAAAGTTTTAACCAGATATTTAACAGCTATTCAATTTTAATAGGGAAGGTGGAAACACGAGCCATTATTCTATAACTATTATGCAAACCACACTTAGACAGTGTTCAAAATTAATTGCACTGAGAATTAAACAAGTTAATTCTACAGTGCGCTCCCACTCAAATCAATATCTCTCATAATTGATTGTGAGTGATTCAAGATCCGCATTTCAATTCAACGCCATTGATGTGGACATCACTGATGACGAGAATTTCAATCGGTAGGCCAACATGCCGATCACATCTCTATGTGACTCCTGTTCATCTTTCGATGGGCGTGTTCCGAGCTCAGGACGATCCAGCTAGAACGTCAAGACAACCAAGTGATCTCGCTGCGAGGTCTGACCTCACCCGCCTCACACATCCCTAATCGTTCGTACCCATGTGGACATGGCGCACCCCGAAAAGTTAGGTGCCGTGACGGTGCTACACTTGGGAGAACACTAACTACTTGATATTTTTGTGAGAGATCACCCTAATAAAAGAGACTACCGCTCAATCAAGAAGGGTGCATCATAAGGGATAAACATCTCAGGCAATTCATAATAGCATGATATGGTATAGCCCTTTCTGACGGAGAAGTCTTTCATTTCTTCGTCTTCGGCACTCGCGTCGGTGTTCACCTTTGCGAAGATTGCCACCACCTTGTCGATGCACCGGATAATATTGCTATCTCTATAGCTAATAAAATTAAGTGCATTACACAAGGTTGACACGCAGGTCATTAAAGTGCAATCATATGGCTCCAGCCATCATGCCGAATCATGACACGCAGGTCATGTTAATCAGTTTACATTATATAGTCATCTCATACATAATCAAATTATTTTGAGCACTGCTATACCACATCACATGCACATGCAAACCCTCCTGCAAAACCAAGTTAGACGCCTCTAATCGGTTCATGCAAAAGTTTATCTTACGTGGCTTCTAAGGTTTCGAAACAAACCGAAGCTACCAACGTCCATCATCAAGTATGATTATCTAAGTCGCTAGATTAACTTTCCAGGGTGTATGAAACACGAGATAATAAAATCTCGAGCCCCATACTAAACTTCGTCATACGCATGACCCCCGTGCAGATCATATCTGCATTGCCCTTTCGTCTGCGAAACATCCATCTTTCTTTGACTAAAGTGGAACCCAAAGAACTGTTAGCACTTCGTTGATCTATCAATCAGCATACTCAGGAGCAGCATGAAAGGATCGCGGATTGCCAGAACTTTGTCAGATTCCACAATGCTGTCAAGATCAGGACTACGCAAATTTAAGGGAAGCAACAAGAACATCGGGTAACAGATTTCATCTGCTACTCGCACAAATAATTTTCAGTAATAGATCTTATCGACTACCTAATTATATTGTGCAACACCCATACATCTCCATGTATTCTAGATCGCAACCTGCATCTACGCATAGCACGGCTCTTGATGCCACTGTAGGGTAACGCAGCAGAAAACAAAAATTTCCGACCTACGCACCAGCCCAGGACCACTATGAAGACTGCATACAAGGTTTTGATCATATTCGTTACCGACTCGTAGAGCAGCGAAAGTAGAGTCGATGACGATCGTTGGTGCAGATCCCCGCAGCTAGGATTTACAACCTCCCAACCGCGAGGATGTATACCCTCATCTTCTCCTCGGACAGCCCTCCGGGAGACGGTCGAACAGTCCCCCGGATGGTGTCGCGGACAGCCCTTCGGGAGGACCTTCGAAACTCGAACGGTCACTCGGACAGCCCTTCGGGAGGACCTTCGAAACTCGGACGGTCACACGGACAGCCCTTCGGGAGGCACTCACGAACTAAGACCGAAACTACGATCTCTCTACAGAGTTGCACACATACGGTCTCATCTATCCGGCAGGGCTTCGCCGTCCAGAACTAGTTCCTGCCGGAACCCAGACAGCCTTTCGGCACTACGAAACTATTTCGTGGGAGGGAGAGAGAATGCCAGATCATGCATGGCTTGTGTATGAGAGCAAGGGATGAGTGTGGAGGGCTGCCCCTCCACCTCTATTTATAGGCCAAGGCAAGGGGTGGGGTGGTGGAGGAAATACCAAAATACCCATGCTACATGTCCCACATGAAGGGTAAAATGGTAATGCAAGTGGGGCCCCCAAGGGGGACACCACCATGGCAGCCCAACACCTTGTCCCCCCATGGGGGGGGGCCCCCCCAACAAGCCACCAACATGTCTCCATGAAACATGCATGCTCCCTAGACAAAAAGCCACCAAACATGCAACCCCCGATTCGTGGGATCTTGTCCCCTCGCGCTGAGACAAGATGTTTTCCGTGAAACTTTTTTCTGAAAAATTCCAGAAGGTCCCAGAACATTTCCGGTACCCTCTAAAATTATTCTGGGCATGATCCGAAACATTTTCGGTGCTGTGGTTTTTATCAGCGGAAAGCATTAACAGCGGTTACGGTAGTTTCGGAACATTTCCGGTTTTTCTCTCTGAAAATTCCCAGAAGTTCCCAGACCAATTCTGGCACCCTCTGATAATTTCCATGCGGTGCCGAAACCCTTTTTGACCTAATAATATATTCCGAAACATATTTTCGGTTTTACCGAAACTCTTTCGGTGTTCTCTCTCCGGAACTCTTCCTTTGTCTCCGAAACTTTTTCGGTGATTTTCTCTCAGACTCCCTGTCTAGTATTCAGCAGATAGATGACCCTTAAGCGTGTGACCCTATAGGTTCAGTGAAGTATAGACATGACCCGGAAACACTTCCGATCAATGATCAACATCGGAGCCGTGGACACCCATATTGACCCCCTATACCCACATGAATAAATATTCGAGTGAACCTCCAGTTGCTGTGTGCTATTCCTTTTGCTTCGCGATATGTCACAAACACCCGAGGTGAGATTTATTTCATCCCCGTGGGCAAACACTTTGTCCACTATGCAAGTTACCTCGTTACCGGTTTTGTTCTCTTTTCTCGTTTTCGTGTTCCGGCATCCCAGTGATCAAATCACCCTGTGTCTGGCCAGACGATGATGGATACCGTTACACCGAGAGGGCCCGAGTATATCTCTCCATCGTCGGAGGAGCAAATCCCAATCTTGAGCTATCTCGTTACTTGCCATACTTTTCCATGAACCCGTAAGCCGCCGTAATAGCCATCCAGTTACGGATGACGTTTAACAAACCCCAAAGTTCATGAATCAAGCATGAAGGAACTCGATACTCTCATGGTCTAAGGAATTATGCAAACATTAACTTCCTGTGTTATTAACCATTAACTTGTGACGAATGTAACTCATAGCATAACATCAATTCGGGTCGATTCAACACAAATGTTCTGCTAACATTGTGCCCTCAAAGTTGCTGGCATAGACATGCCCATGATCAGGAAAACAGAACCATCATGCAACACTTGAGCTAGTCTTAGAGGCCAGACTAGGAATACATTTTATCGTTTATTATTCCACACGTGCATATGAGTCTTCCTCCGAGCCTCGTTTTATTTGCAGACTCGAGAACCATAGCAGTTATAGCATGGAATATAAACTTAATTATGAACAGAGAGATAATTTATAACATTTGTTATTGCCTCTAGGGCATATCTCCTACAGCTAATTCGCAAAGACAAGGCCAAGCCTTCTGCCAACAAGAATAACTTTAGCAAGAAGGTGCCACAAAGGGCAATGGTGGCACATGAAGAGTATCCCTCCTACGATGATGATGATGCAAGTGGTGAAGGAGTGGCAACGGTCAACATTGCTATTGCCACCTCTTCCCCAACCTCGTGCCTCTCTTCGATGCTCCAAATACGAGGACCTCATCCCCAAGTGCCTTATGGAAAAAGGCATCAACACGGTAACTCCTAACATCAAAACTTCCATCTCTACTAATCCTTCATTGTTGGAGTGTGTTGATAAAAACGAGGAGGTTAAAGGGGATGTAAATGAGTTTAACAAATTCCCGAGTAAGCTCAAAGGTGAGAACAAGAAGCACTTCATTTCTCTCTTGGAACAATTAGGTGAGGCCAATTATGTCACCGAGTCTCATGAAGAAACCATCACTAAGATGGAAGGGCATAGTCGAGACTATGCCGATGAGATGGCGGATCTTTACATAGCTCTTGAGGAAGAGCGAGGTCTCCATTTGCTCTTGAGGAGTCACAAAATGTTGACCTTAATAAATTAAAGAAAGATTATGATCATGCTATTGTTCTTGCTCGTGTGCTCAAATCCAAGAAAGCCGAACTTGGGGTTGGCCATGCTAGACTTAAGGAGGAGTTTGAATTACTTGACAAGGCTCACATGGCCTTGAGAGTGCTCATGCCTCACTCAAAAAGTCTCATGATCAACTCCAAGTGAAGCTAACCAAAGAGATAGCCACTTTCCCTCAGTTTGTTTTAATTTATACTGTAAATGCTACTAACCCTTGTTGTGAGCATGAGCATCTTGTGGAGGAGAATTCCAAGTTGAAGGAGCAACTCGAGAAGAGCCTTGTGACTTGTATACAAGGAGAGAAGAACCTCAATTACCTTTTGAACAATCAAAAGGAAGTTGTGGCAAAGGAGGGAACTGGGTTGCATCCAAGAAGAAGAAGAAGAAGAAGAAGAAGAAGAAGAAGAAGAAGAAGAAGAAGAAGAAGAAGAAGACCAAGCAACTCCTCCCACTCAAAGTGGTATTTATCAAAGAGGGAGAGGGTGCCCATGTGGAGAAGAAGAACAACGTGGAGGGTGGCAATGCCAGGAAGGGAAAGGCCACCCCTCCCAACATCTCTGGCGACTTTAACCCTTCTTATGTCTTATGTCGTGCTAGTGATGGGCATGTTTATGCCCAATTTGTTGGTTCTCCATATGAGTATATTGAATGGTCTATTTGGGTTTCTAAGACCTTTGTTGCCAACATCAAAGGACCCATTACTAAATGGGTACCTAAAACCAAGCATTAATCTCTTGTAGGAGTTGCTTCTGGTGGGGTGTCATGGTTGCTTGATAGTGGAGCGACAAATCATATGACCGGAAGCAAGGACTTGTTGGTGGATGTGCAACAAAGTCCATCTATGTCCACACCTATCCAATACGGCAATGCGTCAACTTCTAAGGTATTGGGTCTTGGCAAGGTAGTCATTTCTCATGACCTCACCTAAACCTTGGCAAACGTCGGGCCGGGCCGGGTTTCGGGCTGGGCTTGTAAAAGCCCCACCTTCATTTCTCAAGCCCGAGCCCAGCCCGAAGCTCGAAATACTCCCTGTTTTCATGCCCGAGCCCGGCCCGAAATCAAGCCCAAAGCCCGAAAGCCCGACCCGAATGCAGTTTTTTAGTATGACCCGAAGCCCCAAAGACTGACCCTAAATACAGAAAAATAGAAGCCCGAGCCCGGCCCGAACTATCTTCCGGGCTGCAAAATAAAGCCCGTGCCCGGCCCGAATATCAAGCCCGACCCGGCCCGGCCTGGGTTTTTCGGGCCGGGCTCGAGCCGGGTTGCCCATGCCCGGGCAATTGTGTGAAGTGAATGATTCTTAAACATATATGGATCGGACTATAAATGGGTTCTTCCAGGTGGCGTTGGAAGATATGAATCACAAAGGTGAAACATAGATATTATGTCCATGTAAGAAGTGCGAAAATGAAGTTTTAATTTACCCTTCTACTGGTCGTGTGAAGATGCACTTGTTGAAACATAGTTTCATGCTGGTTACACACGGTGTACAAGTCATGGTGAGGATGAGGAGGATGTCAAAGTGGAAGGGGCAGCACATGATGATGATCCATAAGGAGGCATGAAGAACGAGTCTGGACATGAAAATCACCTGGACGGACAGCAAGGCCGTGCGGAGGTTCAGGAAGTGAGAAACTTTTCGTGCAAAAGGCAAAAAGAACATAACAATAAAGTCCTGGCCAAGAAGGAAGATCTAGATGACCATGGAGATCAGCAATCTGACGTCTATCAAGAAGAAGATGAAGTCCAGCTCAAAACAAAGTGTACGAAAAGAAGCTGAAGCACGTTGTTGGATGTAGAATGTTCCGTTGAGAGAATTCAGAAACGACGCTGCAGTTGATTATTCAACAACACTTGTGTCGACCATATTGTAATATTAATAAAATAAATCTTCTCACGAATTTTATTATTCACCATTTATATTGAAATTTACAAATTCAATTAGACTGTTGGTTGAAAAATAGCTATGGGAAAATAGCTATGGAGCTTTTTTCCACATTGTCTAAGCCGATTTGAGGGAAATGTTCACAACCAATGTTTCGTTTCGCGCTCTCACACACTCCACTTCTTTCGCGCCACCGCCGCCACCCTCGTCCTTGCCCGTCGCCTCATCACATGTCGTCGATGCCCCTGTCGAGCTCCTCCAACGCCACCGCTCATGCCGCCGCTTTACCCCTCCCCTACTGTTGAGCCGTTGGCCCCAACCACCTCGACCTCACCTCCGGCAGCTCCGGTTGCAAAGCGTCTGACGTCGCCCTGCCAGGCTAGAACACCTCGATCCCGCCCGTAAGTAAGATCTCGCCTTTTTTTAAGTTCATAGACATATTTGTTACAATTGCTACACATATGTACTTTAGAGCACTACAAGAAATATGTAAACTTTTGACCATCACTATTGGTCACTGAATGGTCATTGTTTTCCATTTGTGACCTTTTTGTGACCAAAAACAGATAGTCAAAAGCTGGCCGTCGTAAACTGAAATTAACGACCTTCTTTGTGATATGCAAAAGGTCATTGGTTCTACGACCAAAATTTTGGTCACTGGCAGCCTCCCCAGGCCACGTAGGATCCAGCGTGGCAAGCTGACGTGGATAAGAATCAGCCCGGTCCATTTCGGTGCATTAGATGGGCCGAGCCCATTAATTCAGCCTTTTTAATATATATTTCTTTAATTTTCGCTAGCTACATGGGCCTGGCCCAGTAATCCGGCCTTTTTTAATTTCTTTGCCTAACCCTTTTGACAGAATTTTTTTGGTCTTGTATTTTTCTGGGCCATTTCTTTGCTGGGCCTCTCAAGTTTTCTCCTCAGAAATAATTGTTCAATATATCTTGGGCTAGGCCGAAGTAATTGATCCAATCCAACTTCTTTTATTATGCCATTGACATTACAACACATCACACTACAAGTTATCTTGGGCCTAGCCCAGTTCCGATACATTTTCAAAGCAACATGGAGTATTATAGGAGCCCAAAATATCTTTACATGCATTCATTCTAGCAGTACATATCTTTACATCCAAGGAACCAGTAAGTGCCAAACAAAACTATTCTACAACAAAGAAAAGAAAATAGATGACAAGACATCACAGAAGTTCCTATTGTCCTCCTCGTTCAACATTTGAAAACCTTCACCTGGCAGTAGATCAATCATGAGTGAGAAACAATACAGCAACAAAAAAATGTTCAGACGATGCAAAAAATAACAGTCATTACACATCGTATTCGCGAACAGATTGTAAGTCATGGATCCATTACACATAGTTTTTGTGTTGTGGACTATCTTCATGCAATTGCTACTTGGTAAGGCGTTACAATGCTCTAGGAAGTGTACCACACTACAGCCAAGTCTACACTATGCACAACTAGGAATTGTAAGTCACATTGCATATCCACACCAGAAACTAAGTCAAACATGCATATTACTAATTCACTGTCTTGTAGTTGTGTCAAACCCACCAGCATCAGTATTCAGTAGTACTCAACCAATGACAGTAATGTACTACCTCATCACCCGTTTCGCGCAGGTGCTTGATGAAGTTCTAGAACTAGTTCTTGTACCCAGAGATGTAGCTGCAAACATGCATGGTAGACGCACGCAAAATTAGTTCACATATAATAGGAAATTAACAGAATAGTTTATTCGACTAGTGCCATCAAGTTACACCAATTCACGACAAGGAGAAGAAAGGAGCATGACACGACATATTTATGTAAGATGGTTGATTATTCAGAGAAGCTAAACTAAGTGCAGGTCACCCAAAACTGAATTTCTTGCAATCCAACAACACAAACAACGGGGAGATGGTTGCATAGATACAAATCCATGTGGTAGTAGCAAAATTGACCAATCTAGGCTGCATCTTCTCTGTTTGGTACTAACTAAATAAAAAAACTGGACTTGTTCGTACAAATCCCACTTGAATTCCTTGACACAACCAGGATTTGCATCAAATATTCCTTAATTTAGCGGCATTAGTAAGCAGAGAAAGAGGGGGAGGGAGATGGGGATGCTACCTGCCGTGATGGGTCATCGTGGCCATGCTTGATCTCGGGCAAGACCTCTTGGTCGCACTAGGGGCAGAGGAGAAGGCCTCTCATGCCCCTCCTCCTCGAGAAGAGCAGGGACGCCGGCTAGGTGCGCCCCTCATCCTCATCCTCCTTTAGCAGGGCAGCATCTGTTACAATTTGTGTTAAAATCTCCTAGGAGTTCAAAGGCTGGAAACAATCGTCTAGTTATATTGTCAAAAAAGATCAAGTAATACCAAAAAGAACAGAAACCTGGTCTTAGCAAGCATAGTACGCTTCAGCAAACATAAAAGATACGTACTAGACTTGGGTACACGAGATCAGTTACTGGAAAAATTACACCAGGTCAGATTATCGAAGAAAGGGGCAACCAGCACCATATTCTTCTATCCAGGACCAAGTGTTGTGGCGCAAGAAGACATATCTATGCAAATACTTGACTAACACTATGATGTTTTATGTGTGCAAGAAGACATAAATGTCCAGCAAGCCTAATTAATAGTGTCAAACTGTAGCTATAAATAGCACATCAGCAGCATCATAATATCATATATGTGATGCCACCGTTTACTAGTGCTAATGAAAATTTGCTACACTAATTTTGACTAGCAGGCAAAGGTTCCAGCAATAGTTTGGAAATCTACAAACAGAAGACTGAGGCAATGGTTGCTTGGTACTTTTCCTGTTTAAAGATCAACCTTTCGCACTGATTACTGTCAAACATAAAAGATGGCGATCAGACAGTTCTCAGAATAATAATACAAGAAAAAAGGAACACACACATCATGCAGCATATAAAAGAATTATGCATCGACAATCCATTAGGGGTCCAAGATCATGTTATAAGTTCTCAAAATAATTCAGAATAGTTGCCACTTAGAGTCATCAATACCAACACAACAATAGTCAACTAAAACTATGGCTACCTGATTGTCACTGTAATTTTAGTCAAACTAAGAAATGATCATACAGTTTACTGACTATAGCCTAATTTTCTACTTGACTATAAATGTTATACCGGAGGGATTAATATTAGGAAATATTATATCACGAGTTCTTGAGAGGAAATATACAAAATCAAGCAGAGGAGGGAGGCAGAGGTCGTGAAAGGAATTAAAACTGAATGCATGACACTAATCAATAGTTCACATTTCCTTTTCAGATTTAGTGCATAGATAGTATTTCCTTTTGGTTAATCAGATATGCATGTATGTATGAAGCAGAACATGAAAAGAACAACATCTAACTAACCTGATTGCCTTGCAGATGACACATAAGATGAAGAGCACTTGGACAAAAGCTACTATACTTGTGGATGTAATTAACCTAATCTAATGTGATGGGAACAACATCACAATTCAAATTTAGTATATAGTTGCTAACTGAAATAAGTTCAGTTCAAAGCAGAGTAGAGAACAAGAAACAGAGCTGCTTCATGGCACTGCTGCCGTTTTGCTGCAGGTGAGTTAGGCTTCCGAACGACACCAGTATTGTGCCCCGCATAAGATTGCTTAGCAAGTCCCTGCAATTAGTTGAGCACACATCATTAGACCGGCTAACAACCTTGCAGATAGTTGGCTCTCACGTAACTGAACATACAAGCAACAAAAGCACCCAACATTTTTATTTTAGCAGCCAGATTAATAAATGTATACCAAACAAACAAAAATTGCAATGAGTTAGTATGAACCATGTAATACATACACTTCAATGCGTATCCTAGTTCATCGTCAGCACCTCACGAGCTTAATATAGACAGATGTAACATAGTCAGTACATAGCTGCACTAGTTCTCATTGATTACAAGATGCACACACATATTTATGTACATATATATACTAGTGAATGGTTAATTGTAGCAGAGACCTGTGAGAGTGCATCTGTACAAAATTGAACTATTTTTAGTCATTCAGCGCAAGTATTCAGCCTATGAACTAATCAATCAGAATGCATCCAGTGAACACTACCAAGATCTCTGCTATCGATGAAATCAGCTCACACATTTAATATAGTCAATCTAAAACGACGCCCGTGAGCGCGGCGAAGGTGCCCTCTCCCTCTTTGCTCTCCCCACCCCCCAAATCGAGCAGCAGCGGGAGCATGCCCACGACAATGACAAACACATGCCCTAGCGCACGAGCTACTCCCTTGGAAACCAAACGCGTCAGCGAAGGGAATGGAAGGATGGGGAGAAGATGGGCGAGATAGTGGCTACCTTGATGTGGGAGCAACTGCGTTGTGGCGTCTCTAGCACTCCCATGGCGTCAGAGCAGAAGCAGACGGAGGAAGAAGGACCCCACCTCAATCTGGACCCCGCCTCGATCTGGACCCTATGTTGGCGCCGCTCCACCTCCTTCGTTGGGTGTAGTCGCAATAGCACCTCGCGGGCGGCCGCCTCCGCGGGCCGCAGCGCCGGTGGGATGGTCGAGGGCCGCAGACGCAACACCATCAACATCATCCCGCGCGGCTGCTCGTCCGGGACCTAGCCGAGGCCAGCGGGTGGCTCAGGCCCATGTCATGGGGTTGGGGGAAGCCATGGCGCCGCCGCCCCCCTGTTCGAGTTGCTGATGGAGGGGTCACGCCGGTGCCAGATCTAGCACCCACTGGCCTCGATGTTACCGGATGTGGCAGACCGAGAGGTGGGTGGCGGAGAGGAAGGCGGTGGCGAGGGAAGAGGTGTGGCAGAGAGGGAGAGGCGCGACTGCAAGGGGGATCTAGATCGAGAGCGGAGTGGCGGCGGCAGCAGGGAGGCGGCTATGGAAGGGAGTGCGGCATCGCCATCGATTCGATCTGAATCGGGGGAGGGGGAGTTAGGGTTTGTGAGGAAGGAGCGGAGGGAGGAGGTCACAGTGGTGTGAGATGGATGGATGGATGGATGTGGATGGATGGATGGATGGATGTGTGCCATGTCATCGACCGTGGCACACACCTTTCCACCAATGAGAATTTTATTTTATTTTATGAGTGTAAAAATGGTTTTTTAAGAACATATGAAATCTTTGATGGAAAATTGGATCATGTTTTGTGAAAATGACCCAATATTGTGTACATGTGTGTATATTGGGATGGGGGTTTTATTTCTTTGCACACAAAAAATCATTTTTCAATTTTCGGAGTGCCAATAATCGGGTTTTTAAGGACCTAGAAAATAGTTGTTGCAAAATTGGACCAAATAATTTTTCTAAAATATTAGGCCATATTTAATGTACAATTGAACAAATGGTTAGGTGTCAAAAGGTTTTGATCCACCTCTCATGAAAAAGACAAATTTCTGCCGATTTAGCTGGAAGCGGGTCAAATTTGAACTACAGCTGCCTCATAGTTTGCTCTTTATTTTTTCAAAAAATCATTTGTAGGTACATAAGTATCTATTTCATCATAGAAACACCAAAAGTTTTCCAAGATTCAACCACTAGCTATGAACGGTCATGCCCGCCGTTTTGACCGCATTTTCAAACGGGCATGAAAAATTCAAAAACAAATCAAAAAATTAGAAAACCTTCGCATTGTGTCATTATATGTGGACAAGTTACCAGTAAAAATAATAAACTTGTAATACGATAATTATTTTAAAAAGTGTTCTTAGAAACGAGCTATCATGTGTGGAGATCAATGGCTTTCAAGCCAAATGATCAATCTTATGGCCACATTCATGGCATAGTTTGTTCAAATGATCTCATATTGTGCACAAGGGTGAATATTGGAATGACAAACAATGTTGCCTAAGGAAGTTTTGATTTTCTTTGGACGAAAAATTCATTTTCCATTTTTTTCGAGTGGCAGGATTGAGTTTTTTTGTGAAGGACCTACCATATATTTGTTAAAAATTTGTACGAAATCATTTTTATAAAATACTAGGCCATATTTAATGCACAATTGACAAAATGGTTGGCTATCCAAAGCTTTTATCCACCTCTGGTGAAAAAGACCGCCGATCCAGCTGGAAATGGGTCAAATTTGAACTGCATTTGCCTTGTAGTTTGCTCTTTATTTTTTCCAAAAATCATTTCTAGGTACATAAGTATCTATTTCATCAGAGAAACACCAAAAGTTTTCCAATATTCAACCACTAGCTAGAAACGGTCATGTCCGCCGTTCTGACCGCATTTTGAAACGGGCATAAAAAAATAAAAAAATTGGAAAACCTTCGCATTGTGTCATTATGTGACCAAGTTATCAGAAAAAATAATAAACTTACAATATGGCAATTCTTTTAAAAAAGTAATCTCAGAAACGAGCTATCATGTGTGGAGATCAATGGCTTTCAATCCCAATTGATCAATCTTATGGCCACATTCATGGCATAGTTTGTTCAAATGATCTCAGATCATGCACAAGGATGAATATTGGAATGGCAAACAGTGTTGCCTAAGGAATTTTTCATTTTCTTTGGACGAAAAATTCATTTTCCATTTTTTTGAGTGGCCGAAATGAGTTTTTTTGTGAAGGACCAACCATATATTTGTTGCAAATTTGTACCAAATCATTTTTATAAAATACTAGGCCATATTTAATGCACAATTGAAAAAATGGTTGCGTGTCCAAATCTTTTATCCACCTCTGGTGAAAAAGACAAATTTTAGCTGATCCAGCTGGAAATGGGTCAAATTTGAACTGCAACCGCCTTGTAGTTTGCTCTTTATTTTTTCCAAAAATCATTTCTAGGTACATAAGTATCTATTTCATCAGAGAAACACCAAAAGTTTTCCAATATTCAACCACTGGCTAGAAACGGTCATGCCCGCCGTTTTGACCGCATTTTGAAACGGGCATAAAAAGTAAAAAAAAAAAACAAAAAATTGGGAAACCTTCACATTGTGTCATTATATGTGACCAAGTTATGAGAAAAAAACAATAAACTTATAATATGGCAATTCTTTTAAAAAGTGTTCTTAGAAATGAGCTATCATGTGTGAAGATTCATGGCTTTCAAGCCAAATGATCAATCTTATGGCCACATTCATGGCATAGTTTGTTCAAATGATCTCATATCGTGCACAAGGGGGCATCTTTGAATGGCAACCAATGTTGCCTAAGGAAGTTTTCATTTTCTTTGGACGAAAAATCATTTTCCATTTTTTCGAGTGACCGAAATGAGTTCTTTTGTGAAGGACCTACCATATATTTGTTGCAAATTTGTACCAAATCATTTTTATAAAATACTAGGCCATATTTAATGCACAATTAACAAAATGGTTTGGTTTCCAAAGCTTTTATCCACCTCTGGTGAAAAAGAAAAATGTCCGCCGATCCAGATGGAAATGGGTCAAATTTGAACTGCAGCTGTCTTGTAGTTTGCTCTTCATTTTTTCCAAAAATAATTTCTAGGTACATAAGTATCTATTTAATCATAAATACATGGTTTGGTGGCGATACGTTGAGGTTTGGACCATGGCCGAGGGCCCCCACTCCAGAACGCGTAAACTCGCATGCCCGCCGCGTGGTCACCGCGTAAACGTGGCGTTGCCATGCGTTCTGGGTGGCCTAGGCATGTCTAGTGGGTTGGTCACTCCCTGGGTAGGTGCTAGGAAGAAAATGGCAATAGAATAATTTCTCTAAGAGACCGAACTATGCTCAAACATGAATTAGCAGCCAAGTGTTTGATTAGCGGTACGGGAAATGCACATGGCCAATGGGCCTGAGTTTTGGTTGAGGATGATCATCTACTAGGGAGACTGTCTTGGTAAATTTTCAGCTCAAATGGAGGAGCTTAGATGGCACTTGCTTTGCAAAGTACCTCATCGGGCATAAATATGAATGTTGAAGCTGGGCTCAAATGAATACATGGATTGAGCTGAAAATTTGTGGAGTATGGTCATTTGGGCATAGGAAAGCACTGTAAAAAAATTATACCATTTGGATAATCCTAGCTTGTACTTCCTTCACAAAGGTTCTAGGTGAACAGAAACTTTGAAAATTTTCCGAGGAAGATTTACTAGGAAAATAGAGCTGAATATTGGCATGTAGCAATGATTTAGGTATGGAAGATTGACAAAAAAGTCTGAGGGCAATAGTAGTGGTATAGATAGCACTTGCTTTGCAATGTGCCAATCTGGTCAGAAACTAAAAATTGAAGCCGGGATCACATAGATGTTTTGATTGAGCTAAAATTTGGAGGAGGGTGATAATTTGGGAATATGAAGGCACTATATAAATTTCATGCCATTTGAATATTCATAGCTAGTACTTCCTTCACAAAGCTTCTAGCTGAACAATTTTTTTTGTAAAATTGCCGAGGAATATTTACTAGGCAAATGGAGCTGAATTTTCTCATGAGGTAATGATTTGGATAGTGAAGAGTGCCCAAAAGTTTTGAGGGCAATCAAGAATATAGAAATAGCACTTGCTTCACAAAGTGAAGTTCTGAACATAATAGGAAAATGAATATTGTTGAACTAGGCAAGGAAGGTTTTTTCACATATTTGGTGAATATATGATCCAAAGAATTATTTGGGAATTTTCGGAATTACAGAAATATAGGTTGCTTCACAACCTAGGGCAAAAATTGACACATGGACATGACACGTAGGCAAAACTAATGAGGTGGTGATGTCTACACACGCTTCTACTCTTGTAGACTATGTTGGGCCTCCAAGCGCAGAGGTTTGTAGGACAGCAGCAATTTCCCTCAAGTGGATGACCTAAGGTTTATCGAACTCAGGGAAGTAGAGGTTGAAGATGGTCTCTCTCAAGCAACCCTGCAACTAAGATACAAGAAGTCTCTTGTGTCCCCAACACACCTAATACACTTGTTAGATGTATAGGTGCACTAGTTCGGCGAAGAGATGTTAAATGGCAAGTGATATGGATGGCAAAGCAAAGTAATATAAATCTGTAATAAAAAGTGCAGCAAGCAAACAAGTGGTAAACGTGAGCACAAATGGTATTGCAATGGTGGAAACAAGGCCTAGGGATCATACTTTCACTAGTGGCAACTCCCAACAACATTAACATAATCGAATCACATGATATTTCCCATAAAACATGCAATGGAGACGCACCCGGAGGTCATTCCTTCATGGTCAAGAGAGGACGAGAATTATGTAGGGCTACAAAAGCACACCTCAAAGTTTGTAGTTCTCAATCTAAGGATTTCCCAATGTCACCGCGGCCATCCAAAGAGAGTCCCACAATCACCACAACATATGTAAATGATAGTCAAAGACAAGCACCAAGAGACCCTCAATCTTCAATCAACACACAAGAGAGGAAATCACTCATGAAAATATTTTTCTAATCCATGTCCAATAGACCGCTGTCACCTTGGTCTCGGGGATTATACTAGATAAAGACAAGTGAGTACATCAA
The DNA here is from genome assembly GCA_902687465.1 of Secale cereale. NCBI lineage: Eukaryota > Viridiplantae > Streptophyta > Magnoliopsida > Poales > Poaceae > Secale > Secale cereale. Next base: position 709,160,759 of record LR738709.1, on the reverse strand, counting down.
TCCAATACATAGAGGAAGGGGAAATATCATGGGATCACCCTAGATTAACATAGCCTATGATCACAACGAAGATCACATCATGGGAGAGAGAGATAACCACATAGCTACACGTACGAGCCCTCGGCCCCGGAGAAGACTACTCACACATGGACATGGTGAGGAGGAGGTTGATGATGGTGTTGATGGAGAGGTGCAGCCCCGCGAGGAGGCGGCGGCCGGCGGCGGCCACGGAGGCGGCGGCGGCGAGGAGGAGACGGCGGCGGCCCTAGGGGGCGGCGGCGGCCCTTGTGGGCGGCGGCGGCCCTAGGGGCAGCGGCTCCTTGGCCCCCCTTCTTCCTTGTGGATGGTGCTGCAATGGTGCTGGTCCTCCCCTCCAAGACGGCGGCTCGGGGGGAGGAAAATTCGTGGCCCTTGGTGACCTAGGTTTCCTCCCTTTATATAGACTCTCGGATTCCCGTCACCAGATTTTGGGCCTCACTAAAGCGGGCTTTACTCGGCCGTCCGGACTCCGATTTGGACGAATTTTATATCCAGAAGCATCGCCTCGAAATTCCCCACAACTTTCGCAACTAGACTTTTTCCGTTTGACGTAGTCGTCGGGCCGGAACGTGACCATCTTTAAAAAACGTTCTCAGACAGATTTCAGGAAAGTCGGAGTCCTACTCCAATACGACTCCTTTTGCGTTTTTGTCAATTTCCAAGTAATTCCTACACAATAAAGTGTAAAACAAGAACATTGTGCACTTTTGCAACCATTAGTAGGTTAGTCCAAATATGATCAAAAGTGTATGGAAGTGCATAAATATCATAGCAATATCACACAAAAAGGGCATGGAGCAAGCAGAAATTATAGATACGTTTTGGACGTATCAACATCCCCAAGCTTAATTCCTGCTCGTCCTCGAGTAGGTAAATGATAACAAGCATAATTTCTGTGGTGACATGCTATTAACCATATAAGGACTTTTCATAGTCACATGACAAAAGCTTACTGAGACAATGAATCTGTAGTAATTAAGTTGCCTCATGAGAAAATCACAAAGAACTGAAAGTTTTACAATATGATACTGAAACATCAAATAAATTTGTAATGAGCATGATGTGCAAATATGATAAAGTGATATCTCGCTTGCCCCCTTTAGTGAAGCAAAACATAAATGTAGGGGCACCTCCAAGGTTTAAGTGATGACTAGATACAATAATTTCAGAATAAACGATATCATAATCATGCAAAAGACAATGCTACTTTGGGACAATGCACATTACACTCAGAATGACAATCATGTTCTCAGTAGTTGGTGCTTTAAAAGAAGGTGGAGACTCTCGAACCGTGGCTTTTGTTGGCAAGATTGAAAACCCGTGGTCGGAAACAAAGACAAAGCATGTACCAGAGCTCTTGGTTTTAAAAACAGAGGTAATAATTATTTTTTAGATATGCATGTTTCGTCAATGAATGCTAGCAGACAACTCAATCACTTCTTGAGATGGACAAGTTTCGAGGAACGGCTCCCGAATGAGGACGATCACATCCTCTTAATCTCCTTTGTTTATCACTGCCAAAGTTTTCTGATTTCTCATGAACAAAGCGTGAAGGAGGGTTTGTTTGTTATATTATTTTTGAGCCGGGCGCACTCTTTGCCAGTTCCTTCTCATATTATTGGTTTGCACATTAGACATGCAATCCCGGGGTGAAGCTTGTCCAACTTAAAAAGATCATGAATTAACTACTACTTCCTCATGAACTAAAACAGAGGCACAAAACAGAAATGTTTTTTTGAATAATTTCGAGATGGTACATGAAAGTCTTCGTTAGGAATGACAGGTAAATACCATGTATAGGAAGGTATGGTGGACTCATATGGCATAACTGGTTTAAAAGATTTTGGATGCACAAGCAGTCAGTCCGCTTAGTACAGGCGAAGGTTAGCAAAAGACTGGGAGCGACCAACTAAGAGAGCAATGACGGTCATAATCATGCAGAGCGACAAAGCAACATTGAATCAGGCATGGAAGTTATATCGCTACTCAGAAACAAAAGATCATCAAGGCTTGACAGACCTTCTTTACAGTCTTAAATATGCGTGAGCATACGCCAAGTCAATCAAAATAAATTCTCGAAGGAAGATATTACTAAACCATACCACATCATAGGCAAACAAATCATGTTGGTACTCCAATAACACATTGGGAACCCCCCAGCTATTTGAGACTAACCATAAGAAAACATGAACTACTAAGCACCATTATGCACGTAGCATTTTTATCATAGACATATCAACCAATGCAACAGAAGCAAACTCTCTTAATAAGATAAGCATGATACTAAAGAGAGTTCAAGCAACCAACTAAACAAAAGCTCTTTAAAAAGATAAGCATGAAAACTAAGAGCTAAGCATGATAGTAGCTATCGAAAGACCAAGAACATACACAGCAAAAATAGACATAAAAATTCTATGTTGTGTTCTAGGTTGAAGTGGAGCGTGTTTCTCTCCCACACAAAGAAAGCTGAGTTCCGACTCGTTATGAAAAGCTAAAGAAAACTAAAAAGGAAACTAAAAGCAAGACGCTCCAAGCATAGCACATAACACATGAAGTGATAAAAATATAGTGGAACGAAAGACGAACTGATAATGTTGATGGAGAAGGGGATGCACGGGGGCATCCCCAAGCTTAGACGCTTGAGTCTTCTTGAATATTTCTTGGGGGTGCATGGGGGCATCCCCAAGCTTGAGCGTTTGACACTCCTGAATCTTTTTATCATCTTCCCTCGTACACTTGAAAACTCCCTTCATACATAACTCATCATAATCTGATTAGCGAGGTTAGTACCCATAATAAAATAATTGTTCCTTGCTGGATATAAGGATATTCTTGAAGGTCTACTGTTTCTCAAGATTGCCAAAAGGTTTTTGCAAAGAAAAAGCAAGCTCAAGGTTTGCAAAATGAAGGAAAGGCAAAACAGGACAGAATCTGTGAAAAACAGACCAGCAGGTAGTAAATGATTTTTTCGGGGCACTTCTGCAACTCTAATAAAAAAACTCAGAACAGATTCCCGAAAGACAATTGTATAGAGCACGCTGTCGAAAAAATTCAGACCAAAAAGATGATCTGGTGATTTTATACAAATTTTTCTGTCCAAGGACAGAATCTGTTTCCTGGACAGCACGTCACAACTTTTGAACTTTCTTGCAATCAGAGGCTATACTTGGCACAAAGCTGAAAAGTAAAGATACAATGATGATGCTACAGTAGTAACAGCATCAAGACACAACAAAAGCAAAATAAAATTTTATTCATTGTGGGCTGCCTCCCAAAAGCGCTTTCTTTTATGCCTTTAAGCTAGGCATAAGACTTTAATAATGCTCTCGTAGGAATAAGAGTTGAAGAACAAAAGAGAGCATCAAGAAGCAAATACCGAACACATTTAAGCCTAATATGCTTCCTATTCATAGGAATATTGCAATAGAATAATTCATTGAAGCACAAAGCAATAAGCATAGGAAGACAAAACAAGTGCAGCTTCAAAACCTTCAACATAAAGAGAGGAAACTTCTTATTATTAAGATATTTAGAACCATGTCTCCCTCTCTCATTATAAATTTCAGTGGCATCATGGATGAACTCAACAATATAACTATCACATAAGGCATTATTTCCATGATCCAAAAGCATAAAAGTGTCATTACTCTTCATATAAGCAAAATCTTTCTTATTAGGAATAGTGAGAGTAAGACTATCATAATCATCATGGTAATCATCGTATTTAGGAGGCATATCATAATCATAATAAATTTTATCCTCAATAGTAGGTGGACTGAAAATATCATATTCATCATTGAAATTATCATATATAGGAGGCATAGTATCATCAAAGTAAATTTTCTCCTCAAAAGTTGGGGGACTAAAAATATCATGTTCATCAAACGTGTCATCCCCAAGCTTAGAGCTTTCCATGTCATTAGCAATATTGATATTAAATAAAAACATACTAATAACATCACCACCATCATGATTGTTATGCAAATAAAGTTCCAAAGGTTTTTTAATTTTCTCTTCGAACACATCATGTCCAAGTTCAAGGTAGAGCTTATAAAGCTCTCTCATATTTTTGTTGTTTTCCATTAAGCAAAACTAGTGAAAATAAAAACAAGAAACAAAAAGATTTAATTGCAAGATCTAAAGATATACCTTCAAGCACTCACTTCCCCGGCAACGGCGCCAGAAATAGCTTGATGTCTACACACGCTTCTACTCTTGTAGACTATGTTGGGCCTCCAAGCGCAGAGGTTTGTAGGACAGCAGCAATTTCCCTCAAGTGGATGACCTAAGGTTTATCGAACTCAGGGAAGTATAGGTTGAAGATGGTCTCTCTCAAGCAACCCTGCAACTAAGATACAAGAAGTCTCTTGTGTCCCCAACACACCTAATACACTTATTAGATGTATAGGTGCACTAGTTCGGCGAAGAGATGTTAAATGGCAAGTGATATGGATGGCAAAGCAAAGTAATATAAATCTGTAATAAAAAGTGCAGCAAGCAAACAAGTGGTAAACATGAGCACAAATGGTATTGCAATGGTGGAAACAAGGCCTAGGGATCATACTTTCACTAGTGGCAACTCCCAACAACATTAACATAATCGAATCACATGATATTTCCCATAAAACATGCAATGGAGACGCACCCGGAGGTCATTCCTTCGTGGTCAAGAGAGGACGAGAATTATGTAGGGCTACAAAAGCACACCTCAAAGTTCGTAGTTCTCAATCTAAGGATTTCCCAATGTCACCGCGGCCATCCAAAGAGAGTCTCACAATCACCACAACATATCTAAATGATAGTCAAAGACAAGCACCAAGAGACTCTCAATCTTCAATCAACACACAAGAGAGGAAATCACTCATGAAAATATTTTTCTAATCCATGTCCAATAGACCGCTGTCACCTTGGTCTCGGGGATTATACTAGATAAAGACAAGTGAGTACATCAATCCAATACATAGAGGAAGGGGAAATATCATGGGATCACCCTAGATTAACATAGCCTATGATCACAACGAAGATCACATCATGGGAGAGAGAGATAACCACATAGCTACACGTACGTGCCCTCGGCCCCGGAGAAGACTACTCACACATGGATATGGTGAGGAGGAGGTTGATGATGGTGTTGATGGAGAGGTGCAGCCCCGCGAGGAGGCGGCGGCTGGCGGCGGCCACGGAGGCGGCGGTGGCGAGGAGGAGACGGCGGCGGCCCTAGGGGGCGGCAGCGGCCCTTGGGGGCGGCGGCGGCCCTAGGGGCAGCGGCTCCTTGGCCCCCCTTCTTCCTTGTGGATGGTGCTGCAATGGTGCTGGTCCTCCCCTCCAAGACGGCGGCTCGGGGGGAGGAAAATTCGTGGCCCTTGGTGACCTAGGTTTCCTCCCTTTATATAGACTCTCAGATTCTCGTCACCAGATTTTGGGCCTCAGTAAAACGGGCTTTACTCGGCCGCCTGGACTCCGATTTGGACGAATTTTATATCCAGAATCATCGCCTCGAAATTCCCCACAACTTTCGCAACTAGACTTTTTCCGTTTGACGTCGTCTTCGGGCCGGAACGTGACCATCTTTAAAAAACGTTCTCAGACAGATTTCAGGAAAGTCAGAGTCCTACTCCAATACGACTCATTTTGCGTTTTTGTCAATTTCCAAGTAATTCCTACACAATAAAGTGTAAAACAAGAACATTGTGCACTTTTGCAACCATTAGTAGGTTAGTCCAAATATGATCAAAAGTGTATGGAAGTGCATAAATATCATAGCAATATCACACAAAAAGGGCATGGAGCAAGCAGAAATTATAGATACGTTTTGGACGTATCAGGTGGCGCCTAGTCATCGCAACCCACCACAATTTACAAGGTTATGACCATCTATATTGGTCATGATCAGCTTGAAATAAGGCAGCGGACCAGTGTTGTCTGCTTTATGACCATTTCGTGTAAGGAAATTACGACATTTTTGACCAAAATGGTCGTTATAGTTTAGGGTTTGGAGCCCCCCGAACAGCTTTTGACCAATTGGTCTCAAATGGTCGTAGATTTATGACCAATCCTTCCAGGGTCACTGACAGAAGGTCACAAGTTGACATATTTCTTGTAGTGGAGTAAGTTAGTTGTAGTTGTAAAACTTTGAGTTATTTTAGACATGGATTTGAGGAAATGTGGTTGAAATCAGGAAGATTTAATTGTTGGCTAGATGTGATGAATTGTTGTCAAATTTTTGAGATGGATGCATGTGATGAATTGTTGTTGAATTTTTGTGTTGGTTGTGAATTGTTTGCAGTACATATCTATGTATCTTTTTGCAGGGAATGTATAGGGTTGGCAATGTTTTGGCAAAACGTTGATTAATTTCCGTTTCGTCAAATTTGGCAACCAATATATCCTATTTATAGCAAAGGTCGTGGCATTTTTTTGTATTTTGCATACGAATTAAGTATATGTTCTATATTTAGTAGATGTCCAAACCAGAGATCGACGCGGGATCTTCTTCAACACATTCGGCCAATGATGAACCGGCAGTTGCGGACGCGCAGGGGAACGAAGATTATGATGAAGATCTTCAAAAGGAGGAGATAAACCCGGATGACTACTATGTGAGAGGCAGTGGCTAGAAAGATATTCATGGTGAGGAAAGTAATCCTAATAAGCGCGCTAGTATTGTTGAAGATGATACAAATGAGTATTGTGCTGAGGAGGAGGAGGTGGAGGTGGAGGATGATCCAAAATCCAAGAAGAAGCGGAAACCTAGGAGATAAAATGCTATCGACACTGACAGACTTATGGTCACTCGAGTTAACTCCACTGGTGAGACTATTAGTCCGCGGGAGGCTTCAGCTCACTATGGCAAATCCCTAAGTGTCATCCTTCAATAAGTCTACTCCATCAACGAGTCAACTATAAGGGATTTTGGCAACAAAAACTCCAAGAACTCCTCATAAGAAGGGTGCACATAAGATTCAATTTTCCTGACGAGTACGACAACCTACCGTACCCAAAGAATCAGGTAAACAACCATGCAATCCATAAGTTCTCCAAGAATTTGAGTTCTTGGAAATCAGCCACAAGAAAAGAGCTTCACAAAGATTTCTCCGAGATCCGGAAGAAGTGGCCTACCATTAGTGAAGATGACAGGAACATTTTCAAGATGCAAAATCAGGAGAACCCTATACTGTAGAGCTACTGTACATGGAGGAGGGACATGTGATCAAAGACATTAGGTAACCACACCCTCAGAAGCCATGATTTTGTTGAGAAGAAGCCCGTGTGGGACAAGCATGACACTATACTTGCAGAAAAGGGCATCCCAAACCACTTCGAACAATTCAAAGACCCCCTCGAATATAACTATGTCAGGGGTCGGTACCATTATGATTATAAGTCAGGGGAATTTTTGGCCGTTCACCAAACGAGAATACTAGAAGAAGAACTAGAAAGGTAGCGTGTGGAACCCAGAGCTCTCAAGGGTACACAACCAGGTGGAACACTCCTCTTAACCGGCCGATTAACGTGACCCTGGGCAAGGACATGTTACCTCCACCGGCGGGTGGCCGTGTGGACGGCACCGTATGCGGTGCCAAGTGGGACCATCATTATGTCGAAGACTGCGAGTAGCAATGACAGAGAAGGAGAGCCAACAAGCAGACCATCGAACAGAAAATAATTCCAGCCACAGCCACAACCGCAACAAGTGCCGACATCGAAGCACACATCAACACACTAAGCCAAGCCGACCCATGCCCAAACCATGCCGCCTTCAATAATCGAGAGCGTGAAGCAATGGGTAAAAAACGGTGCAAACTTTGTCATCCAACCATCGCCCGAGGATAGCAACCCTTCTGTCTCTTTCGTTGGCAACCCATCGGCAATGGCTTCTATCGAGACTCTCACGAAAGACACTCCGTGCAGTCTCTTAGCCCATGTGAATGGTGAGCTGATTAAATTTGCAATCGACTCGACCATTTGCCTACTATCATGCACGGCGTGTAGATGCCTGAGGGGGTCTTCAAAGTTGAGTTTTCTGTTGTCTAAAATGGTTACGATAATATACCTCCTCCGATACAACCTCCAGATGCGGATAGACATCTGACCCGAGGAGCCCAAGGAGCATACGTCCAAAAGGAGGTCTATCGCGGCCTCTTCGCCGGACGTTGGTGAGGTGGCAGTTGTGCATGCCGACCTGTCGATCCCAGATGAACACATTACCGCAGAAGCTAGCGAGGACGTTGACTACGTTGCCATGCCGAAGGCTTCAAGTTAGTGTGCTCACATATTATTGTATCTCATGGGAGCCGGCTATGACATCGAGCTCGTCGACAGCGATGGCTTGAAGCGGTCTATGCCACATGTTAAGTGGTCCATCCCCAACACCTCTGGTTCAGCCGTCATCGATCTCTTCGAAGGCCCCGCTGTTGATCTCCTCTGCCCCGCAGTCAAGGATTTGCGATTCTTGTACGCCATCGAGACTCTTTTATCATTCCAAAGGACAAGTTCTATGCCAGTGGCTTGGGATCCTCAGTTGCCAAGTCAGATCTCATTGACCACAACCACGAGAAGTGCACCCACTATGAATCTTCCAAGGGAAAATAGCCCATCCGCGACACGTTCTATGACAGTAGCTTGGGATCCTCAGCTGCCAAGTCTCACTACGACTTTTCCAAGAGGAAATAGCCCATCTGCGACATTGGGGAGTGCACCCTGGGTGTGTGCTCTTCCAAGTGGAAGGATCCCATCCACGGCAAGTGAGGCAATATTCTACGAGAAAATCTTACTTTCTCTAGCTAGCCAACTCATACCCATTGTTGTAGTAACTTTTGTCATGCGATGTTTTAACTATGCCGTGTTTAATTATTTCAGTTATGCAAAATGTAATGTTTAATAGAGATATCTGATGTTTAAGTATGAGTTGACCAGTCCAGTTTCACGAATGGCTATATTTAGTTGTTTATAGTGAGAAGATGCCTTGTTTATCTATATTTGGTTGTTAGGTTGGTTGCAATGAGCATTTGTTCAGTTTTCATGTAGATGCCTTGTTTTTTTGTATTTGGTTGCCGTGAGCATTTGTCCATTTTTCAATGGCCATATTTGGTTGTTATCTATAGTGAGCATATAGGCCTTGTTTATTTCATTTATTCACAATGTGATGTTCATTACGTGCAAGTATGAGCTATATAATTCAATTTCATCAATACAAGTTTGAACGGATATATTTGGTGCTTATTATGCCTAGTGTAGTTAACACATGCCCTTTACTTTAGTTTTACACATTTATCCAGGAGCTATACATTTTATTCATTTTCAACAATACATGTTTGAATTACAATATTTGGTCGCTCTTAAGTCTATTGTAGTTAACAACCCCTTCCGTTTTTATCTGCTTTAATAGCATGCTTAACCTAACACATTCAAGCTATCATTTGGGATGATGTTGTTTACCATTGCTATATTTGGTTGATGTTAAGACTGTTGTAGTTATCATGTCTTTTCATGTACTTACACGTGACAACAATGGGAGTGGCCGACGTTGTCCACCGAGGTTAGTTTTGTCCCTCGATACTATTATATTGCACCATTCAGCAATTGCATTTTAGCTTCTGATATTGACTTGTTGCTAGTAGGTACATATTTCCTCGGTAAAGATCAATGCATGGACCCTTTTATGTATGGGGCAATGAGGTATTCATGAACCAGCATCAAGTGAGGAAACTGATAAGGAATGTTAGGAAAAAGAGATGAACGATGGCAATTAATCTATTTGTTTACACTCTATCCAACATAATAGTGAGTTGTAGGATGGTAACTACGAACTCTGTAGCATTATCTTTTCACTGCCCATAATGAGTTGTTAGACAAAATGTTGAATCTTTTCCATTTGCAGTGGTTACCAAAGTAGTTTACTCAAGATTACATCGCAAAATATATGATTGATGCGCATGCAATGAAGGTTAAAGTATTTCAGCGAGACTACAATGAGTATCGAGAAGTAGTAATGAAGACTGTGAAAGATGGGCGGGCGGCCATCACAAGGGGTTGGCATAGAGTCGTGCGTTCATTAGGCATGGCGGAGGGCACAATATGGACATTCTGCTTCACCTTCTCTAGCAACTAGAATGTCTTTCGCCTCTCTCTTTACCGTCTTTAAACAACTGTGGTTCATCATTCTTTATTTGGTGCTTCTGTAGTTTTTCAATATACGCACCTATGAATGGAATTATGCATTCGTTAGTGAACCTATATTTGTAAACATGATTCGATATGAAATAAATGATTGCCTACTTTCAAATACAAATTATGTGAATTTCAAACGTATGGATTAAATTATGAATAAATTATGCTCTGCAAGACATTACACTGCACACAGTTTGCGAAAGCAAAAAACTTCTGTGTTCAACGTCAAGACCAGACATGTTTCTCAGATCATGAGGTGTGCGATGAATCTCTCCTGCACACACGACCATCCTAGAAAAAACGTGTGAGATTAACAACAACAACATCACACACAGTTCCTTATTATTAAATATTTGTGATAGCCTCCTTATCACACACGCTTTGCAATCATGAACAGTTTAGCTTGACTATAAAAGATCTGGATGTAATTTTATTATTTCTGGTATTTGTTGTACCATCGTGATTGAAGTTGAATACATAGAAAGTTTTCTAAAAAAAACACTATACAGGTGACGTAGCAACTCTAGCAATGCTCTTAGCTGCCGAGATGAAGATGGCGTGCATGGCATGCACAGCAAGCAAACTGAAGCAGCTCAGTCTCACTAGGCAACAGGTGAAGCAGGGGCTGGCTCGCCTCTGTTCCTAAACGTTTTGGCAGCTTAATTCAATAGGCCGGGCAACCTTTTTGTCAGCAACTCCTAACCAATCTCATATAGTTCCGAGAGCTAAAAGCTCACATTTCTGAAAGCTGAAAAGCTTTTATTTTTTTGAAATCTTTGCCCCCAAAACATGATTTGCTTTCTATCTTCGTTTTGAAACTATTTTTGATGGGGAGGAATTGGGGACCCTTCTTGTTCTTACTAGTGGTTGGGGCGCCACCTGGTGGCGCCTCTTGAGGTGGGATTGTGCGTGCTAATCAAGCCGCTGTATTTGTTATTGTGACTATGACAATAGGCTTAGTTTAGCGAGAAGAAATGCATCCGAGGTGATAGAGCAACAATTGGAGTACATGTATACTTTCAATTGGCAAACATAATAAATCTAATTATAGCATCGGAAACCTGGAAAGACAACATGAGTACATGGACATGTAGGAGAAATAAACTCAAATCTTAATACCAGTGCTACAAAACCATATGTCCATGGCATAATAAATGTGCACAAATGTATATTCATCTACAAACAAGTCATTGGACTAAGAGAAAGAGATGCAAGTCAACAACAAATAAACAGGAGCCATGTTGTTGATGGCATACCAAGAACCTTCAATGTTTCAAAACGGAATGGAGTGCATGATCATAAACACAATACTTCTTGATCCAGCATAAGTTGATCTTCCTTGAGTGTCTCGTTGAGATTGGTCAACTTTCAATTATTCATCTTTTGGCAATGATCCCAGATTTCTGGGATCAAAGACTAAATGAATGGTGTACAAGCAGACCAACGCAACAGCTCTACTGAAGATAGAAGGCACAAATATGTGAGATACATAGGTGGCAGTGAGTATTACCATGGACTGCTCGATAGACGAAAGTGAGCAAACCAATCTGTAAAGCTGTCCTGGAAGCATCTGGTGGCATGTTTGTTACCTCCTAGGAGGAATGATTCTAGAAAAAAAAAACTCAGACCATGGCATAAAATCTTCCAGCTTTATTTGTCTAAAAAAATGAGGAAAACGATCATGAGCCTTGTATATAAAGAGGGAAAAAATATTAGACTAACTAACCAAGAAAAGCAGGTCATTTATTGGAGAGAAAAACTGGTTTCGCCGCTCAAAACTGTTTCTGAACTTGTTCCTTCTGTTCGTCATTAACTGAGCTATGTCGGACCACATCAAGCTCATCCAGATCCCAGGACATCTAGGGGAACTACATATTTGTTGCATAAAATATTTATGGTTTTCAGAATGTGATAATCCATGGATTCATCAGGAAGAACATAAACAGTACTTCAATAAGAAGATTGTTTTTATCAGAAAATATTTCAACAAATACCAGAAAAATCGTACAGTCACAAGACTGTTTTATCTGCTGCAATAAAAAGAACGGCATGACAAAATTCATTATGCATAAAAAAGAGTGGGTGTAAGAAGATTTTTTTTTCATGATTCCAAAACAACCAGCATAAATCAAAGGAGAATCTGGACCTTTTATGTGAAAAAACTGATCGTATGTCCTGTTATTGACCAACTTGATTTCCCAAGTTCCTCAGCTTGAATCTCCTATGTGAACCATGACGTGAGCCCGCAAAACAATCAACAATGCAGTGCATAAATAATATAGACAGCGAGAGATCATGAGTGGAGGGGGAGAAGGATTGGACGAAGAGGCCATACCAGACGTGTGCTTTCTCGGCTCCATGAAAACCATTGCCGTATGCAAGTCCACTGGAGCCGCCAGGGAAGGAGGAGCATGGATGTGGACTGGCCAGATCCGGTTGATGCTGCCATTGGGAAGCTCTCCTCCGGCAAGACAGGACGGCAGCTTGAGGCGACCGCACGGCGACACCTTCCCATCCAACCCGTTCGCTGGCACTGCCGCCTACGTAGTGAATTAGCGTGAGATGTTTCCATACGAGAATAAAATCAAGGAAGACTAATAATGTATTGAAGCAAAAATTAGGTTGATGAAATTCTCATTGAAAGTTAGGTTGACAGCGAAAATATTTAATTGGCAAACAAAGATGAAAGAAAAAGAGAAGAGAATGATCAGCATATGGCTATTATTTAGAAGTGTTTAAACAACAAAAGAAGGATACCAAATGCATCTCCACTGGTGTTTCCTTTTGTAAGGCATGTAACATCCAACAGAAGCAATATTCTTTACATTGCCTTTAATGTAAAATATGGACACCAAATGGAAGTTAATTTCCATTACAGATGGTACCTTAATATTTGCTTTCAGTAGTGTAATTTTCAGAGAAAGGGGAGATAATTCAGAGTATGGCCACTCATAATGGGCTCAAACTGAGTGGCTGCCAGGTTGGTCTCGAGATTCCTTAGCACCAGCAAGTTCTGCATGACCATACCATACTGAATCATTTTTCAGAGAAAATAGCGAATGAACTTAGAAAAATTAACTGGGATACACACACATGAGGATTGTGTCCCTACAAGTCGGCTTCGGTTCCCTGTGTCTCTATAATATGATAAACAAAAGATATATTTGAGCATATAAATTCTAGAAGTTTGATTCCTTATATTCAGGAACACATTTAATTTAAACTTCAGATTCATTATCAGCAATAAGAATGCCTCCTCATTCTTCAAACCAAATGAGCAATTTATAGAAGTGTGTACATGTAAATAAATTAGTACATAGTAACAGAGTGCAGCACCATGTTTAAAATGCTTAACATTAGTTACTTTTCTGAATAATCACATACTATATGCAGTAATGAAAATGTAAACAGATAAAGTGATTGAATATCGAAAGCATGGATGGAGCAAAATCATGAAAAAACTAAATCGAAGGACCAACATTTTCACAAGTTATGGAAAAATGTTCTTCACCAAAATTTCACTGCATCTAGTTTCTTTTCTGTTTCTTTCATAAACCTGAATAATTGTGACAATCATGACATTAAGGAAAATGTTAGAGAAATAGATGGATTGAAGAGACACGGAAGTGTGGGCAGGCATAATCAAAAGGGGAGAGGGAGGAGGAGCTTCCGTTGGTACACAAAGAAAGCAAGAGAATAACGAGCCTCTTCCCATCAGTTCACTTCTTCCCTGTCCCTATCCTCTTCCCTTGCTCACACTACCCTGCTCTTCCCTTGATATGGAGGATCCTTGCAAAAGAAACTAAGAATAAAATCGTAGCAACATTTTTGGTGGTTTAATTTCAGAGTTTGTCACGCGATGTAAAGTGGGTTTGTTCACTAATTTCAGACATGCATATTGCATATGGAAATGGGCGGTTACTTGAATGTGAATCAATGCAAACATATAACAGAATGGAAATGTTATAAGAGAGTATCTCCACTATATGATTTTGGATCATCACTCACCTTCCGACTCCGTAGACTGTACCTCGGACCTTCCGTCAGGATGTCGCTTCCGTCTTGCTAGCAAAGGAATCAGCCAGAAGAGAAAACTCAATCACGACAACATCATTTGAACTGTATGCACTACGTTACATTACACGAAGGACGTGAGGAGCATACTACCCTGACGAGTAGAGTATATCTGACAGTGTGTGGTTTTGAACGTTTAACTGAATTTTTGTTGGCATTTCCTTATCTCATTCAAAACCAGAATGCTATGGAATCATATCTCAGGCTGGGGGTACCTTGAGTCCGAGCTTGAGCTCGTAGAATTGCGCGTCAGACATGATGGGGTTGCCGGTGATGTAGGCCATGGGGGCTTGCAGCAGCATTTGCCCATCGGCGCCTGAAAACACTAGGAAAATGGACAGATGTTTGAAATTTCAATCATACAATAGTTGAAAATTTCAATCATACAACAGAGGTTTGAAATCAGTTTCAGTAAGGTTATACTTAGCAGGACGATGCTGCTGCCTTCCCACATGAGCTCCTCCTTGAGATTGTTGAACTACTCGTTGGACATGATAGCACAAGAGTACATGTGGAGACAGAGAGTGAGAGATGTCAGAAGAGCAGAGTATAATCGATCGAAGCATGGAGAAGATGAATCAGTGGTGGTGCGTACCTGCAGGGCTCTGAGGAACTCCTGCTCCATCTCCCCGATGGTCTTCTTCTTCTTGCCGTCGATGCTGCAGTAGGGGAGCACGTTGTCGTCCACCACCTCGTCCTCCTGCTGCTGCACCTATCATTGTTGCTCGGTGGCGCGGGATCGGAGAAGGAGGACCACCTAGCGGCGGCGGCCTGAAGCGCACGCCGTGACGGCGAGCGCCGGCGGTGACCGCGCTGGGCGGGCAGCGCGATGGGTGCGGGAGGAGGAGGAGGAGGGGGCGAGCCTAGAGAAGAGGGACGGTAGGCGGGACACCGGCGAGAGGGCCACCACCTCGGCGGCCATGGACGACGAGGAGCCGTTCCGTGCGGCGCCGCCACCTATGGCCGCAGCTATCCCTCTACGCTGCAGGTGCAGATCGGCCGTCACTGGCGAGCACACTGACACGGCGGTGGCGGCGGGCAACAAGGCGCGTGGGAGGAGGGGGAGATGAGCGGCGGCTAGTTTTTCTTTTCAGGAAGGCGACTAGGTTTTAATGCATGCACGCAATCCACCCCGATGATCCTAAGCACCAATCACGGTTGCCCTTTTCTTTGGAGAGTGTTATTTCCTTTTGACCGAGGGAGGTGTTACGTGAGGAAAGTGCGGCCTATCGTAACAGTAAAAATCTCATGCGTGGCATAGCCTAGCGAGCGCGATTTACGCGACTCTTATTGGGTTTAATTAGGCTGTACTACTTCTGCTACAAGATAGCTTTCTAACAATCTCAGAGGGTGAAAACTTAGGGAGGAATCGGCATGACCAACCACTCATATAACCCAAACTTGGTTTTGAAAGCGACTTTCCACTCATCACCCTTTTGAATGCGAATTTGGTAATCACCACTTTTAAGATCGATTTTTGAAAAGATAGTGGCACCACATAATTCATCTAGCATGTCATCTAAGCGTTGAATGGGGTTACGATATCTAACAGTGATAGCATTGATAGGACGACAACCGGAGCACATGCGGAAACTACCGTATTTCTTAGGCACGAGAATAACGGGAACGACACAAGGGCTTAAGCTTTCACGTACATGACCGTTGTCGATGAGTTGTTGTACTTGTCGTTGTATCTCCTTGGTCTCCTCGGGGTTGACGCAGTAGGGAGCCTTGTTCGGAAGTGGTGCACCGGGTATGAGGTCGATGCGGTGTTCGATGCCACGAAGTGGAGCTACACCCGGAGGTAGCTCACCGGGGAAGACGTCCATGAATTCCTGCAACATTTGAGACAACACTAAAGGTAGATGGTGAGAGTTTTTAGTTTGAACCACTTCGTCTTTGCTCACGAGGACATAGTGTATGACACTAGTTAGGTTCTCACACACTTCTCTCATGTCTCTTTTGGTGGCTAAAAGCAATATGTCTCTCTTATCGCTCATTGTGGAGGCACTCGAATTTGGCTTGTGGTGCTCGCTCTCTTTATGGTGGTTCCCTCTCTCACTAATCTCTCCACGATGTGTCGAAGCTTGCTTGTCGGCGAGCACTTGGCTTGGTGACATAGGACGAAGCACATATTCCTTGCCCTTCATCTTGAAGCTATATTGATTTATCCGTCCGTCGTGTAGGACACCTCGGTCGTATTGCCAAGGTCGTCCCAAGAGAAGGTGGCACACGGACATAGGAATTACATCACACTCCAAGGTATCTTCGTATGCGCCAATCTTGAAGGAAACTTGAACCATGTGCTCCACTTGGATCATGCCGGAGTCGCTAAGCCATTGGACCTTGTGGGGGCGAGGATGCTTCTTCTTCACGAGTTGTAACTTGGAGCATAGTTCTTCACTTGCGAGATTGTGGAAACTTCCTCCATCGATGATGACCTTGATCGAACGACCTTGAACGCCCGCTTTGGTGTGGAAGATATGGCATCTTTGGTCTTCGTCGTGTTGTTGTTGGAGTGTCAAGACCTTTGAGACGACGAGAGCGAGACTTGAGTCGTTGTCGCAAAAGACTTGGTTGTCTTCATCCTCATTCACTTGGCGGTGCATGGCCACATGCTCTAGTGCTTCCATTTCATCTTCACTCATGGAGTCGTATGTGCCTTCATCGTTGAATATCATTGTTCGTTTATTGGTGCATTCGTATGACTTGTGTCCTCGGCCACCACAAGTGAAGCATTTCATTTAACTTGTCTTGACGAGGGCTTCGGGTGGTGCCATTGTGAAGCAGTTTTGGACTTGTATGAGCTTGTCGGTGGACGAGTGGTAGAAGGTGCTTGCTTCGAACTTGACTTGTCGCCGGTACTTGGAGATGCTCTTGTATAGGTAGGAGGTACCGAAGTTGTGGGCGTTTGAGTGAATAAGCCATAGTTCTTGGACGAGTACTTGGCGTATTTGAAGTCATCCTGCACTTGTCGCTCCGCCTTGGTCGCTTGGTGGACAAGCTCGAGAAGGTTCGTGTAAGGTTGAAAGTCCGCAATCTTCTTGATAGGGTGATTGATACCATGCAAGAAGCGAGCCATCGTTTGTTCATCATCCTCCTTGACGTTTGCTCAAATCATAGCGATCTCCATTTCTTGATAGTATTCTTCCACCGTCTTCGTGCCTTGCTTGAGGAGTTGCAACTTCTTGAAAAGATCACGGGTGTAGTGTGTACGCACGAAGCGAGCTCTCATGACCTCCTTCATGTGTGTCCACGTTGTGATAGGTGTTTCACCTGTTGCTTGTCGTCGCGCGATCACTTGTTCCCACCAAATGAGGACGTAGTCTTGAAACTCGAGAGATGCCATGGCAATCTTCTTCTCCTCTTCAAAGTTGTGGAGGCGAAATATCTTGTCGACCTTCAATGCCCATGAGAGATACTCCTCGGGATCGGTGATTCTGGAGAACTTGGGCATGGTGAACCTGAGCATGGTGAACCTGAGCTTGCCGAAGCGTTGTTCCTCATCATGGTGACGATGGTGGTGTCGCTCGTGATGTGGTGGAGGATCCTCGAATGCTTGCTCCTCACGATGGTCTTGCCGGTTTGGGCGCGGTATGTTGTTCCGGTTCCTTCATTCTTGCTCTGCTTCTCGTCGAGCGGCTTCATCTTGGTGTTCTTGGCGAAGTGTTTCTTCTTGATCGTGCACTTGCCAGTTGCGGTCGGCGAGGGCTCGAGTGGACTCACGAAGAGCGTGTTGTGTGTCGCGTGCTTGATCGTCACGGCACTCTTGGGCTTGTCGGAATGCCTCATCATCGTGATGTTGGGCTTGTTGCTCTTGCCGTCTCGCTTTCTCGCATGCTTGTACTCAATCTTGCAACCCATTGCCATGGAATGGATTGTCCGGAGCTTGTCGATCTTGATTGGCGTAGTGTGGAGTTGCATCCGACGAAGAGTAGGTCGAAGAATGTCGGCTTGATTGTCGACTTGAGTGGCGCCGTCTTGGTAAAGAGGTCAAATACGTGGGGCTCGCGAGGATGTTGCAGAATTCTTCCATTTGTGTATGAAGGTCGGAGGCGAATTGCTCGATGCGGTCGCCCAAAACTTCACTTTCTTGATGAAGAGCTCATTGGATGCCGAAGAGGTGATTTTTGGTGACGTAGTTTGGCGCTTCATCTTGATGCTCGACTGGCGGGTTTGCCGAAGAACTTGGCCAATCCATCATGTAAAGTGGGGTGAGTAGGAAAATGAGAAGACAATACCAAAGTTACCTTTTTTGAAGATTGAAAATGTATCGAGTATCACTCAATGCGATGCTACAATAGGGGAATTGGTATCGGGTTTGTTTCTCACACCTACACACATAAAGCTTATGGAGGAGCTTGGTGAGGATAAGTGGCACAAAATCTTCAAGCAAATGTTAGTCAAGATATTGATAATGTTGAGAAGGTTCACAAAATACAAGTAAATAAAATAGATTAGAGCCTAGTGTATCACTTGGAAACGCACATGCAAGAGATAAGTGGGATCCGTGCAACCAAGGAATGAGCAGAATAAGTGCGACCACGGAAAATGCTCTTGTTGCATGGATACTCGAGAGACTCTAGCTTGATTGCTCGAATGGGCTAGATACGTACTTGTGCACCAACCTATAAGAGTAAATGTGCCGTCTCCGAATCCCAACTTTCTATGTACGGAGTATCCACTATGATGCAACTATGAAAATGGCACAATGCTATTGCTAACAAGCTCTTTTGTTTCTTCTCTTTTTGCTTTAAAGCTTTTTTTTCTCTTTTCCTTATTTTTCTCTATGCTTGATGCTTGAGCCAAGTATGATATTAGACAAGTATGTAAGATATGCACGGAAGGGACTAATGGCACAATGATGATAGCAGGATGATTGCACGCTAAATGTAGTTATGCGTGATAGGTGTATCACTAAGGTGCACAAAGGACGTGGCCCGACAATTCTCAACTTGCTAGTCCCAATAGGTAAGTAACGCAAAGTGGCTCGGGGTTATCAAGTGCAATGGCAAGGTAATAGACAAGATGTCGTCGATGTTACCGTCCTTGCTTACGGTTGGCGATGTCGATTCCGGGTTGATGATGAATGGCGGTGAAGTCAAAGTCACACCGTTCCTAATGTTGGGGAACGTAGTATTTTAAAAAAATTCCTACGATCACGCAAGATCTATCTACCAGATGCATAGCAACGAGAGGGAAGAGTGTGTCTACGTACCCTCGTAGACCGGAAGCGGAAGCGTCAAGTGACGTGGTTGATGTAGTCGAACTTCTTCGCGATTCAACCGATCAAGCACCGAACGTACGGCACCTCCGCGTTCAGCACACGTTCAGCTTGATGACGTCCCACGAGCTCTTGATCCAGTTGAGCTTCACGGGAGAGTTTCGTCAGCACGACGGCGTGGTGACGGATATGATGTATTCACCGGCGCAGGGCTTCGCCTAAGCACCGCGACGGTATAACCGAGGTGTGTTTCTGTGGAGGGGGGCACCGCACACGGCTGGAACAATTCAACGTGTGTGTCTTTTGGGTGCCCCCCTGCCCCCGTATATAAAGGAGCAAGGGGGGAGGCCGGCCGGCCCTTGTTTGGTGCGGCTAGGGGTGCAATCCTACTAGGAATAGGATTGCAATCCTATTCCTAGTAGGAACCACCAAAGAAGGAAGAGAGGGAATAGGAAAAGAAGAAGAGGTGGCGCCCCCCAACTCCTAGTCCAACTAGGAACCCTAGGTGGGGCGCCGGCCAGCCCTATGGGCTGCCTCTCTCTTTTCCATAAGGCCCACTATGGACCATCCCCCTTCGTAGGGGGTTCCAGTAACCCCCTCCGGCAATCCCGTTAAATCCGAAACTTTTCCGGTATACTTCCGGTGTCCGAATATAGTCGTCCAATATATCAATCTTTATGTCTCGGACATTCCGAGACTCCTCGTCATGTCCGTGATCTCATCCGGGACTCCGAACTACCTTCGGTACATCAATACTCATAAACTCATAATACCGATCGTCATCAAACGTTAAGCGTGCGGACCCTACGGGTTCGAGAACTATGTAGACATGACCGAGACTCATCTCCGGTCAATAACCAATAGCGGAACCTGGATGTTCATATTGGCTCCTACATATTCTACGAAGATCTTTTATCGGTCAGAACCGCATAACAACATACGTTGTTCCTTTTGTCAATGGTATGTTACTTGCCCGAGATTCGATCGTCGGTATCTCTATACCTAGTTCAATCTCGTTACCGGCAAGTCTCTTTACTCGTTCCGTAACACATCATCTCGTGACTAACTCATTAGTCTTTTGCTTGCAAGGCTTATTGTGATGTGTGTTACCGAGAGGGCCCAGAGATACCTCTCCGACACTCGGAGTGACAAATTCTAATCTTGATCTATGCCAACACCACGAATACTTTCGGAGACACCTGTAGAGCATCTTTATGATCACCCAGTTACGTTGTGACGTTTGATAGCACACAAGGTGTTCCTACGGTATTCGGGAGTTGCATAATCTCATAGTCATAGGAACATGTATAAGTCATGAAGAAAGCAATAGCAGAAAAACTAAACGATCATAGTGCTATGCTAACGGATGGGTCTTGTCCATCACATCATTCTCCTAATGATGTGATCCCGTTGATCAAATGACAACTCATGTCTATGGTTAGGAAACATAACCATCTTTGATCAATGAGCTAGTCTAGTAGAGGCATACTAGGGACATACTGTTTTGTCTATGTATCCACACATGTACTAAGTTTCCGGTTAATACAATTCTAGCATGAATAAAAGACATTTATCATGATATAAGGAAATACAAATAACATCTTTATTATTGCCTCTAGGGCATATTTCCTTCACCTAAGTACCCGAAACACCTTAGAAAACGGAAACTGCAACTCAAAATCGGTCAAATGCGGAAGGTGGATGCTTTGATGGTGAAATTTTTGATGGAAGCAAATGGTGGTGGTAATGATCTAAGTGTATGGGGATGTCAAAAGCTACAAAAGAAGCTAAAGAACATAAAAACAGACTTCGGGAGCAGAAGTTATGGCCAAAACGGTGGTGTAGTGGGGTTGATTTGGGTGGGTGCGGGCACCCGGGGTGGAAGGTGCGGGTGCCCGTGGTGGTCAGGGGCAAACAGCCCGGTGGTGCGGGCACCCTGGGGTTCAGGGTGCGGGTGCTCGGAGTTGTCGGATTTGGGCGAAAATTCTTGGGAAATGCAAGAAATTGCTGGATTTCGTGGTGGGAAAGGTGGGGATGGATGGGGAAAGGCTAGATCCATTTGGCAAACAACAAATACATGGAACGAAACAACAAAATCTCACAAGATCCAACAAATTGCAAGAAATTTTTTTATGGCTACTTTTGTGGGGATTTTCAAATTGGGGCCAAAAAGCAACGAAATTAGGCTAGCAAATGGAGGGATGGGACTCCAAGATGTGAATCAACCTTGCTCATGATACCAAGATGTTGTAGGGTGAAACCCTAGGAGAGATCTTTTCACACTTGGAGGGAGAAAAGGAGCAAGAACAAGAACACAAAGAGGGTAAAGACTCAACAAACCCAATTACACATCCACTAGAGTAGCAACCACATAGATCCACAAGAATGCATGAACAATCCCAGGAAAATAGCACTAGGTAAAGTTCTTCCCACTCCTAGAGGAGATGAGGTCTTGATGATGATCTTCTCCTTGGGGAGGTCTTGTAATCCACAAGGATTCTTCCCAAAGAGGGGTCTTGATCTTCAAGCAGAGGGGATACATGGAGCAAAGCTCTCAATGTTCTATCAAATACTTTGCTAACCTCACAAATGAGCTAGGGGAAGAGTATATAAAGGCTAGGGATGAAATTGGGGAAGAGAGGGGTACAAAGGTCCAAAATGACCCTGAAAACACAGACAAGTCGGAGGCATCCGGGTACCCGGGGCAAAGGGGTCCGGGCACCTGGAGGTGGTCGCGACTGTAGGTGCCCAGGCACCCGGACCGGTCAGGACCGTTGGCCCGGGCGCGCAGAGGAGGGCCGGGCACCCGGGGGCGAGCTGGACCGGCCCAGGCAGGAGGCCGGGCACCCTGGGCCATGGGGCCGGGCACCTGGGGTGCAGCCCATGTGGCAGCTAGGCAACCGGCCGAGCACCCGTAGGGCCTTGGGGCCGGGCACCCGGGGCAGGCTGGGGCGGCGCCCAGGCGGGGGCCGTGCACCCGGGGTCGAAGCGGCCGGGCACCCGGGTGGTCTAGGGGACTTGGCCCTTCCCGTGGCTTCGTGTCCGGGCACCCGGGGTCCTTCCGTCCAGGTAATCGGGGTGTCCAGGAACTCCGTCTCTTCGCACGTCTTGACACTTCCCTCCTTCTCCTTCTTCTTGTGTGCTTGGGTTTCCATCCTAGCCTCCTCACGATCGTCTTCTCGGTACCTAAGAGTACACAATGTCTCCGTTTGAGGTACGACCCAATTCTCACGTGAATCCCAATGAAACTCGAAGAGGAAAGAAGTGACCTCGTTCTCGATGGCGCGTGCACGTGCCCTTGTCATCGGCCCCCTTGGTGCTTGTGGCGGTGACAGAGTGTCCATGGGATGATGGAGGGATGCTCCGCATCATCATGTCTTTTCATGTACTTACACGTGACAACAATGGGAGTGGCCGACGTTTTCCACCGAGGTTAGTTTTATCCCTCGATAATATTATAGTGCACCATTCTACAATTGCATTTTAGCTTCTAATATTGACTTGTTGCTTGTAGGTACATATTTCCTTGGTAAAGATCCATGCATGGACCCTTTTATGTATGGGGCAATGAGGTATTCATTAACGAGCATCAAGTGAGGAAACTGATAAGGAATGTTAGGAAAAAGAGATGAACGATGGCAATTAATCTATTTGTTTACACTCTATCCAACATAATAGTGAGTTGTAGGGTGGTAACTACGAACTCTGTAGCATTATCTTTTCACTGCCCATAATGAGTTGTTAGACAACTATGTCTGAATCTTTTCCATTTGTAGTGGTTGCCAAAGCAGTTTACTCAAGATTACATCGCAAAGTATATGATTGGTGGGCATGCAATGAAGGTTAAAGTAACCAAAATGTCTATCGCCTTTCTCTTTACCGTCTTTAAACAACTGTGGTTCATCATTCTTCATTTGGTGCTTCCGTAGTTCTTCAATATAGGCACCTGTGAATGGAATTATGCATTCGTTAGTGAACCTATATTTGTAAACATGATTCGATATGAAATAAATGATTGCCTATTTTCAAATACAAATTATGTGAATTTCAAACGTATGGATTAAATTATGAATAAATTATACTCTGCAAGCCATTACACTGCACACAGTTTGCGAAAGCAAAAAACTTCTATGATCAACGTCAAGACCAGGCATGTTTCTCAGATCACGAGGTGTGCGATGCATTTCTCCTGCACACACGACCATCCTAGAAAAAAACGTGTGAGATTAACAACAACAACAGCGCACACAGATCCTTATTATTAAATATTTGTGATAGCCTCCTTATCACACACTCTCTGCAATCATGAACAGTTTAGCTTGGCTATATAGGTTCTGGATGTAATTTTATCATTTCTGGTATTTGTTGTACCATCGTGATTGAAGTTGAATACATAGAATGTTTTCTAATAAAAACACTATACAGGTGACGTGGCAACTCTAGCAATGCTCCTAGCTGCCGAGATGAAGATGGCGTGCATGGCATGCACAGCAAGCAAACTGAAGCAGCTCAGTCTCACTAGCCAACAGGCGAAGCAGGGGCTGGCTCGCCTCGTAGATAACCAATCATCTCATCAGTCCATCGTGCTTCCATCTTGGGATCGCCCAAACTTGCGGTGCATTCTCAACTAGTACAAGCAAGCACGTAGTACATATTTGGATCCCATCTCATGCGTCGCGCAGAGAACCTTCCTTGAAATGCAGCCATAGCTGTCTTCTCCTCATCCTCAAACAAAAAGCAAACAAACCACTCGAAAAAGATGCACGAATGATTTTGCACCTTCTCTTCCAGCTAGTGCATATCGCGCGAGATACAAGAATTTTTTACAGCTCAAACAAAAAAAACCAAGCTACTGCTGCCTCTGTTCCTAAATGTAAAACGTTTTGGCAGCTTAAATTCAATAGGCCGGGCAACCTTTTCTGTCAGCAACTCATAACCAATCTCATATAGTTCCGAGAGCTAAAAGCTCACATTTCTGAAAGCTGAAAAGCTTTTGTTTTTTTTGAAATCTTTGGCCCCCAAAACATGATTTGCTTTCTATCTTCGTTTTGAAACTATTTTTGATTGGGAGGAATTGGGGACCCTTCTTCTTGTTCTTACTAGGCTATACTACTTCTGCTACAGGATAGCTTTCTAACAATGTCAGAGGGTGAAAACTCAGGGAGGAATCAGGCCTAGCCTCCCCCCAATAAGACGTATACTTGCCAGAGCAATCAGTGCATCTTCTTGGGATGGACTTCACCTGTAGTTCCATATGCAAGGCTAGTTCAGTGCAATCATTTTCAAAGCCACCGTTTGTCCATCCTCTTCGCCTCCCTGCAATCGTCGAGCTGGTTGGTCAAAATCATGAAGCCAATCCAAATATAATGCCTTAATTGAATGGAAGGATTCTAAAATTAGAGAGCATAATAGCCGATTAATTTGGTAAATCAAGCCAGTCAAAATCGTAAATCAAATTCAATATTGAATACCTTAACCGGATGAGACGACTGTTCCTTGAGAAATCCTTGACCCGATCAAAATCACGAACCAAATCCAAAGTTGAACACCTCAATTGAATGGGAGGCTCCAAAATTAGGGAGCATAATAGTCGATTAATTTGATAAATCATTGACCCAGTCAAAATCGTAGATCAAATTCAGTATTGAACGCCTTAACCGGATGAGAGAACTCCTTGAGAAATCGTCGACCTGATCAAAATTACAAACCAAATCCAAAATTGAACACCTCAATTGAATGGGAGGGCTCCAAAATGTGGGAGCATAGTGTATTAGACTAGAAATGTTGGGCGTGCTTTGCTGCACCGTTGTTGTTGGGTTTTTCATAATTTTTTACTCCCTCTGTTTCAAAATATATGGCGTATTAGTTTTGTGAAAAATCAAACCTCTTTAAGTTTGACCAAATTTGTAAGGAAATACATCAATATCCATAATATCAAATTGGTATAATTAGATTCATCATGAAATTAATTTTCATATTTTATTTATTTGGTATTGTGCATGACAATATTTTTGGTTCTGAACTTGGTCAAGGTTAAGAAATTTGACTTAAAAAAATACACCTTATTTTGGAAAATGAGGGAGTATTTGGTTTGACAAGTGGGGGAGATGATTTAGTGTTTTGGTAGGCCTTTCTTCTGTGTTATTTGCTAATCAACACATATTTATCTGGGGAATTTTTTTGTGTTGGTGTATGCATGCTATATTAGTGCTACAATATGACATGCTGACGATTCTTTTTTTCTCTAGGTGGTGAGAGGGTGCACGGTATTGATATGTTTTTATAGATCAGCTGCTTCCAGTTTATATATATGAAAATCATGAGCCAAAATTCAAATCTGAATGCCTTAATCAAATGAAAAAGCTCCAAAATTAATGAGCATAGTGAATTAAAAAAAATTGAATGAGAGTGCTCCTTGAGAAGTTGTTGACCGGTTCAAAATTAGATGACCCCGATTCTAAACTGGAGACCTCAAATTGATGGTGAGGCCTTTAAAATTAGAGCATAGTGTATTTTTATAGGCCGATTACTCCCGACTGATATGAAAACCTGGCCAATCATGAGCCAAATCTAAAATTGAATATCTTAATAGAATAAAAAAAGCTCCAAAATTAAGGAGCATAGTGAATTAAAAGAACTAAAATGAGAGAGCTCCTTGCTTCTCTTTGGGTATTCTATTATGACTAAGTAAAACTGTGGCCTGTGGGCAACCTTTGTCAGAAAGTCCGAACCGATCAACGGAAGCTCATGTATGTCCACCAAACCCTCATATTTTTCTGACAGTTGAACCCCCCATATTTCCTTTTCCTTTGAGGAAAAAGGCCCCCCATATATTTCTCAAAGCAGAAAGCCCCTATATGCTTAGAGTGATAGCCCATATAAACGTATTGTCCAAAAATATACAGTGCCCATACGCACACAGCTTTACAGCACAAGCGGCTAGCTACAGTAGCTACAACTAGGGTGCATCAGGATCAGGGCTAGCCTCCCCCCAAAATACGTACACTTGCCACAGCCAGAAGTGCATCGTCTTGGGATGGATTTTACCTATAGTTCCATATGTGCAAGGCTCGCTCAGTGCTACCGCCTGTCCATCCTCTTCCCCTCGCTGCATCCAAGCATTGCATATGGAACTATACTTGCCATAGCCAGCAGCCAGCAGTGCATCCTCTTCCCCTCCCTGCGTCCAAGAACAAACCGATGAGAGCACCAGCGGGGGCAATGGAGTTCTTCTCTTCTTCCCAAGCAGCTCATCTTCATGTAGCTTGGGCGGTGCTACTACCCTGCTTCTGCCTGCTGGTATGCGGAGTAGATGCAGGATCAAGCAAGGTAATCATCTATTGAGCAAGCACACACTTGTTTTGTGCTGGTCATGTAGCAACAGACCATGGGTTCAGTACCCAGGCGCTGCAGACCTCTGAATGTTTTGATTACACCATTCAACACTTGCATCGTCAAAGTATGTACACAGCAATGTTTTGATTTCTTTAAACTGTGCTCCATGCCTTGAGTTGCCGTAAGCTTCACTTGTTACTGCCTGTTTAAGTACAAAAGCATCAGTTTCAAAGATTAATCGGTTACATCCCAGTTCATTTGCCTTGTTGATCGCCTGGAGGAGTGCTAGACTTTCTGCATGAATAGCTTCAGAAATATGTTGCATAGATCCTGCACCTGCTGCCAACACCTCTCCATTGTCATTTCTAAGCACAGATCCCCATCCACCTTTGTGAGAATTTTCAACATAAGCACCATCAGTATTTATCTTCAGGACATTAGGTGGAGGAGGCTTCCATTTGTCTGAGCAGGGGAGTTTAGGTGTTTTTTCCTTTTTATTCCATTCCTCCTCAAATTCTTTGCAGTGGATTTCAATGGAAGCTTGGATTTCATTACAACCTCTTATCCTTTCCCCTGAGTGTGCTTTGTTTCTCTCAAACCACCAAAGCCATAACATGGTGCAGATTTTAGAGCATACCTTGTCCTCCATCTTGAAAATTTCCTGTAGGACATGCCTCGGGCTTTGGCAGGTTACTAGCTCTTGTCCGATGTTTTCCCACTCAAAGCTTCTCCATAACGCCTTGACTGGTTTGCATTTGAAGAAACAGTGTCCTCCATCCTCATCAACTCGGTTGCACACTGGGCATTTAAGATCGACATTCACTCCTCTTCTCCTCAGTTTTGGTCTGAAAGGCAGACTATGATTTGCAAATCTCCAAATAAAATGTTTCACTTTATTGGGCAGTGGGAGTCTCCAAATTTTGTTCCAGTCAAAGTTCTCTCTTCTGTCTCCCCTATTTGATGTTGAGGTGCTACTGGGAGCTGGTTTGTGAATGTCATTATCTATGGCCACCTTATATGCAGACTTGACTGAGTATGAACCTTTCTTGTCAAAGTGCCAGGCCACATAGTCTTCCTCCTCTTCATTTACTGGAATCTGTAAGATGGCTTCTACATCTTCTGGACAAAAGGTTTGTTGTACCAGTGCCACATCAGCTTCGAAAACTTTGTTCACAAGATGTCGACCTTTGTGGGTCATGGTGCGTCTCGTGGTGCCTCTTGGGATCCAAGGATCAATCCAGGTGTCTATGTTATTTCAATTCCCCACTCGCCATATTATACCCTGTTTTAGAAGCTTGACGCCCTTTAGAATGCTACCCCAGACGTAGGACATGCCACTGACTCCTTTGGCATTTAGAATATTTCCATCTAGGAAGTATTTTGCTGAGAGCACTCTGGCACATAGAGAGGATGGATTATGCAATATCCTCCAAGCTTGGCGAGCCAACATTGCAAGGTTGAAAGCGTATAAGTCTCGGAAGCCCAATCCACCATCCCTCTTCCGAAGTGAGAGTTTGTCCCAACTGATCCAGTGGATTCTATTTTCTTTGTCCATCTG
The DNA here is from genome assembly GCA_902687465.1 of Secale cereale. NCBI lineage: Eukaryota > Viridiplantae > Streptophyta > Magnoliopsida > Poales > Poaceae > Secale > Secale cereale. Next base: position 709,132,359 of record LR738709.1, on the reverse strand, counting down.
ACTCCACCAGTACTTGCACATTATTGTGCTCATTTGATCACATAGAGATTTGGTGAGATCAAAGCGCACCATTGCATAGATTGGTACTGATTGTGCCACCGCTTTGATTAGAATTTCCTTGCCAGCCATTGATAGCATGCGTTCTTTCCAGCCTTGGATCTTTCTCCAAATCCTATCCTTTAGGCATGCAAATGTTTTTGACTTTGACTTTCCGATATAGATGGGCAATCCCAGGTATTTCTCTGTTTTGGCTTCACAATTCAAGTTCAAAATCTGCATTGTGGCATGTCTCTTCTCCCGAGGAGTATTTTTGCTGAACATGATAGCAGATTTGTCTTTGTTAATTACTTGTCCAGAGCAATCTGCATACTTCTTCAAGATTTGATCCACTTCTTTCATGCTTCTGTCCTCCACCTTCATTAGTAGTAAGGAATCATCTGCAAAGAGCAGATGGTTCACACTTGGAGCCCTTCTTGAGACTTTTATTCCTTGAATCTTTTTGCTCCTTTCTGCATCATGAAGTAGAGCTGAGAAACCTTCAGCACAAATTAAAAATAAGTATGGGGACAATGGGTCACCTTGTCTCAGGCCTCTGCTAGGGGTAATGACATTTGTTACATCATGGTTGACCTTTATCTGATAGCGCACTGTAGTAACACATTTCATGATTAACCGGATCCACCATGTGTTAAATCCCATTTTCCTCATCATATTTGCTCCTTTCTTCTGCATCATGAAGTAGAGCTGAGAAACCTTCAGCACAAATTAAAAATAAGTATGGGGACAATGGGTCACCTTGTCTCAGGCCTCTGCTAGGGGTAATGACATTTGTTACATCATGGTTGACCTTTATCTGATAGCGCACCGTAGTAACACATTTCATGATTAACCGGATCCACCATGTGTTAAATCCCATTTTCCTCATCATATCGCTTAAAAAACTCCATTCGACTTGATCGTACACCTTGCTCATGTCCAGCTTTAAGGCAGCATAATTAGGAGTTCCACTCCTTTTATTCTGCAAGAAGTGGGTTAGTTCATATGCTAATAGAATGTTGTCTGAAATCATTCTCCCTGCAATAAAAGCACTTTGATTTGGGGAGATGATATGACGGAGAATTACTTTCAGTCTATTTGCAAGGATTTTTGAAATAATCTTGTATACCACATTACAAAGGCTTATGGGGCGAAGATCTTTTAATTTCTCAGGCTTGTTTTGGGGATTAGAACCACCATTGTATCATTCCATCCAATAGGCATGTCACCTCCTTTGAGAAACTGTAGAACCTCATGAGTAACCTTTTCCCCCACAATGTGCAAAAATCTCTTGAAAAATATTGTTTAACACTGATGTTCCATGACATCCCAGGTCTCCCCCTTCATCAGGTGGGACGATTTCTCCCTGCCAGCTGGAGTGCACCCTCCAGGCACCCTGGTGGTGTCCCAGGATGGGAAGGGGCACTCCCGTACCGTCCAGGGCGCCGTGGACATGGTGCCCGATGACAACAAAGAGCGCGTGAAGATCATTATCATGGCGGGCACCTACAGGTTAGAAGATCTCACTGTCAGTACGATGCAATGCAGGGAGAGACTTGTTTTCTCACCCGTCGGTACGATGCATGTAGGGAGAAGGTTCTTGTGCCAAAGAAGAAGCCTTTCGTGTCCTTCATTGGCGCAGGAACGGGCAAAACCACGATCACGTGGAATTCAACATCGTTACAGGCCGGTTCAACATACAAATCATATTCAGTTGCCATTGATGCCGACTACTTTTGTGCATGCAACATCACTTTCGTGGTAAGTATGTTCTAGCTAGCACACAGAAATTTCATTAGTAAAAACAGAGAATGCAACTGACTTATGTGTATTTCAACACATATAAGGAAATGGCATAACAAAGCACAGCAGTAAGGAAGCCTTTCTTCAGGCTTTCCAAATACCCAGTACCAGTAGAGAAACAGTGTTAGACAAGTATGCGCAGAAAGTACCTTCTGGAACTCTCCATTTTCTCCCTTGATTCAGCACTTGCTAGTCTCTTCTGAGACATTGCTTCAGCTTCATTGCCTGCCTTGACACACTGTTCTAGTCTACAATGGTCATGAGCTCATTCCTGCACATCATTGCCACAACAGAATAAGCTACATAAATTAGAAGGGTGCAAGTTTGCTTTGATGAGACAAATGAATTTTCCAGTGGACAATGGTCAAGTACTTCAATGAACAATAGATTACTTTTTCATGATCTGATCTAAAACTATAGATTACTTTTTCATGATCTGATCTAAAACTAAATACGAGAACAGTCAGCATGATGATGAACTTTCATGCTGGCTAACTTACTAGGACATATATATGCGAATGCCCAGCAAACAGAGAAAAGAAAATATATGGTGGTTAAATAGTGGAGAGAAGTGACACTACTATTTCCTAGTCAGGGGAAAGAACAAAATTAGAACTAATATTGTTGTGCCTCTGTGACGACCCCGGCCCGACCGTGCACTAATCATACACGCAAATGCACACGATCAAGCCTAAGGACTCACGTGAAGGAATCACAGCACAACTCTAAAACATAAATAAATTCATACAAGTTATATATTACAAGCCAGGGGCCTCGAGGGCTCGAATACATAACAAGTGTCACACACTTAGTCAGCGGAAGCGTTAGGTATCTGGGTACAGATACAACACAGAAGAAGATAGGTCTGTTACACAGGCGGGGCAAAAGAAAAGCTACGATCGAAAAGGCGCAGGCCTCCTGCCTGGGACCTCGGATCCTACTCCTGGTCGTCGTCCGCCGGCTCCTCGTAGAAGTACTCGCCGGCCGGGTAGTAGTAGTAGCCAGCCTCGGGCTGGTAGTAGTAGTCGTCAACGGGGGCTGCAGGCTCCATGGCTCCGTCGTCTGGTTTATCATGCGGGTAGGACAAAAGGGGAAGCAAAGCAACCGTGAGTACTCATCCAAAGTACTCAGCAAGACTTACATCAGATCTATACTAAGCAATGCATCATTTTCAAAGGAGGCTTTATGTGGGTGGACTAGACTGCAGAAAGCCAGAGTAGAGAGGGAAAAGCCTAGTCCTGACGAAGACTAGCATCTTCAGGGTCTTGCAGCAATTAGAAGGGTGCAGATATCTTCAGGGTCTTGCAGCAATTAGAAGGGTGCAGATATCTTCAGGGTCTTGCAGGAATTAGAAGGGTGCAGATTAGTACATCATAATGTAAAGTGTTCATAGTAATATCAACCTCGGCCGGGGATCCTTTCTCGACTCCCTGCGAGAAAGCAATCCCAGAGCCCTACCTCATATCTCAAGTCACCAGTTCTAGTTGTACCGAAGTGGATACAACTCCGAGTGTCCGTTACCGTAGGACAGGCTATCGATAGATGTTTTCTTCCCTGCAGGGGTGCACCAAGTTACCCACCACGCTCGCTTAACTCCGGCCGGACACACCATCAGGTCGTGCCCGCCCTCGGCTAAACAATACGACGCAACCCGACCGGAAACCGCCAGAGAGGATCGAGCACGCCGGACTAATCCTATGCCCCCGGGGGTCGGGGCCATCGCCCCGGACGCTCCGCACGTTGCGAGGCCGTTCGGTAGCAGACCTAGCAACCCCTTATACAAGCACGCAGTTGCATCCTAAGTCCAATCCGAACGGGCCGCTCAATCGCTGACGTCGTGACGACTCCGGCTGATGTATACGACGCAGAGCACCCACTCACACCCACGTGGTGGTTAGTGCTATCGGACCCGAAGGCCCCTCGGATCAAATATCCAAATCGCTTAGTGGATTGGGAGCGCGCGGTAACGAGCAGAGCCTACGATACTGTTGGCCCCGTCGTCCCGTCTCGAGGACTTGTGACAAGGACTAAGAATGACCGGCCACGCCTCGTAGTTATCTCGCGGGTACCCTCACTGGTCACCCGACTCCACAGCTCACGCCTCAAAGGCACTCGCGGGTACCCCTCTGGGTCAACCCGCCTCCATCCAACATGTGTAGCAGTAACTTCAAAGTGTCTTCAGACGCACGATACCTCTGGCCGCACGCCTTTGTTCCTGGCGACGTCCGGCCTCGGGGATCGATACGTCTTTAAACACGGTACGGTAAACCAGGGCATCCGTGTGGTTACCATGCCGATGAGGAATCCGAGGAATCACCCTCGTTGGACTCCTAAACGACAAGTCCCGTTAAGGTGATACCGGAGGAATCACCCTCGGCGGTAATCACCATAGCGGATGCACGACAAAAGCTAAGTCGGAAGTGGGAAGAGTAATCACCCTCGGTAACCCACAACGAGCTAGCTATACTACACGGACAACATCGGAAGTGAGTTCGGAGGTATCACCCTCGTCACCTGATGTTAACTCTGCGGAGTCGAGCATATTAGGGGGTGTGCGGTGATGTGAAGAAGGTCAGGGGAAGGGGCTCGATCGCTTGATCGAGGCAAGGGTACTATGCGAGGCAACTACGAGAAAGCGGGACCACAGCAGTGCTATCCAACCTATACTAAGCAGTTTATGAATAAAGACAGGTATCAACAGTTTAGCAAAAACAGGCTATGCAACAGTAATAGGAACAGTAGCAGTAGCAGCAATTCTAATGCAAGAATAAGAAAGAATAGACATAGGCGATATCGGAATGATCAAAGGGGGGTTGCTTGCCTGATTGCTTGGCAAATGAAAAGGATCAACGGCGGTGAAGTAGTCGATCACCAGGGCACCGTCAGCGGTCTCGGGGTCTACCGGGAAGAAAGGGGGAGAGGAAACAATATAAATACACAGTAACGAAACTAATCACAAAGCATGACGATCTAACACAGTGCTACCGATAACGGAGAAGGGGAACCCATCCGGGAAAGTATTCCCGGTTCCGGACCTGTGTCGGACAGATTACCGGAGGGGGACGGTTGCAGGTTAGTGGTGTCAGAGTCAAGTGGCAACTGGGGTGCAGTGCAGGGTTGCCTAAAAACATGTCTAGGTCATATTGGTTATTTTTGGGATTTAACTGGATTTAATAACCGGTGTATGTGCACTATTCACCTACCGGAAACAGGCTAAAAGTTGCGGGTTCACCTCCGTAGAGGGTCCCGATACGGAAACGGATAGCACGGTTAGCTTCGTCTCGTCGTTCTGAGCAACTTTCATGTAGAAAGTTTTTCGATCCGAGCTACGGTTTAAAAGATATGAATTTTCGAAGTTTAAAGCAATTTATGGAATTATTTACTTTTCAGAATAGGGAATTATGATGTCAGCATGATGACATGCTGACATCAGCAGGTCAAACAGCGGCTGACTAAGTCAAATATGACATGTGGGTCCAGTGGGACCCACATGTCAGCCTCTGTGACTTTAACAGAGTTAACTTAAACTAACAGTGGGTTAATTTAAAGGGTGGGTCCCATCTGTCA
>LR738709.1:709048856-709124921 GCA_902687465.1 Secale cereale | reverse complement strand
AGAGAGAGGCCACAGTCGCCGGTGTTCGCCGGAGATGCCGACGACGGGCGCGGCTCGATCCGCGGCTACGGCATCCTCCGGCTCGAACGCGAGGTCGAGGAAGAAGAGGGAGACGTCGGCGACGACGAAGAACCGGGCGGAGAGGCGCGAGGGGGACGGTGGCCGTCGTGGTGGTGCCGCGCGGCGGCGGCGCTCGGAGCAGAGGGGAAGAAGGGAGGCGGGCGCGTGCGTGGGTGGTGGGGGGGAGGAATGGCGAGGGAGGCCAGGGGAGATGCTCGGGGCCGATCTTATCCCCCCTTACCTGCTCCCTGGCGACGCGGCGAGCGGCGGTGGTGCGGGCGCGCGCGGGCGCGCGCGGGAGTGACACGGAGGGGGGAGCAGGTGGGAAGAGGAGATGGGCCGGGCCAGCTGGGCCGCAGCGGGCGACACGTAAGGTCTAGCCTCTTTCGGTTTTTTCCCTTTTATTTATTAACAGAGAGGCAAAAGAATTCAAAGGGGTTCCAAATCACTTTATAAAAATGTGTGGCTTGACCCTAAACATGTCTTGCAAATTATGGCACTGCCACAATTTAATTTGGGAGAGTTCTAAACCCATATGGAATTTTCATAATTGAATTAGCATTTTAAAATGCTGAAATTGCTCTGAATTAATTGTTACTGCTCATCTTTGCACAATATGTTTTTCTTAACAAATAATTGTTTTGGATTATTTGCTAAATGATGAACATTTTTGCAGCAATTTTTGAACAACTTCAAATTCCACTGAGAATTGAATTTAAATCAAAAAGCAGAATTTGATTTGGGTTGTTTAGCCACTGTGATGATGTTAAGCTAATGATGATGACATGGCATGATTAAGAGGTGATCACTGTGGTAAGAATCTGGGGGTGTTACAAATCTCCTCCACTACAAGAAATCTCGTCCCGAGATTTAAGTGGGGAAGTATAGAGTAACTTCGGGAGAACTAACCCTTATAGGGTCGATTACCTGATGGACAATTTAGGGAATGTGGTAGAAGTATCTCTCAAGTTGAAACTTAGGAAAACATCGAGAGTAAAGTGTGAAAGTACCATAAGAAGTTTCAATCTAATGGACAATCGATCAATACCTGAACATAGTATGAAAAGGGTCCAGAGCTTCGGGAAGGGGTCAACTCTCGAAGGGTGGCTCGTGGTAACACACAAAACCAAGAACCAAAAGATAGTTCGGAATCGAGGATGTACAGGAGGGTCAGGTTCCGATCGTGTAGAACCGTGGCGAGGGACGATCGAAAGTAGGGAGAACGGTGACATTTTACCGGTCACGACAACAAGGTATGTCAGGGGGCAGTCTGTCAGTTATGTCGGTAACATCGTCGGGACCAAGGGCGAGGGACGAAGAGAACCATTTTCCTGCTCGTTAAACGAGGCGGACCAATAGGCAAAGTTCTCGTCCATCGGTGGTTACCGGAATGTCATCAACAAAAGTAACAGGGTCTAGCTGACAGAGTTGTAGACCGAGATGTTTTCATAAGCAGGGAATTATTCCTGCTCATGTCTTAATGATCTCAAGAAAGGTTAAACAAACCAATGGGAAGGAAAATGTGATTAATACAGGAGGATTAGGGGGATATCATTTCCTAAGGAAAAGCGGAGCATGATATACATGATAGGACAGCAAGCTCAAAAGCATTTAGGTAAAGGGGCGAGGGAAGAATCATGATATTACCCATACCATGGTGTTTGGATAATAGATCAAGAAATATTTGGCCATGTGCTTACAATGTTATTGTCGTTATTTGGGATACCACAGTCATGCTTCGAGATAGCATTAACATGGTGTTCCAAGCAAGGTTTGGAACTGAAGATCACAAAAGATACAAAGGAACGTTTCCATGATTATCTCGGAACGTAAGGTATAACCAATCACAGCCAGGTCTGTGTTGGCAGGAAGTCAATGATGTCATCGATGATATCACAAATCATCGGGGGGTAGGGATGGTATTTCTCACCATGAATTTAATGGACATCTCCGAGGAAGTCAAAATATTGGCGGTGATTACGACACAATTGTTGAGGGGTTATAAAGCAGACGATATTGATCCGTAAGATGATCAAGACAGATGGAATAAAGTTCAAGGTCAACGGAACCTCGGATATGATACAAGCTCTAAATCAAGCTTGTTATTCTAGATGAAATGGCCAGATGATAAAGATCGATGTAAGGTTAGCTCATCGTCGGGAATTGTGTTCCGGGTATAAGGACCAGGTGACACAGTTAAAATTAGCACGAAGATGATATAGCCGATCAGACAAGGAATGATATGATGGAGTATCATCCCAATAAGAGTTCACAAGAGGTAGTGCAATGACGCAATATCCTCGAGATAACATGGGGCAATAATTGAAGGTAGATCAGGATAAAGGTTGGATAGGGGAGTTGATCTGTAGAAGACAAGTATTTTAACTTGTCCGGGAAATGGGATCAAGGGGAAAATATGGTCAGAACCACGATTGCAAAGGATCAATCCACCGGTACAAGATGAAATTATACCAAAGAAACAATTGATTTTAAGTGAAGCTTCCATGATAATTTCTGCATCGTATCCATGGGCATGAACACAAAGGTTCAAGGTCGACTCCCACTTCTTCAATGCATAACCTTTCATTCACTTCTCGTCTTTGAAGAAGTTGTAGAGTCGAAATTTTATCCGACGAAACGCGAGTAGATATAACCCGCATAGCTTTTGATTCACACCGACTAGAGAAGACATATGTTCAACCCTTCAGGGCAACTTAGGACCATATACCAGAAATCTTAGGAGTAAATAACTCAGGCCCGATAGTAGAGCATGGTTGTCAGGACAGAGGATACAATTTACCGAAGGCAGTATGTATCAGGGGAAGAGCTCACAAGATTTGTGAGATAAAAGGACATTATCGGATATTAATCCAACAAAAGATCAGATGGTCGGTAAGGGATCTGATGTGAGTATCGGTACTCAACCAGAAGAAGAAGGGATGCAAATGCTTCGGCTTATGGAAACATCTGAATAAGCCAAAGCTTACATGCGAAAGGTTTACGATTTCAAAATCGGGGAATCAGAGGCAGAGGCTCTGATAAAAAGATGAGTATGTTGAATAGAATTTGATGTCTAATCAATCAAGGATTGATTTACCAAGAACCAGCTCATATCCAGAATGACGTCTGAGCCGGAAGGATGAATTAGTAGGAAACAACTGATGATTGTGTGTATTCGTCAACAAGTTGAATCATTAGGATCAGTATGACAGGGTCAAGGGATATCAATGATGATTACTTGACATATGGAACTAACCATAATGCAAGCAGGTAAGAAGAACCTTAAAAGCAGTAGGCTGCAGAGGATTCTTCTGGAGATCGATTAACAATGGGAAGTATGTTGCGAAGCACATGATCAGCTAGGGATGGACGAATCCCCGGTAAGTATGAGAAGTTATTCATAGGTGTAATCATGCGGAAAGGATCTGCAAGGCAGCAGGTTCAAAGAATTCTCGAGATATCGAAAAGTATTTCGATATGTCAGATGGAGCAGGAGGGTAACTGGAAAGAATATATGAACGACGAGTGCAAGTAGTTAACCATCAGAATTTATCGGTGGTCAGGAACTGCAAAGCAGTGGGTACAAGGGTCTCGACAAACTTCGAGGAGTATCTTCGGAGTCTTCTGATGATGACACATCATCTTCTGAATGAGGGCTCTCCGAGAAGAAGTGGTCACGAGAACCTAGTGTCCGAGTTAGTAAAATCTTTAACCCGAATAGAAGAGAGGTTCAGAGTCCCAGAGTATAGACGAGGAATAAAAGAAGCTACACCACCCAAGTGGCGACGTGGGGCCATAAGCCACACAGCCAAGTTAGTAAAACAGTTTTTGACCTCTAGACTCAACTTCGACCAAGGAGTTGGAAAGGGGGTTCCTACAGGCAGTCGGCTCTGATACCAACCTGTGACGACCCCGGCCCGACCGTGCACTAATCATACACGCAAATGCACACGATCAAGCCTAAGGACTCACGTGAAGGAATCACAGCACAACTCTAAAACATAAATAAATTCATACAAGTTATATATTACAAGCCAGGGGCCTCGAGGGCTCGAATACATAACAAGTGTCACACACTTAGTCAGCGGAAGCGTTAGGTATCTGGGTACAGATACAACACAGAAGAAGATAGGCCTGTTACACAGGCGGGGCAAAAGAAAAGCTACGATCGAAAAGGCGCAGGCCTCCTGCCTGGGACCTCCGATCCTACTCCTGGTCGTCGTCCGCCGGCTCCTCGTAGAAGTACTCGCCGGCCGGGTAGTAGTAGTAGCCAGCCTCGGGCTGGTAGTAGTAGTCGTCAACGGGGGCTGCAGGCTCCATGGCTCCGTCGTCTGGTTTATCATGCGGGTAGGACAAAAGGGGAAGCAAAGCAACCGTGAGTACTCATCCAAAGTACTCAGCAAGACTTACATCAGATCTATACTAAGCAATGCATCATTTTCAAAGGAGGCTTTATGTGGGTGGACTAGACTGCAGAAAGCCAGAGTAGAGAGGGAAAAGCCTAGTCCTGACGAAGACTAGCATCTTCAGGGTCTTGCAGCAATTAGAAGGGTGCAGATATCTTCAGGGTCTTGCAGCAATTAGAAGGGTGCAGATATCTTCAGGGTCTTGCAGCAATTAGAAGGGTGCAGATTAGTACATCATAATGTAAAGTGTTCATAGTAATATCAACCTCGGCCGGGGATCCTTTCTCGACTCCCTGCGAGAAAGCAATCCCAGAGCCCTACCTCATATCTCAAGTCACCAGTTCTAGTTGTACCGAAGTGGATACAACTCCGAGTGTCCGTTACCGTAGGACAGGCTATCGATAGATGTTTTCTTCCCTGCAGGGGTGCACCAAGTTACCCACCACGCTCGCTTAACTCCGGCCGGACACACCATCAGGTCGTGCCCGCCCTCGGCTAAACAATACGACGCAACCCGACCGGAAACCGCCAGAGAGGATCGAGCACGCCGGACTAATCCTATGCCCCCGGGGGTCGGGGCCATCGCCCCGGACGCTCCGCACGTTGCGAGGCCGTTCGGTAGCAGACCTAGCAACCCCTTATACAAGCACGCAGTTGCATCCTAAGTCCAATCCGAACGGGCCGCTCAATCGCTGACGTCGTGACGACTCCGGCTGATGTATACGACGCAGAGCACCCACTCACACCCACGTGGTGGTTAGTGCTATCGGACCCGAAGGCCCCTCGGATCAAATATCCAAATCGCTTAGTGGATTGGGAGCGCGCGGTAACGAGCAGAGCCTACGATACTGTTGGCCCCGTCGTCCCGTCTCGAGGACTTGTGACAAGGACTAAGAATGACCGGCCACGCCTCGTAGTTATCTCGCGGGTACCCTCACTGGTCACCCGACTCCACAGCTCACGCCTCAAAGGCACTCGCGGGTACCCCTCTGGGTCAACCCGCCTCCATCCAACATGTGTAGCAGTAACTTCAAAGTGTCTTCAGACGCACGATACCTCTGGCCGCACGCCTTTGTTCCTGGCGACGTCCGGCCTTGGGGATCGATACGTCTTTAAACACGGTACGGTAAACCAGGGCATCCGTGTGGTTACCATGCCGATGAGGAATCCGAGGAATCACCCTCGTTGGACTCCTAAACGACAAGTCCCGTTAAGGTGATACCGGAGGAATCACCCTCGGCGGTAATCACCATAGCGGATGCACGACAAAAGCTAAGTCGGAAGTGGGAAGAGGAATCACCCTCGGTAACCCACAACGAGCTAGCTATACTACAGGGACAACATCGGAAGTGAGTTCGGAGGTATCACCCTCGTCACCTGATGTTAACTCTGCGGAGTCGAGCATATTAGGGGGTGTGCGGTGATGTGAAGAAGGTCAGGGGAAGGGGCTCGATCGCTTGATCGAGGCAAGGGTACTATGCGAGGCAACTACGAGAAAGCGAGACCACAGCAGTGCTATCCAACCTATACTAAGCAGTTTATGAATAAAGACAGGTATCAACAGTTTAGCAAAAACAGGCTATGCAACAGTAATAGGAACAGTAGCAGTAGCAGCAATTCTAATGCAAGAATAAGAAAGAATAGACATAGGCGATATCGGAATGATCAAAGGGGGGTTGCTTGCCTGATTGCTTGGCAAATGAAAAGGATCAACGGCGGTGAAGTAGTCGATCACCAGGGCACCGTCAGCGGTCTCGGGGTCTACCGGGAAGAAAGGGGGAGAGGAAACAATATAAATACACAGTAACGAAACTAATCACAAAGCATGACGATCTAACGCAGTGCTACCGATAACGGAGAAGGGGAACCCATCCGGGAAAGTATTCCCGGTTCCGGACCTGTGTCGGACAGATTACCGGAGGGGGACGGTTGCAGGTTAGTGGTGTCAGAGTCAAGTGGCAACTGGGGTGCAGTGCAGGGTTGCCTAAAAACATGTCTAGGTCATATTGGTTATTTTTGGGATTTAACTGGATTTAATAACCGGTGTATGTGCACTATTCACCTACCGGAAACAGGCTAAAAGTTGCGGGTTCACCTCCGTAGAGGGTCCCGATACGGAAACGGATAGCACGGTTAGCTTCGTCTCGTCGTTCTGAGCAACTTTCATGTAGAAAGTTTTTCGATCCGAGCTACGGTTTAAAAGATATGAATTTTCGAAGTTTAAAGCAATTTATGGAATTATTTACTTTTCAGAATAGGGAATTATGATGTCAGCATGATGACATGCTGACATCAGCAGGTCAAACAGCGGCTGACTAAGTCAAATATGACATGTGGGTCCAGTGGGACCCACATGTCAGCCTCTGTGACTTTAACAGAGTTAACTTAAACTAACAGTGGGTTAATTTAAAGGGTGGGTCCCATCTGTCAATGTCTCATTAGCATTTTAATTAATTAACTTAATTAACTAATCGAATTTTGTTTATTTAAATTTGTTTAACTGGCGGGACCCACATGTCATTGACACGGGGCCAGCCCAGTCAGCATTTGACTGGTCAACTGGGTCCAGTGGGACCCAGCTGTCAGCCACTACTAGTTAAACATGATTTAAACTAATCTAATTAGCTAATTAGTGAGATGGGGCCCAGTTGTCAGTGAGTCAGTTAGTTAGCACTTTAATTAGCACTAATACTAACGCTACAGTACATGGCCCACCAGTCAGTGACTATTAGGCGCGGGGTTAGCTGCTAATCACCAGTCGCGTGGGACCCACCGGAGTTTGAACTCCGGCGCGCGGCGGCGCTGCTCCGGCGAGTGACGGAGAGAGCGGCGCTGCTCGGGTTCGTCGCACAGGCGACCAAATCGAGCGCGGATGGGCTCGTTCGAGTGCGGGCGCTCGCGCACATCGAGTGGTGGTGGCCACGGTTGCCGGGGTGCGCTGTGTTCGCCGGAGGCGAGCTCGTGGCGGCGGCCGGAATCGGGAACGCGCGGGCGTGCGACTACGGCTCGACTTCGAGCGGGCTACGCGGCTAGGCGGCAGCAGCAGGCCTCCAGGAGCACGCTACGGTGACTAGGCGGAGCAGTGGGGGCTCGGGAGCTCGGGCGCGGCAGCAATGGCGGACGGCGGAGCTCGGCCTTAGCATCGGCGGCCGGCCAGCTCGAAAACGAGCAGAAAAGAAGGAGGAGGAGACGCGGAGCTCACCGTGCGGGCGCATGGAGGCCCCTCGGGTGTTCGGTCGCGTAGAGAGAGGCCACAGTCGCCGGTGTTCGCCGGAGATGCCGACGACGGGCGCGGCTCGATCCGCGGCTACGGCATCCTCCGGCTCGAACGCGAGGTCGAGGAAGAAGAGGGAGACGTCGGCGACGACGAAGAACCGGGCGGAGAGGCGCGAGGGGGACGGTGGCCGTCGTGGTGGTGCCGCGCGGCGGCGGCGCTCGGAGCAGAGGGGAAGAAGGGAGGCGGGCGCGTGCGTGGGTGGTGGGGGGGAGGAATGGCGAGGGAGGCCAGGGGAGATGCTCGGGGCCGATCTTATCCCCCCTTACCTGCTCCCTGGCGACGCGGCGAGCGGCGGTGGTGCGGGCGCGCGCGGGCGCGCGCGGGAGTGACACGGAGGGGGGAGCAGGTGGGAAGAGGAGATGGGCCGGGCCAGCTGGGCCGCAGCGGGCGACACGTAAGGTCTAGCCTCTTTCGGTTTTTTCCCTTTTATTTATTAACAGAGAGGCAAAAGAATTCAAAGGGGTTCCAAATCACTTTATAAAAATGTGTGGCTTGACCCTAAACATGTCTTGCAAATTATGGCACTGCCACAATTTAATTTGGGAGAGTTCTAAACCCATATGGAATTTTCATAATTGAATTAGCATTTTAAAATGCTGAAATTGCTCTGAATTAATTGTTACTGCTCATCTTTGCACAATATGTTTTTCTTAACAAATAATTGTTTTGGATTATTTGCTAAATGATGAACATTTTTGCAGCAATTTTTGAACAACTTCAAATTCCACTGAGAATTGAATTTAAATCAAAAAGCAGAATTTGATTTGGGTTGTTTAGCCACTGTGATGATGTTAAGCTAATGATGATGACATGGCATGATTAAGAGGTGATCACTGTGGTAAGAATCTGGGGGTGTTACAAATCTCCTCCACTACAAGAAATCTCGTCCCGAGATTTAAGTGGGGAAGTATAGAGTAACTTCGGGAGAACTAACCCTTATAGGGTCGATTACCTGATGGACAATTTAGGGAATGTGGTAGAAGTATCTCTCAAGTTGAAACTTAGGAAAACATCGAGAGTAAAGTGTGAAAGTACCATAAGAAGTTTCAATCTAATGGACAATCGATCGATACCTGAACATAGTATGAAAAGGGTCCAGAGCTTCGGGAAGGGGTCAACTCTCGAAGGGTGGCTCGTGGTAACACACAAAACCAAGAACCAAAAGATAGTTCGGAATCGAGGATGTACAGGAGGGTCAGGTTCCGATCGTGTAGAACCGTGGCGAGGGACGATCGAAAGTAGGGAGAACGGTGACATTTTACCGGTCACGACAACAAGGTATGTCAGGGGGCAGTCTGTCAGTTATGTCGGTAACATCGTCGGGACCAAGGGCGAGGGACGAAGAGAACCATTTTCCTGCTCGTTAAACGAGGCGGACCAATAGGCAAAGTTCTCGTCCATCGGTGGTTACCGGAATGTCATCAACAAAAGTAACAGGGTCTAGCTGACAGAGTTGTAGACCGAGATGTTTTCATAAGCAGGGAATTATTCCTGCTCATGTCTTAATGATCTCAAGAAAGGTTAAACAAACCAATGGGAAGGAAAATGTGATTAATACAGGAGGATTAGGGGGATATCATTTCCTAAGGAAAAGCGGAGCATGATATACATGATAGGACAGCAAGCTCAAAAGCATTTAGGTAAAGGGGCGAGGGAAGAATCATGATATTACCCATACCATGGTGTTTGGATAATAGATCAAGAAATATTTGGCCATGTGCTTACAATGTTATTGTCGTTATTTGGGATACCACAGTCATGCTTCGAGATAGCATTAACATGGTGTTCCAAGCAAGGTTTGGAACTGAAGATCACAAAAGATACAAAGGAACGTTTCCATGATTATCTCGGAACGTAAGGTATAACCAATCACAGCCAGGTCTGTGTTGGCAGGAAGTCAATGATGTCATCGATGATATCACAAATCATCGGGGGGTAGGGATGGTATTTCTCACCATGAATTTAATGGACATCTCCGAGGAAGTCAAAATATTGGCGGTGATTACGACACAATTGTTGAGGGGTTATAAAGCAGACGATATTGATCCGTAAGATGATCAAGACAGATGGAATAAAGTTCAAGGTCAACGGAACCTCGGATATGATACAAGCTCTAAATCAAGCTTGTTATTCTAGATGAAATGGCCAGATGATAAAGATCGATGTAAGGTTAGCTCATCGTCGGGAATTGTGTTCCGGGTATAAGGACCAGGTGACACAGTTAAAATTAGCACGAAGATGATATAGCCGATCAGACAAGGAATGATATGATGGAGTATCATCCCAATAAGAGTTCACAAGAGGTAGTGCAATGACGCAATATCCTCGAGATAACATGGGGCAATAATTGAAGGTAGATCAGGATAAAGGTTGGATAGGGGAGTTGATCTGTAGAAGACAAGTATTTTAACTTGTCCGGGAAATGGGATCAAGGGGAAAATATGGTCAGAACCACGATTGCAAAGGATCAATCCACCGGTACAAGATGAAATTATACCAAAGAAACAATTGATTTTAAGTGAAGCTTCCATGATAATTTCTGCATCGTATCCATGGGCATGAACACAAAGGTTCAAGGTCGACTCCCACTTCTTCAATGCATAACCTTTCATTCACTTCTCGTCTTTGAAGAAGTTGTAGAGTCGAAATTTTATCCGACGAAACGCGAGTAGATATAACCCGCATAGCTTTTGATTCACACCGACTAGAGAAGGCATATGTTCAACCCTTCAGGGCAACTTAGGACCATATACCAGAAATCTTAGGAGTAAATAACTCAGGCCCGATAGTAGAGCATGGTTGTCAGGACAGAGGATACAATTTACCGAAGGCAGTATGTATCAGGGGAAGAGCTCACAAGATTTGTGAGATAAAAGGACATTATCGGATATTAATCCAACAAAAGATCAGATGGTCGGTAAGGGATCTGATGTGAGTATCGGTACTCAACCAGAAGAAGAAGGGATGCAAATGCTTCGGCTTATGGAAACATCTGAATAAGCCAAAGCTTACATGCGAAAGGTTTACGATTTCAAAATCGGGGAATCAGAGGCAGAGGCTCTGATAAAAAGATGAGTATGTTGAATAGAATTTGATGTCTAATCAATCAAGGATTGATTTACCAAGAACCAGCTCATATCCAGAATGACGTCTGAGCCGGAAGGATGAATTAGTAGGAAACAACTGATGATTGTGTGTATTCGTCAACAAGTTGAATCATTAGGATCAGTATGACAGGGTCAAGGGATATCAATGATGATTACTTGACATATGGAACTAACCATAATGCAAGCAGGTAAGAAGAACCTTAAAAGCAGTAGGCTGCAGAGGATTCTTCTGGAGATCGATTAACAATGGGAAGTATGTTGCGAAGCACATGATCAGCTAGGGATGGACGAATCCCCGGTAAGTATGAGAAGTTATTCGTAGGTGTAATCATGCGGAAAGGATCTGCAAGGCAGCAGGTTCAAAGAATTCTCGAGATATCGAAAAGTATTTCGATATGTCAGATGGAGCAGGAGGGTAACTGGAAAGAATATATGAACGACGAGTGCAAGTAGTTAACCATCAGAATTTATCGGTGGTCAGGAACTGCAAAGCAGTGGGTACAAGGGTCTCGACAAACTTCGAGGAGTATCTTCGGAGTCTTCTGATGATGACACATCATCTTCTGAATGAGGGCTCTCCGAGAAGAAGTGGTCACGAGAACCTAGTGTCCGAGTTAGTAAAATCTTTAACCCGAATAGAAGAGAGGTTCAGAGCCCCAGAATATAGACGAGGAATAAAAGAAGCTACACCACCCAAGTGGCGACGTGGGGCCATAAGCCACACAGCCAAGTTAGTAAAACAGTTTTTGACCTCTAGACTCAACTTCGACCAAGGAGTTGGAAAGGGGGTTCCTACAGGCAGTCGGCTCTGATACCAACCTGTGACGACCCCGGCCCGACCGTGCACTAATCATACACGCAAATGCACACGATCAAGCCTAAGGACTCACGTGAAGGAATCACAGCACAACTCTAAAACATAAATAAATTCATACAAGTTATATATTACAAGCCAGGGGCCTCGAGGGCTCGAATACATAACAAGTGTCACACACTTAGTCAGCGGAAGCGTTAGGTATCTGGGTACAGATACAACACAGAAGAAGATAGGCCTGTTACACAGGCGGGGCAAAAGAAAAGCTACGATCGAAAAGGCGCAGGCCTCCTGCCTGGGACCTCCGATCCTACTCCTGGTCGTCGTCCGCCGGCTCCTCGTAGAAGTACTCGCCGGCCGGGTAGTAGTAGTAGCCAGCCTCGGGCTGGTAGTAGTAGTCGTCAACGGGGGCTGCAGGCTCCATGGCTCCGTCGTCTGGTTTATCATGCGGGTAGGACAAAAGGGGAAGCAAAGCAACCGTGAGTACTCATCCAAAGTACTCAGCAAGACTTACATCAGATCTATACTAAGCAATGCATCATTTTCAAAGGAGGCTTTATGTGGGTGGACTAGACTGCAGAAAGCCAGAGTAGAGAGGGAAAAGCCTAGTCCTGACGAAGACTAGCATCTTCAGGGTCTTGCAGCAATTAGAAGGGTGCAGATATCTTCAGGGTCTTGCAGCAATTAGAAGGGTGCAGATATCTTCAGGGTCTTGCAGCAATTAGAAGGGTGCAGATTAGTACATCATAATGTAAAGTGTTCATAGTAATATCAACCTCGGCCGGGGATCCTTTCTCGACTCCCTGCGAGAAAGCAATCCCAGAGCCCTACCTCATATCTCAAGTCACCAGTTCTAGTTGTACCGAAGTGGATACAACTCCGAGTGTCCGTTACCGTAGGACAGGCTATCGATAGATGTTTTCTTCCCTGCAGGGGTGCACCAAGTTACCCACCACGCTCGCTTAACTCCGGCCGGACACACCATCAGGTCGTGCCCGCCCTCGGCTAAACAATACGACGCAACCCGACCGGAAACCGCCAGAGAGGATCGAGCACGCCGGACTAATCCTATGCCCCCGGGGGTCGGGGCCATCGCCCCGGACGCTCCGCACGTTGCGAGGCCGTTCGGTAGCAGACCTAGCAACCCCTTATACAAGCACGCAGTTGCATCCTAAGTCCAATCCGAACGGGCCGCTCAATCGCTGACGTCGTGACGACTCCGGCTGATGTATACGACGCAGAGCACCCACTCACACCCACGTGGTGGTTAGTGCTATCGGACCCGAAGGCCCCTCGGATCAAATATCCAAATCGCTTAGTGGATTGGGAGCGCGCGGTAACGAGCAGAGCCTACGATACTGTTGGCCCCGTCGTCCCGTCTCGAGGACTTGTGACAAGGACTAAGAATGACCGGCCACGCCTCGTAGTTATCTCGCGGGTACCCTCACTGGTCACCCGACTCCACAGCTCACGCCTCAAAGGCACTCGCGGGTACCCCTCTGGGTCAACCCGCCTCCATCCAACATGTGTAGCAGTAACTTCAAAGTGTCTTCAGACGCACGATACCTCTGGCCGCACGCCTTTGTTCCTGGCGACGTCCGGCCTCGGGGATCGATACGTCTTTAAACACGGTACGGTAAACCAGGGCATCCGTGTGGTTACCATGCCGATGAGGAATCCGAGGAATCACCCTCGTTGGACTCCTAAACGACAAGTCCCGTTAAGGTGATACCGGAGGAATCACCCTCGGCGGTAATCACCATAGCGGATGCACGACAAAAGCTAAGTCGGAAGTGGGAAGAGGAATCACCCTCGGTAACCCACAACGAGCTAGCTATACTACAGGGACAACATCGGAAGTGAGTTCGGAGGTATCACCCTCGTCACCTGATGTTAACTCTGCGGAGTCGAGCATATTAGGGGGTGTGCGGTGATGTGAAGAAGGTCAGGGGAAGGGGCTCGATCGCTTGATCGAGGCAAGGGTACTATGCGAGGCAACTACGAGAAAGCGGGACCACAGCAGTGCTATCCAACCTATACTAAGCAGTTTATGAATAAAGACAGGTATCAACAGTTTAGCAAAAACAGGCTATGCAACAGTAATAGGAACAGTAACAGTAGCAGCAATTCTAATGCAAGAATAAGAAAGAATAGACATAGGCGATATCGGAATGATCAAAGGGGGGTTGCTTGCCTGATTGCTTGGCAAATGAAAAGGATCAACGGCGGTGAAGTAGTCGATCACCAGGGCACCGTCAGCGGTCTCGGGGTCTACCGGGAAGAAAGGGGGAGAGGAAACAATATAAATACACAGTAACGAAACTAATCACAAAGCATGACGATCTAACGCAGTGCTACCGATAACGGAGAAGGGGAACCCATCCGGGAAAGTATTCCCGGTTCCGGACGTCGGACAGATTACCGGAGGGGGACGGTTGCAGGTTAGTGGTGTCAGAGTCAAGTGGCAACTGGGGTGCAGTGCAGGGTTGCCTAAAAACATGTCTAGGTCATATTGGTTATTTTTGGGATTTAACTGGATTTAATAACCGGTGTATGTGCACTATTCACCTACCGGAAACAGGCTAAAAGTTGCGGGTTCACCTCCGTAGAGGGTCCCGATACGGAAACGGATAGCACGGTTAGCTTCGTCTCGTCGTTCTGAGCAACTTTCATGTAGAAAGTTTTTCGATCCGAGCTACGGTTTAAAAGATATGAATTTTCGAAGTTTAAAGCAATTTATGGAATTATTTACTTTTCAGAATAGGGAATTATGATGTCAGCATGATGACATGCTGACATCAGCAGGTCAAACAGCGGCTGACTAAGTCAAATATGACATGTGGGTCCAGTGGGACCCACATGTCAGCCTCTGTGACTTTAACAGAGTTAACTTAAACTAACAGTGGGTTAATTTAAAGGGTGGGTCCCATCTGTCAGTGTCTCATTAGCATTTTAATTAATTAACTTAATTAACTAATCGAATTTTGTTTATTTAAATTTGTTTAACTGGCGGGACCCACATGTCATTGACACGGGGCCAGCCCAGTCAGCATTTGACTGGTCAACTGGGTCCAGTGGGACCCAGCTGTCAGCCACTACTAGTTAAACATGATTTAAACTAATCTAATTAGCTAATTAGTGAGATGGGGCCCAGTTGTCAGTGAGTCAGTTAGTTAGCACTTTAATTAGCACTAATACTAACGCTACAGTACATGGCCCACCAGTCAGTGACTATTAGGCGCGGGGTTAGCTGCTAATCACCAGTCGCGTGGGACCCACCGGAGTTTGAACTCCGGCGCGCGGCGGCGCTGCTCCGGCGAGTGACGGAGAGAGCGGCGCTGCTCGGGTTCGTCGCACAGGCGACCAAATCGAGCGCGGATGGGCTCGTTCGAGTGCGGGCGCTCGCGCACATCGAGTGGTGGTGGCCACGGTTGCCGGGGTGCGCTGTGTTCGCCGGAGGCGAGCTCGTGGCGGCGGCCGGAATCGGGAACGCGCGGGCGTGCGACTACGGCTCGACTTCGAGCGGGCTACGCGGCTAGGCGGCAGCAGCAGGCCTCCAGGAGCACGCTACGGTGACTAGGCGGAGCAGTGGGGGCTCGGGAGCTCGGGCGCGGCAGCAATGGCGGACGGCGGAGCTCGGCCTTAGCATCGGCGGCCGGCCAGCTCGAAAACGAGCAGAAAAGAAGGAGGAGGAGACGCGGAGCTCACCGTGCGGGCGCATGGAGGCCCCTCGGGTGTTCGGTCGCGCAGAGAGAGGCCACAGTCGCCGGTGTTCGCCGGAGATGCCGACGACGGGCGCGGCTCGATCCGCGGCTACGGCATCCTCCGGCTCGAACGCGAGGTCGAGGAAGAAGAGGGAGACGTCGGCGACGACGAAGAACCGGGCGGAGAGGCGCGAGGGGGACGGTGGCCGTCGTGGTGGTGCCGCGCGGCGGCGGCGCTCGGAGCAGAGGGGAAGAAGGGAGGCGGGCGCGTGCGTGGGTGGTGGGGGGGAGGAATGGCGAGGGAGGCCAGGGGAGATGCTCGGGGCCGATCTTATCCCCCCTTACCTGCTCCCTGGCGACGCGGCGAGCGGCGGTGGTGCGGGCGCGCGCGGGCGCGCGCGGGAGTGACACGGAGGGGGGAGCAGGTGGGAAGAGGAGATGGGCCGGGCCAGCTGGGCCGCAGCGGGCGACAGGTAAGGTCTAGCCTCTTTCTGTTTTTTCCCTTTTATTTATTAACAGAGAGGCAAAAGAATTCAAAGGGGTTCCAAATCACTTTATAAAAATGTGTGGCTTGACCCTAAACATGTCTTGCAAATTATGGCACTGCCACAATTTAATTTGGGAGAGTTCTAAACCCATATGGAATTTTCATAATTGAATTAGCATTTTAAAATGCTGAAATTGCTCTGAATTAATTGTTACTGCTCATCTTTGCACAATAGTGATATTGTTTTTCTTAACAAATAATTGTTTTGGATTATTTGCTAAATGATGAACATTTTTGCAGCAATTTTTGAACAACTTCAAATTCCACTGAGAATTGAATTTAAATCAAAAAGCAGAATTTGATTTGGGTTGTTTAGCCACTGTGATGATGTTAAGCTAATGATGATGACATGGCATGATTAAGAGGTGATCACTGTGGTAAGAATCTGGGGGTGTTACAGCCTCTCTATAAAGCAATAATATAGATACAGTTTCAAGAAACATTTCTGCTGTACAAAACCACCTGGAATCAGTCGATTCATGCTTATACATTTCCAGAAATAGCTTCAATACTGTTTTTCATCTCTACTCCCTCCGTCCCATAATATAAGAACGTTTTTGACACTACACTAGTGCAAAAAACGTTCTTATATTATGGGACAGAGGGAGTAGCTTCTTATGCTTTTATAAAATATGCTAATGTCTCTGCTTGACCCGCAGAATTCTGCTCCAGCGCCGCTCAATATCATAGCTAGGCATGGATGACGAACCAAGATTGCTTTAATGAACAAGCAACAGTTAAAAAAAAATATGCCAGTAGAGACGCTCAATATCATAGCTAGAGACGCGTTATTTCATCCCTAGCCAGATGTAGAGTCGTTTTAGTAAAGCGTCCTTGGAGCGTCTTCCCACGAACCGTCTCAAAACATTTAGACACGCTTTCAAAGCGTGTTTACACGGTGTGAGACGTTATATAGTGACGTTCAAAAGCGTGTCCATACAGTAGAGACGTTCTGCTTGACATGCTCATATCACGTCCCTACTCACATATACAAGTTTCATTTGCAATCTAAAGAAATATAGTTGTGCTTTTCTGCTTTATCATTTCAAAATCAATTATTTATAATTCAATAACTACATATGGAAATAAGGCAAAATCGATTTGATTTGCAATCATCATAACAAAAAAGAATTGTTTCTCACTATCACAAATCACAACCCAGGAAAGAAAATGCAAACCATTACAGTGAAAACGACATTATATTAGCAAGACCAATTGATAGTTTACAGCTGAATTGTACATTAATATACAATAATGTGTATGTCACTGGAAAATAAACTTCTAATTCTAACTATCTAAAATCTGAATCGATCTAAAAAGATTCAATTTCTCAGTTGAAATGAGTCTAAAGCCCTATAGCTAATTGTACACCAGATTCCCAACTTTCACAGCTTCCATGGATATTTCTTCTACAACAATACGAAGGCTTTCCTTACACATTCCTCTTCCACATTATTTCTCTGAAAAAACCTGTTATAACATGTCAATTGAATTAGTTTTGTCCTGTGAATCCTGCAATAAAACCACATAAAGATCAGAGAAAGGAAACGAATAGAATGAGAA
This sequence comes from Secale cereale, assembly GCA_902687465.1. Lineage (NCBI taxonomy): Eukaryota > Viridiplantae > Streptophyta > Magnoliopsida > Poales > Poaceae > Secale > Secale cereale. The sequence continues at coordinate 709,107,443 of LR738709.1, read as the reverse complement.
ACAGAGTTGGATGATGTTAAATAAAAAATATACGTTAATGCCAGTTAAAATGTATAGTTTCTGTCAGTATATCTGTTTCTTCTCTATAGAACTAAGATTTTTTGTACAAGACTTGGGTTGACTAGTTATGCTTGGCATCACTAGTAATCTTCAATCCAACAAAAAAAATACACAAAAGTGTGGATGACAGAACAGAGAAGTATAAGCAAAGATTAAGATCACCTACGAAAGTGCAGCTATCGTGGCGCAATCGCTGCCTGGGATGCTCCCTGCGACGCTATGGCCAAAATTGCGCGATCTGCCGTGAGGCCCGCGATCGCGACGTGAAACAGCGCTAAAAGCCTTAGCGGTGGAATATCGCTGCAAGGACCGAATAAGAGGCCCAAGAAGATCTCGGCCCAAATTTTTACCCCGATAGAGCACCTCAACCAGAAAACCTAGCGCTCTGTCCTCGCTCCCTTCTCTTCCTCCCAGGTTGCGGCGGCTCGGTGTTTCATCATAGCCGCGCTCGGCGGGCCGGCGGCTGCTTGGCCGCAAGCCGGAGGCAGTGAGGCAAGGCGGCGACCAGGGATCTAGGCAGCAGCCACCTCCAGTACGGCAGGCCTGGGACCGGCGACGAGGGGCCTCTCCTACTCTGCATGGCGACGTCGACGAGTCCATGATGTCGTCTCAAACGGTTCCAACTCCCAGTTCGTCGGCATGTACATGCATGTCTTCTTTGTTATCCTCTGTTTTCTTGATAAATATACAATGCAATCCACTGTTTTCTTGCTAAAATGCCCTGTTTTCCTGCTGAAAATGTCCATGTACTAGATGCCGCTAAATGGCTTAGCGGCCGCAATAGCGGCTTGTAGCGTTTCAGACAAGCTGCCGCGAAAAGGAATTGCCCGTGATTTAAAACTTTGAGTATAAGTCAGCTGAACTAGAGATAGGGCAACTAATGTGTCAATCAGATGATGAATACACTATTCTCAATTATATTTGTCATTTAAAATGGTTGGACCTTGGATAAATCACACACCTTGTATTGATTCAACATTGAATGATATGAACATGTATTCGTTTCACTTGCAAAACATCATCCATTGAATATTTCCCTAATGTTCAGTTCCTCCAATATCTGCAAACGGCAACAAAACACCACCACTTATGGCAGTGTCAATATTGACCAGCTACTGTGGTGACGGAAAGAAATTACTATGCTGTTTGGTTATTGCCAACAACAACCTGACATGATTATAATCTTGTTATCGTGTCTAAAGTTAGCAAATAGAAATAATAGTCAGCTTAAACTTAGTAACAACTGAATCAGCAGTATTTATTTGAGGGGATGAATCAGCAATGTTTATATACACTCTATAAATATCCGAACTTTACTATTCTCTTGCATATCATGGTGCCAACATAAATCTGACACCGTTGGATATTTGTGGTAAACAAGTGAACGTGTTAGTGAAGCTGAGGTATAGTTTGTGAAAGTATTAATGTTCTCGTACTAGATCTTCCCTGACACGTATGAGAAAATGAATCCCATCCTTCATTCTGATAGATAACATGCTGAATTCGTCACACACTCAGAATTACAGCTCCCCTATGGAATCGCTCATAGCAGTTTTACAGATCAAGGAAGGTACAAAAGATTTTAGTGGCAAAGACGAACTGACCATAAAGATATTTTCAAAGGAAAGGAGGATCGTGGGATACCAGGTGCCTTCCTTGGGTGGGGATGGATTCATGGTTGCACCGTCGCCGTTGACTTGAACACCTAGCTTGCCGGTGCGGGAGGGAGCCGACGTTTTGCTGAAGGAAGTGACATCGACTACATCGGGCACCGGAACCTTGGGACGCCGGCGAGCAGCATCCTCCATATGTGAGGAAAGTAGCGACGTCGAAAGTTAGCCGGCCAAGCCGCCGGCGAGCCTTGGATGCGCCAGATCTGAGGAGAACAAGGGATATGCCAGTTGCTTTTTTTTCTTGAGGGCGGATATGCCAGTTGCTGTACCAGCTACTTCGTGGGGTAGGGTTTCTTAATGGGCTGGGCCAAGATCGTGAGACGCCATCATATTTCGTCCCAAAATACGTCTCAACACAAATTGTATTTACCATCTTTATTTTTTATCATTGAAGTTTGTGTCGCACCCTTTAACGTCTTAAAGAACGTCTCTACACGTCACAGGGAGTAGAACGTTGAGGCATAGTACAGGGCGTCTATATTAAAACGTCCCTAGGCGACTATTTTGTTGTAGTGGGAGCAACAGGCCAGCAAGGTGTGGCGCTGCGGCTCAGTGCAAACTACACTATGCTGTACAGGTGCAGCATACTAGGAAACCAAGACACGCTTTATGACAGAGAAGGGAAGCATTACATTTTGGAGTGTGATATACAGGGGACGGTTGACTTCATCTGTGGATTTGGGCAGTCCCTATACCAGGTAACAACTATTCAACACTTTATCCTGACTAGTAAGTTTCACATGCTTTGCACGTATAATAAAAATATGCCAACCAAATGTGGTCTCAGACAAAAAAGCAACTAAAAACTTACTAGAGAATTAGTGAATGTTCAAGATTCGAGCTTCCAGAATTGTCTGGTAGATTCAAAGCGTAAAACCTAGTGAATTCAAATAAGGTTCGAGGTTCTTAAATTTACATCGTGGGCCAAAGTTTAAGCACGTGTTGTATTATCCCTTCACTCCTCTATGATTGCTAGTATGCTGCTCGAAAAAGAAAAGAAAAAATGTCAGTTCTTAGTAAACTAGCTTGATGTTGATTTTTCTGACCACAGCGATGCAACCTGCTCTCCGTGGCGACGAGATTCGGTGCAGTCGCCGCGTCACTGCGCACGGCCGATGACGCAGCTGGCTTCTCCTTCTTGGACTGCAACGTCACAGGCTCGGGTACGATCGACCTAGGAAGAGCCTGGGGGAACTACTCAAGGACAGTGTACGCCTACTCCTACCTCAGTAGCATCGTTCGCCCCGAGGGGTGGAGCGATATGGGTCATGGGAATGCACACAAGTACGTCAAACTTGCAAACTTGATCATTAAACTTGCTCTACGTACAGATTATTGGCAACATTAACTTTGTTTATGACAGGCTGGCCACGTTCGGTGAATACAATTGCAAAGGCCCTGGAGCGAACACTAAGGACCGAGTGTCATGGTCCCACGTGCTCACGGACGAGGAGGCACGTCCTTTCCTCAACAGGAGCTTCATTGACGGCGAGCAGTGGCTGAGGCTGTAAATGGTTGCAATTCACAGGGTATGTCTTCCAGTAAGCACAATCTAAGCTATCACTCAGCTAGGCTAACTGCTGTTAGCATTGCAACAACTGTCAGTCAAGTCATCTGACATATAGAGATATGGCTATTATACCAAAATATCATGCTAAACAGCAGTAGTTCAGGTTATCTGACATATATAGAGATGGCTATTATACCAAAATATCATGCTAAACAGCAGTAGTTCACCCGTAAGTTACAAACCCCAAACACAAACTCTCGAGTGTTTTGTCAACTGTCATCTACCATCAGAGAGATGGAGATGTTATCAGAAAATATTCTCAAGTGTCATCAGCACTTCTAGATAGTCAATCGGAGGTATGCTCCCAAGCATGTGATAACACCACTAAGGTTCTTCATGCCCATTCATACTTATTTAATAACATTTCCTACAACATATATTTATTAATAATATATGTAGATTCTGTGACTAATGATAATTTGCTTAAGAGGGGTTGAGAGGGTAGTGAAAATGTAGATTCTGTGACTGTAAAGAAAGTATATATCATTAATTTATTCATTGCTTGCTAGCTAAGTAGGCTTAAAAAAGTGGTTAGTAGCCTTTGGGATTAGGATTAACTTGAAATCAGTTATTGACTTTTGTACTTGGATTTTTAACTTCCCAGGCAGGTTGAGAGGTCTGCTCTTCAGAAACGAGGACTACGCAGGCAAAAGGTTAGAGGGGTAAGACTGCTTCTACCGGAAGCAGGGCTGGGCGCCCATGGTGTTGCGGATTGCCGGGTGACTCCCTGGAAGCTTCCGTGGGCGCTGGAAGAAGTTTAAAAATAGTAGGTTTAGTCTGTTTCAGTGTTAGTTGTGTTACCATTCTGCTTTGGAAGTGACTGGTGCTGTTTCGCTATGCTACTGTTTGTTCGAGGCGCTGCGTCGCCGTTATTTCCTGGTTGACCTGATGGGCTGAATGTTTAGTAGAGCTTAGAGTTGTGTTTAGCTCACCCCCTGAGTTGTGGGGAACTCTGAACCCCCAGATATCGCTTGCTAACTTGCTGTTCAAAATTGGGAGCCTCAATTTAAAAAAAATTGTAGTAATAATATATTTTGTATTTTTCGCTTAAACTACTTAATGATAACTTTGTGTTTCTTAAAAAAAAAAACTTTGCGTTTGCATGCCTTTAGGATACAACTACATGTGATTGTTTAAGTATCAGCAGGCAGTCATGTATAAGGCTTACAGAAAACGCAACAGTGAACTCCAGATGTTCAATACTCATGAATCAGAGAAGGTGAAGTGTACCAACCTTCACTAACAAGTCCAAGGGTCACATACTGGATTGATCAATCTGGAGCGCACGATCCTCATCTAGGGTTTTTCGAGAGTTAGCTTTGGTATTTTCATGCAATATAAATTTATCTTTCATACATACACACTCCAGGATAGTAGTGGTTTCGTTTCGTTGCTTGAGGGGTAGTACTCTGAAAGCCTGTGGAAACGAAGAGGCAAAACCAGGGAGTTAGTTATGTAGTGAGACAACTATAAGTTCCAGCCACTGCACTTTATGTAAAAGCATGATCTTAGGCAGTGCATTTTTTTTTCATGTTCGATGAGGATACATAGTGCTAGTGTGGAAACAAAGCATACCTGCACTTTATCAATAATTATCCTAACAGCCTACTTCCTATCCATAAGATCAGTAACCTTATTGTATACTGATACAACATGACACAACCTCTTTAACCCCAATATCAGAGGGTCAGCATCAGAAGATTATAAAAGGCATATGGTTCCAAGTTGACATTTCTTAGATTCCTAAATAAGACACATAACAGTTTGACTTCCAAGTTAGTTGCTACATAAATATGTGGGCGGCTATTTACTGAATTTGCTTGATACAATCATTCATAGCCATGCATGTAAACTATTTCGCTCACCAGTTGGATGGATCAGGACCCTCACTAGTGCAAGCAGAGCAAGCACTGCAATGCAACGTCCTATGGAAAAAGATCTAGCAAGTAAAAAGCTGATCGGCCTGAGTATAGATTAACTTTGAATAGCTATCAATCAACTTGGCATGCAAGTTACTTCGAGAACTGTTTATTTTTTGGTAGGCTAAGCAAATTTTAAGATGATACATGCTTCACCTAAGGCAAGGTAAACAACAGAGTCAGCAGAACAGAAAAAACAGAAGGATACACTGCTCCCTTCATGACAGGCTCAGCCATCCGCACAGAATACAGAAAACATTAGTGTTTTCCTTCTGAAGCGAAAACCAAGTTAGATCTACTGTCTCAAAGCTGATCAAGAATGAGCTGTAAACAACTCTTCCAGCAGTATGTATCGTGTAGTATAAAAAACACAGGCTAAACAAGGGATGTAAACAACCGGGCAATATACGCAAACTCCCACAGATTCAAATTTCAATATAGTGTAACTCGTTCACTTGAAAACAACCACAAGGAACAGAAGTTGTGCTCTACCAACAGCGACATTGCATTTATGATTCCACCAATATATTTGATTCAGCTACATATATATAATAGTTTGCAAACTGCAATAGTGTCAACAGTATAAAACACACCTGAGATAACCGAAACAGGAAACTCTTCTTCTTGTAAGGAAAGCATAGTTTATTACTTAAACTTGCATCGGCATGTCACCCATAGCACAACCAGCTACTTTTGCTTGTTCATGCGCCACATTGCTCGCAGAGTGCCAACAGACAGGTACTTCATATTTGGAAAACCACATTTTGAGTTGAACCTCCACGTCCTCAATGACTGGAGCATACGTCGAAGGATCTGCTCTTCACATATCAAGTGCTTCGGCTAGAAGTTGGGAGTCTGTTTCAAATGTAACTCTGAGCGCGCCTAGATCAGCTGCAGCAGCCACCGCTCCTGATATCGCACAAAGTTCGGCATCAAACACATCAGACATTTGGTCTGTTCTGCCAGCACGCATTGCGACGATACTGCCGGAGCCATCCTGGGTCACAGCACCTCATCCCACGAAGGAGTTACCTGGCACAAAGGCGTCATCAACATTGAACTTGGTCATGTCCTGGCTCGGTGGCTACCAGCTCTTAACAGATTTAACCTGGTTCTTTGTGCGGAAAATCTCCGGGTACTCAACTGTGTAGCACCTGCTGCATCTGGCCAGCTCTGAGGCTGTAGTTGGTAGCTGACCTTCTCTTGATTTTGATCTGACTGCTTCCAGCTCAAGTTCTCGCCAAACTTCTTTCACAGATTAGCACTTGATAAATACCGTATCCTCAGCTCTCCCGCAGAACAGACATTTTGTGCGCTCGATCTGTACTCCCCTTCTAACCAGGTTCGTGCACAAAGTGAGAGAGCTGTGCTTAAGTCTCCATGTAAACATTTGAAGCTTGCTACGGCATGGCATCTTCCGAATCCTTAATAAGCTGCCTATAAAAGAAATCGTTAAGCAATAACCTAATTAGCTGACTCATAAAATAAAAGCATCATCGCAAAAAGAATTAAATGAAATGAAACAACATGAGCTGTCAAGCAATTAAGAACTGAGCATACAAATGAAGCTTGTAGCTAAAGCACAACCCCCCGGACTTACAATCATTTAACTATTTCAAGAAAGAAAAAAACTATGCCTCCTATGATCAACATAAGGACCAGAAATTGATCATGACTAAACCACATGTTCCCAACATGAAGGATTCTTAAGGATACCATTTTCTCCATGACGTACCATACACATACACAATAAGTGACAAACATTATCTTGGGGGAGAGTGCAGCAAGCAACGGATGTGAAGCCTGACGAACCTGTTTGCAACAAGGATCGTGTTGGCTGGCTTGCAGCAGGCAATGACTGGGAACCCTGCATTTATGAGCTCCGTGGGATAGACGCCGTGCAGCAGCATCAGGTCCCTTCTCACCTGCACAATCATACACATAGTGATACTCGTTAGTGCAGATCCACTTGCCAGAACACGGTGGCGGAGTACACCTACCTTGAGGAGGTACTGGAAGTAGGCAACGCCGCGGTGTTGGCTCCGGTTCTTGTAACAAGGCACTCAAGCATTCCGGCCTCGGCCTGCAGCCACTCACATCTTATCAGCATAAGCATTTCACAAATCAACATTCATGCTCACATCCTATCACTATCAGCATAAATAAACATTGATGCTCATGTCCTATCAGCATATAAACATTTCACAGATCAACATCCATGCTCATGGACAAAAAATGCTCACTGTCTAACATCTATCACACATCACAGATCACAAAAGGATCACTGTCCAGTGTATCGCAGATCCAGAATCCGTACCGATTTCTGTACCGCTTCCTCCCCAGCGCGGCCTCCCTCGACGGCGGGAGCACCGGCGGCTCGTGGCCTCCATCTCCGGGCACCAAACGACCTGCTCAGTAGAGACATGGAGAGAGCAAGTGAGGGCCGGCGTCGGCTCGCAGCTAGGGAAGCAAGGCACGGAGGGAGAGAGGTGCCGGCCAGGAGGCAGAGTGGAGCACGCGGAGCGGGCGTCTGCGTCTACCAGGAGATGGGAGGTGGAGAGGCGGCGAGCGGCGCATGGAGGTGGACCGAGCGGCGGCGAGCTGGGCGGAGGCGGCGAGCGGCGAGCGGCGCACGGAGGTGGACCGTGACGGGCTTTCAGGAAGAGATATATCCACCTGAGAAAACCAAAAATACAACTAGTAAAGCGAAAGTCAACTTGTCAAAACAACACTGCAATCTACCACACTTACCACATATGTCAACAGAATTTTCTTAGTCAAACCGTCAACAAAATTGTCAGTATTTCCTCAATACCAAAAGTACACCGTCGTAGTATCTCCTAAGGGCAACTCCAACTCCAACGCGCCAACGCATTTGATCCGTGCGTTTTCATTTTGGTCGAAATAGATGAAAATACAGGCTCAACGTGCATCCGCCTTTTATCCATCTTCGATCCATTTATGACCTAATTTTGGGCCTGGTTTGCGTCGACGCGGATGCGGGCGTGCCCTTGTCCTTCCTTGGCCCACCATACAGTGGCACATCCACCACATTTACCCCCGCCTCCCTCTCTCCCAAAACACCGCCGTCTTCTCGCCCTACCGCTCTCACTACAAAATTTCTTCTATTCGGTGACAAAAACCCTAACAGCGAAACATGAACGTCGCCTAAAATCATTTTCCTCCCAGAGCAGCATCCTAGCCAACTTTGATGACGTTGTTGCTTGATTTCCAGGGACGAATTTAGGCGTCAATACGCATGTCCATTTTTTGGGACGGTTCGTGATGTCACATAAAATGTTTGGTGTGACAGAAAATGGTCGGCTGGTTATAAAAATGATTTAATAAAATATCAATAGGTGTTTAGAACATAGTACGTTATAACTTATGTCATGGTAGAGTTTATAGCATATTATAATCAAATTTTCAGAGTACTAGTTGAGATGTTTGGCATGCTGGGAAAGAAAACAAATCACGCGTGGGCTTGAAATCAAAGTTTTTGGTTTATCTAATCAATATTAGTTGCGACGCTCATAATGTAACTGTAACACCCCGGATGTAACAATTCCATTTATGGCAATATATGCAACGTTGACTTCATCAATTCCATTCTGGGCTCTTCCTTCATTTCGGATTTCTTCATTTTGCCGCGTGCGTGTGTGCATATCATCCATGTCATGTCATCATGTGCTTTGCATTGCATTCGTGTTGTCACTTGCACCCGGTCATGCTCGTCTCTTCTTGTTGTCTGTTTCGAGTTCTGACACTCACACACGTGCCCGTGGCACCTCCGAGTCATTCTTTCGTATGTGGCCGTAGAACGTTCTCGGAATGAGGTGAGACTTGTCGTACGTTGTTGTTTTAGTACGTGTAGGCCGCCTGACAAGTTTCGTCGCGTTTGGAGGTCATTTGATACTCCAACGGTTAACCTCGTGGGCTAAAAGCTCCTCTTTTTTTTGGCCCAACACTCCTCCACAACAGCCCACTAACCCAGCACAACCACTCCCATCCTCTCGGTCGTCGGATAGTGATCGTGTGGGCGAAAACCGCACCCCATTTGAACATTCCTAGCTCCCAGAATCTATATAAACATCCCCGATCCCCGAAATCACGGGTAAAACCTAGCCCGAGTCCCACTGCGCCGCCGGACGCGTCCGTCCGCAGCCGGACACGTCCGCCGCCGCGCGCCCAGCCACTCAGGAGCCGCCACGTGGCCCCACCGCCGTCGGATCTCACCCGCGCCGCCGCGGGCCCGCCGGGGCCCAGATCGGGCCCTCCGGCCCAGCCGCCCCGCCGCCCGGTCTCCCGCCCGTCCGCCGCCGCAGCTCCCTTGCCCGCACGCGCGCGTCGCCGCGGCCGGCCGCCGCCTCCCGCCGGTCCCACGGATCACCGTCGTTGCGACTCCAACGCCAGCCGCCCCGTCGCCCTACTCCGACCCGGCCGCCGCGCGTCTTCTCGCCGGTCGCTGCGCGCCTCGTCGCCGGCACCGCGCTCCGCCGGCGCAGGCCCCGTCCTCCGCCGTCGGGCGCCGCCTCCTCGTGCACCTCCGGTGAGCTCTTGGCGAGCGCCTCGGGTGGATCAGATCCACCGGGAGCCAATCCAAACGGCCTCGTCCCGTCCCGGGATATTGCTACCTTTTGAGCTTGCGTTGTATTCCCTTGAAGAGGAAAGGGAGATGCAGCACGGTAGCGTAAGTATTCCCCTCAGTTTTTGAGAAGCAAGGTATAAATCCAGTAGGAGACCACGCGCGAGTCCCTCGCACCTTCACAAACAAATAAGAACTTCGCAGCCAACATGATAAGGGGTTGTCAATCCCTTTACGGTCACTTACGAAAGTGAGATATGATAGATATGATAGTTTATATTATTGGTATTTTTAGTTTATAAGAACAACAAATAAAAGCGATAAAAGTAAAGTGGATGTAGATTGATATGTTGAGAATAGACCCGGGGGCCATAGTTTTCTCTAGTGGCTTCTCTCATGATAACGATATTCTACGGTGGGTAAACAAATTACTGTCGAGCAATTGATAGAAAAGCGAATAATTATGAGACTATCTAGGCATGATCATTGTATATAGGCATCACGTCCGAGACAAGTAGACCGAAACGATTACGTATCTACTACTATTACTCCACACATCGACCGCTATCCAGCATGCATCTAGTGTATTGAGTTCATAAGAACAGAGTAACGCCTTAAGCAAGATGACATGATGTAGAGGGATAAACTCAAGAAATATGATATAAACCTCATCTTTTTATCCTCGATGACAACAATACAATACGTGCCTTGCTGCCCCTACTGTCACTGGGAAAGGACACCGCAAGATTGAACCCAAAGCCAAGCACTTCTCCCATTGCAAGAACTATAGATCTAGTAGGCCAAACCAAACCAATAATTCGAAGAGACTTGCAAGGATATTATTAGCACACATAAGAAGTTCAGAGAAGAACCAAATATCTTCCATAGATAACCTTGATCATAAACTCACAATTCATCGAATCTCGACAAACACACCGCAAAAAGAGATTACATCGAATAGATCTCCTCGAAGACCGAGGAGAACTTTGTATTGAGATCCAGAGAGAGAGAAGAAGCCATCTAGATACTAGCTATGGACCCGAAGATCTGTGGTAAACTACTCACAACTCATGGTGAGGGCGATGATGATGATGATGAAGGCCTCCGTGATGGATCCCCCTCCGGTGGAGCTCTGGAACAGGCTCCAAGATGGGATCTTCACGGGAACAGAAGGTACGGCGGTGGAATTAGGGTTTTCTCTCTGTTCATGGAGTTTCTGGGGTATGTAGACTTATATAGGAAGAAGGAGGGCACCGGGGGACGCTCGAGGGGGGCACGAGGCAGGGGCGCGCCCTGGGAAGGGGGGCGCGCCCCCACCCTCGTGGGCCAGCTCTCTGTCTCCTGACGTGGTTCTCAAGCTCCGCGTGCATGATTTTCTCCAAAAATATATCTCGCGAAGGTTTCATTCCGTTTGGACTCCGTTTGATATTCTTTTTTGCCAAAACCCTGAAACAGGCAAAAAACAGCAATCTGGACTGGGCCTTTGGGTTAGTAGGTTAGTCCCAAAAATGATATAAAAGTGAATGATAAAGCCCATTAAACATCCAAGACTTCATAAATAATAGCATGGAACAATAAAAAATTATTGATACGTTGGAGACGTATCAAGCATCCCCAAGCTTAATTCCTTCTCGTCCTCGAGTAGGTAAATGATAAAGAATAATTTTTGATGTGGAATGCTAACCAATATAATTTTTGAATATAATTCTCTTAATTGTGGCATGAATGTTCAGATCTGAAAGATTCAAGATAAAAGTCTATATTGACATAAGAAATAACAATACTTCAAGCATACTAACAAAGCAATCATGTCTTCTCAAAATACTATGGCTAAAGAAATTTATCCCTACAAAATCATATAGTGTTGGCTATGCTTCCTCGTTATCACACAAAAATATTCATATCATGCACAACCCCGATTTCAGCCGAGCATTTGTTTTCATACTCTATCTTTTCAAACCTTTCAACTTTCACGCAGTACATGAGCGTGAGCCATGGATATAGCACTATGGGTGGAATAGAGGTGGTCGTGGAGAAGACAAAAAGGAGGGAGATAGTCTCACATCGACTAGGCGTATCAACGGGCTATGGAGATGCCCATCAATAGATATCAATGTGAGTGAGTAGGGATTGCCATGCAACAGATGCACTAGAGCGAAATATGAATGAAAGCTCAACAAAAGAAACTAGCGGGTGTGCATCCAACTTGCTTGCTCACGAAGACCTAGGGCATTTGAGGAAGCCCATCGTTGGAATATACAAGCCAAGTTCTATAACGAAAATTCCCACTGGTATATGAAATGACTAAGCATGAGACTCTCTACAATGAAGAACATGGTGCTACTTTGAAGCACAAGTGTGGAAAAAAAGATAGTAGCAATTGTCCCTTTTTTCTTTTTTTTTCTTTTTTTTTTCTTTTTTTGGGCCTTTCTTTTTTTTTCTTTGGCCTTTCTTTTTTTTCTTTTTTTTTGCGGAAAGGTTGAATCTATAAAGCCTCTCCGCAAAAAAAGAAAAAAAGGCCAAAGAAAAAAAGGAAAGGCCAAAAAAAGAAAAAAAAGAAAGAAAAAGAAAAAGAAAAAGGGACAATTGCTACTATCTTTTCCACACTTGTGCTTCAAAGTAGCACCATGTTCTTCATTGTAGAGAGTCTCATATTTAGTCACTTTCATATACTAGTGGGAATTTTCATTATAGAACTTGGCTTGTATATTCCAACGATGGGCTTCCTCAAATGCCCTAGGTCTTTGTGAGCAAGCAAGTTGGATGCACACCCACTAGTTTCTTTTGTTGAGCTTTCATTCATATTTAGCTCTACTGCATCCGTTGCATGGCAATCCCTACTCACTCACATTGATATCTATTGATGGGCATCTCCATAGCCCGTTGATATGCCTAGTCGATGTGAGACTATGTCCCTCCTTTTTGTCTTCTCCACAACCACCTCTATTCCATCCATAGTGCTATATCCATGCCTCACGCTCATGTATTGCGTAAAAGTTGAAAGGTTTGAAAAGATAGAGCATGAAAACAAATGCTTGCCTGAAATCGGGGTTGTGCATGATATGAATATTTAGTGTGATAATAAGGGAACATAGCCAACACTATATGATTTTGTAGGGATAACTTTCTTTAGCCATAGTATTTTGAGAAGACATGATTGCTTTGTTAGTATTGCTTGAAGTATTGTTATTTCTTATGTCCATATAGACTTTGGTCTAGAATCTTTCAGATCTGAACATTCATGCCACAATTAAGAGAATTACATTGAAAAACTATATTGGTTAGCATTCCACATCAAAAATTCTTTCTTTATCATTTACCTACTCGAGGACGAGCAAGAATTAAGCTTGGGGATGCTTGATACGTCTCCAATGTATCTATAATTTTTTATTGTTCCATGCTATTATTTATGAAGTCTTGGATGTTTAATGGGCTTTATCATTCACTTTTATATCATTTTTGGGACTAACCTACTAACCCAAAGGCCCAGTCCAAATTGCTGTTTTTTTGCCTATTTCAGGGTTTTGCAGAAAATGAATATCAAACGGAGTCCAAACGGAATGAAACCTTCGCGAGAGATATTTTTGGAGGAAATCACGCACGAAAGACTTCGGGGCCAAGCCAGGGGACACAGGGGCCACCCTCGAGGGTGGGGGGCATGCTCCCCTTCCCAGGGCGCGCCCCCTGCCTCGAGGGCAGCCCGTGTGGCCGCCGGTGCCCCCATTCTTCCTATATATACCTACGTACCCCAGAAACTCCATACGCAGAGAGAAAACCCTAATTCCACCGCCGTAGCTGCTGTTCCCGTGGAGATCCCATCTTGGAGCCTGTTTCGGGAGGGGGATCCATCACGGAGGCCTTCATCATCATCATCATCGCCCTCACCATGAGGTGTGAGTAGGTTACCACAGACCTTCGGGTCCATAGCTAGTATCTAGATGGCTTCTTCTCTCTCTCCGGATCTCAATACAAAGTACTGCTCGGTCTTCGAGGAGATCTATTCGATGTAATCTCTTTTTGCGGTGTGTTTGTCGAGATCCGATGAATTGTGAGTTTATGATCAAGGTTATCTATGAAAGATATTTGGTTCTTCTCTGAACTTTTTATGTGTGCTCATAATATCCTTGCAAGTCTGTTCGAATTATTGGTTTGGTTTGGCCTACTAGATCTATAGTTCTTGCAATGGGACAAGTGCTTGGCTTTGGGTTCAATCTTGCGGTGTCCTTTCCCGGTGATAGTAGGGGCAGCAAGGCACGTATTGTATTGTTGCCATCGAGGATAAAAAGATGGGGTTTTCATCATATTGCTTGAGTTTATCCCTCTACATCATGTCATCTTGCTTAAGGCGTTACTCTGTTCGTATGAACTCAATACACTAGATGCATGCTAGATAGCGGTCGATGTGTGGAGTAATAGTAGTAGATGCAGATTCGTTTCGGTCTACTTGTCTCGGACGTGATGCCTATATACAATGATCATGCCTAGATAGTCTCATAATTATTCGCTTTTCTATCAATTGCTTGACAGTAATTTGTTTACCCGTCGTAGAATATCGCTATCATTAGAGAAGCCACTAGAGAAAACTATGGCCCCTGAGTCTATCTTTATCATATTACTTTCTCATCAACTAGCCAATTTCTGCCGCCGTTGTTTATATGCTTTCTTTATTTTCTGTTTCTATACCAAAAATACCAAAAATATAATTATCATCTCTATCAGATCTCACTATCGTAAGTGACCGTAAAGGGATTGACAACCCCTTATCGCGTTGGCTGCGAAGTTCTTATTTGTTTGTGTAGGTGTGAGGGACTGGCGCGTGGTTTCCTACTGGATTGATAGCTTGGTTCTCAAAAACTGAGGGAAATACTTACGCTACTGTGCTGCATCTCCCTTTCCTCTTCAAGGGAATACAACGCAAGCTCAAGAGGTAGCACCTATGGTGACACAGAACTAGCTCCAGTTCATCAATGTAATGTAGCCATGTATTCTGAATATAGTCATACGTGCTTATGGAAAAGAACCTGCATGGCATCATTTTTCCTACCCTCCCGTGGCAGCGGAGTCCCAGTGGAAACTAAGGGATATTCATGCCTCCTTTTAATAGAGTACCAGACCAAAGCATTAACACATAGTGAATACATGAACTCCTCAAACTACGGTCATCACCGGGAGTGGTCCTGATTATTGTCACTTCGGGGTTGCCGGATCATAACACATAGTAGGTGACTATAGACTTGCAAGATAGGATCAAGAACACACACATATTGATGAAAACATAATAGGTTCAGATCTGAAATCATGGCACTCGGGCCCTAGTGACAAGCATTAAGCATAGCAAAGTCATAGCAATGGACTCCAGATCAGCCATCCCGAGAGAGATTAGGGCTTGGCGGCGGCTCCGTATCGTAAAACGCGATAATTCTTCCTCTCTGATTTTTTTCTCCCCGAAAGTGAATATATTGGGTCCGGAGATGTAACATCCCAAAATTTTCAAATTGGAATGTTAATAGGATCATTCATTGTCATCATGATTTCTATGCATATTTGAATTTTTTTGAATATTCCAAACATTATGCAACTAAAGGCAATTTATTGGAGTGAAGATAACATTACCTCTTCCCTATTTTAAAAATGTTCATAATGTCCAGAATAATGTTTCTAGTCCTTTTGTTATGTTTTGTATGTTTCATAATCTCAAAATTATTTTATTTATGTGTTATTTTAATGTTTGAGTGCCCTATTGCATGCAAATGATTTTACAAAATTGCATTATAGGCGAAACTAGTGTTCCTATATTTTATATTAGTAGTCTTGATTGATTTTACTATATATATATATATATATATATATATATATATATATATATATATATATATAGTGTTACTATTCATCACCCGGGGTGGAGAATAAGTTATTCTTCACACGAGGTAATCTTACGACCGTTTTATTATAAATTACATTTGAAATACAAATATTTACATTCATATTGAATCACTACGTAAAATGTGGAAAAAAAAAAACAAAATCGAGGTCATAAGACTAGGAAAATTGCATTTTATGTATATTTTACACTATATTTTTATGTTTGTAATTTTACGTAACATAAAATATTTTTTACGGCGATTACATATTTTCTTACATTCTCTTTTTACGTATGAAATGAGATAAAATTTACGGAACGTAAAATTACGGCGCATTGATGTAATATAGAGTGGGTGAAGAATAACTATTCCTCACCCAGGGTGACGAATAGTCAATCTCTATATATATATATATATATATATATATATATATGTATGTATGTATTTTTATTTGGATTTTATACTGGTGTTTTATTTTAGTTAGTTTTCTTTCGTCTGTCTATTTTTTAAAAATATATAAAAAGCCAGCCGCTCGACCAGGCCAGTCAGCCAGCCAGCTAGCACCGCGGCCCAGCCAGCCTTCACCGCGCGCGAGCAGCAAGGCAAGCGCTAGCAGGCCGAGTACAGCGGGCCGAAGCCCAGCAGCAGGAGCGCCCTAGTCTTTTCCTTCTCTTTGTTTTCTTTTTCTTCCTCTTCTGTTCCTATGACGTGTGGGTCCCGCAAGTCATCTTCTATCTCCGGACGAACTCCTGTTCGCGTACGTCTTCGCACCAGAACCAAGTTCAATCGATCGATTCGATCGATCCCTACCCCTTTCTCCCAACTGAGTACCCCGAGCGACTCCCCTAGATCCCCTCTTTCGATTTTTCTCCAAGTAGAGACCTCCCGTGCCCTAGGGCATCGCCCCAATCTCGCCGAAGTTCAGTCGCCGCAGGAGCACCTCTGCCCTTGTTTCCGTCGCAACCAGGAGGTCCCCGCCCAGATCCTTACCTCTGTTGACTTTGCCTTGGTCTTCTCTCCTTCCCTCATCTCTTATTCGGCGCAGGAACCACCCAGCTGAGCGATTCGAGCTCGCCCCGACGAACACCGCCGTCGTTGCTCCAAACGAGCGACACCGCCCCTACAGACCGTCCCTAAGCCTGAGAAGTGCATCTTCTGGAGCGCAGTGCCACGACGCTTCCAAATCGATTCTCTTAGAGTCCACCTCAGCCTCAGGCGTCTCTGTCGACGAACCCCGAGCCGCGCCGCCGCCGTCTCGTTCCACTCCGACGACGCCCAGCTCTGTCTCCGGTGAGCATCCCTGTCCGTCCGATCTGCCATGTACGGCTGAGATTAGATCATTTGTTTTTATTTATCATGAACCGTTTTCTTTTAAGTTGTGGCCGTCCACTCTTTAGCCACAACAGCGAACACATCCAGCCAATAGTAATGCTGCACATGGCAATGCTACAGCAGCCGCAGCAGTTTTTCCAGGAACTGTTTTGGCACAATTTAATTTTTGACAGATTCTATATCAAATGTTCAATTAGGTATATCTTTCAGTCTGTAACTCCAAATTCACCGATTCTTTTTCCTGTGTACTCGTATAGACCAGGAGAATACTGTAGAACCAAAATTTCACATGTTTGAACAGTTCAAATTTGAATTTGTTGAAATCTGAATTCAAACTTCTAGAGGCCATATCTTTTAAACCGTAGATCCAAATCAGTTGATTCTTTTTGCATTGTGATCCTACTAGCATGTAGAAGAGGTATACCTACTGACAGTTTATGCTAGTTTATTTTTATTTGAATTCATTGCTGTTTACTTTATTGTGGGTCATGTGAATACGGTTTATTTATGGGTGCCTTCTTTATCGTATAGATTGTCCGGAGTGTCAAGCGGATCAGAATTAAGCGTTAGAGTACTTCAACACCGTTCCAGGCAAGTTTGCACTTTTGATTTTGCTCATCCTATATTCTGTTTGCAAGTGTGATTTTGATGCTATGATAGATGCCTGGCTTGATGTGTATGTTCTGTGTTGTCATATTCTCATATTGATTGTATTATGCGTTGGTGTGATCAACTTGCTATGGTAGACGTGGGCATGTGTCGAGCGATGCATGGAAGTGGTGAGTCTTTATAGCTGTAGGCTCGGGGCTTTTCCTCAGGTGAATGCGTCAATGGCTGAGTGCTCTATCGTCCCTAGAGAATGCGCCATGACTGAGCGCACTTGAGTTTTCGGGACTTTTTCTCACATGAATGCGTCACTGGCTGAGCGCTCTACTGTCCCTAGAGAATGCGCCAGGGCTGAGCGCACTTGAGACATCTTGGAGATCTTTATCATCTTTGTTGTGTGCACCTTGCCTATGAAGTGGAGGTAGGTGAAGATAGTTTTACGCAAAACCAAACTTGAGTGTTATATTTATCATATTTTGCTTGTGGATGTAGGTCTGCTTTATCATTAGGTGTAATTTGCCAATACATTCAATGTATTGACTGCAACTTATCATGTTGCAGGTTTTTCCAGATGATCAGTGAGATACAATAGGGTCGCGAGTCTTCACTCAACATGTTCTCCAGTGGGCATTGATGGACTCATCGTTTATTATGCTACCTTTTCGCTCTTATTATTGAATAAGTTAGCCATGTCCTATTCAGTTTGTAAAACTTTGTAATTTCTGGATCATACGTTTTAGTAAATGATGCACTTGTTATTTGATATTCCTATGTAGTGTGTGTGCTAGCGAGCCGATCCAGGGACTAGCACGGTAAGCACAGAGACATCGAATCTTATCAGATTTGGGTCATTACAGGAGATACGTCGGTGGAGCGTCAGGGGGCCCACGAGGCAGGGGGGTGCGCCAAGGGGGAGGGGGCGCGCCCCCCACCCTTGTGGACAGGGTGTGGGCCCCCTGACGTAGATCTTTCCGTAGGTGTTTTTTATATTTTCCAAATTAATTCTCCGTGGATTTTCAGGTCATTCCGAGAACTTTTTATTTCTACACAAAAACAACACCATGGCAATTCTGCTGAAAAGAGCGTCAGTCCGGGTTAGTTCCATTCAAGTCATGCAAGTTAGAGTCTAAAACAAGGGCAAAAGGGTTTGGAAAAGTAGATACGTTGGAGACGTATCACCTCCATACATTCTTAAACCCAGTTTAGCCATGAGAGTCCACCATACCTACCTATGGATTTAGTAAGATCCTTCAAGTAAGTTGTCATTGTTGCAACTCTCTAAAATATGTATGATCTATTAGTGTGGAGAAAATAAACTTTATACGATCTTGTGATTTGGAAGAAATAAAAGCGACGGACTGCATAATAAAGGTCCATATCACAAGTGGCAATATAAAGTGACTTTTTTTACGCTAAGATTTTGTACATCCAACCATAAAAGCACATGACAACCTCTGCTTCCCTCTGTGAAGGGCCTATCTTTTGTTCTTACCTTATAAGAGTCATGGTGATTTTCACCTTTCCTTTTTACATTTTATCCTTTGGCAAGCACATTGTGTCGGAAAGATCCTGACATATATACCCACTTGGATGTAAGTTATCATAATCTATTGTTGTTGACATTAACCTTGAGGTAAAAGGTTGGGAGGCAACACTATAAGCCCCTATCTTTCTCTGTGTCCGATTAAAACTCCATACCCATAAGTACTGCGTGAGTGTGAGCAATTGTGAAAGACTAAATGATAGTTGAGTATGTGGACTTGCTGAAAAGCTCTCATTTTGACTCTTTCTGATGTTACGATAAATTGCAATTGCTTCAATGAGAGAGATCATAGTTTGTTAGTTTTTAATGAAGTTTCTGATTCATACTTGACATTGTGAATAGATTGTTACTTTAGCATAAGAGTCATATGACTCTTATGCTAAAGTAACAACCTAGAAAATATCATAAGGAGGCTTTCGGGACAAAGCGTCACCGTCTCGAGGATTGGCGGAACCAACCTAGGGCTCCGACAGAGCTGTTCTGCCGGGGACACTTCCCTCCGGGAGGGGGAAATCATCGCCATCGTCATCACCAACAACTCTCCCATCTTGGGGAGCGTTATCTTCATCAACATCTTCACCAGCACCATCTCCTCTCAAACCCTAGTTCATCTCTTGTATCCAATCTTTGTACCAAAACCTCAGATTGGTACCTGTAGGTTGCTAGTAGTGTTGATTACTCCTTGTAGTTGATCCTAGTTGGTTTACTTGGTGGAAGATCATATGTTTAGATCTATTATGCATATTAATACCCCTCTGATTATGAACATGAATATGCTTTGTGAGTAGTTATGTTTGTTCCTGGGGACATGGGAGAAGTCTTGCTATAAGTAGTCATGTGAATTTGGTATTCGTTCGATATTTTGATAAGATGTATGTTGTCTTTTCCTCTAGTGGTGTCATGTGAACGTCGACTACATGACACTTCACCATTGTTTGGGCCTAGAGGAAGGCATTAGGAAGTAATAAGTAGATGATGGGTTGCTAGAGTGACAGAAGCTTAAACCCTAGTTTATGCATTGCTTCATAAGGGGCTGATTTGGATCCATATGTTTCATGCTATGGTTAGGTTTACCTTAGTACTTCTTTTGTAGTTGCGGATGCTTGCAATAGAGGTTAATCATAAGTGGGATGCTTGTCCAAGTAAGGGTAGCACCCAAGCACCGGTCCACCCACATACCAAATTATCAAAGTAACGAATGCGAATCATATGAACGTGATGAAAACTAGCTTGACGATAATTACCATGTGTCCTCGAGAGTTCTTTCATTCATATAAGATTTTGTCCAGGCTTGTCCTTTGCTACAAAAAGGATTGAGCCATCATGCTACACCTTATTTACTTTTACTATGTGTCACTTGTTACCAATTATCTTATCACAAAACTATCTGTTACCGATAATTTCAGTGCTTACAGAAAATACCTTACGTTGAAAACTGCCTATAATTTCCTTCTGCTTCTCGTTGGGTTCGACAGTCTTACTTATCGAAAGGACTATGATAGATCCCCTACACTTGTGGGTCATCACTTGTCATTTCCTTCTACTCCTCGTTGGGTTCAACATTCTTACTTATCGAAAGGACTACGATTGATCCCCTATACTTGTGGGTCATTAGTGAACCTGTCATGACACATAAGAGCTCCTGAAGAGAGGCTTGTAACTCAAGAGGTAGCTGCGAGATCAGCATCTGATAGGTATCAAGAAGAGTTGAATGCAAGTATTGAAGCGCGGCAAGAGGAAATCGAAGAGATGAAAGCAAAGTAGCTAGATGAAATTGCAGCTCTCGAGAAGGCACATGAGGAGAAAACTTCTTTTATGCAATAGAAGCAATCACAACTGGAAGGAACTTTAGGTTTTCTCTTAAGGATGTTGGACAGCTCTAACAAAAGCATGTATCGGCCTATTGTTTGGGGGGGAGGGCTTTGACAACAACATGTCGTAGCCCACTTTGGGGGGCTTTGACAACGCCATGTCGCTACCCTGATGGTGGTCTTCTTCGTCGGAAAACTTATGGTCATCCCTTATTATATTTTGTACTGTGTAGTCAAATATAGGTTTCCTTTTATGTCATGTGTGATACTTCCTCGATTGGCTGATCATTATCGAAATTGTGTTAAGCATGTCTGTTTTCGATTTTAACAAAATTCTTTTCATTCTCATATTTGATATTTTACAAATTTTAAAATTCAAATTCAAATTCAAATTTGGTTGGTAGTTGCAACAATGAACAACTGTGACAGTAGCAGTGACGAATATGCGTGTCGTCACCGGTTTCCGGACCCACATGTAAGCAGCCACGTCAGCAGTTCATGGGACATGGGCCCACTTGTCAGGAACATTGACCGGTCAAACCCGATTACCACTGACGGGCCGTCAGTGATTGAACCTGAGGCGGGCCCAGCTATAAGGTGCCATGCCAACATATTATGGGCTGATGCGTTAGATTCATTGACTAGTCAAACTTGTTGGGTAGGTTGTTAGTATATACAGTGACAATTCTAGTGACATTTTTTGTCCGTCGATCTTTCGTGACGGAGGAAGTGGTACCATGGATATTTTATTTTCTATGACGACACTTCAGTGATGGTGGGGATGATGGTTAAAAAACGTCACCATTGTATATTTTACGACGAAAAAGGGTTATACGTGACAATTGAAGCGTTGCAAAATGGAGCAAAGTTTGTAGTGTCTCCCGCCATGGACAAGGCGCCAAACCCCGCCACCCCTGCTTTCCCCACCTCCAGGTCGACAGCATGGCCGGCAAGGCCCGCTCCATTCACAAGAAGCAGCTCAAGAAGGAGCTGACACCGGAGCAACGGGCCATACAGTCGGCGAAGAGGACTAGCCAAAGGAAGTTACATGCCAACAAATTGGAAGCCACCAACACGGCCACTCTCGCCTCCACCGCTCAACAGGAGGCCACCATCACAAAGAATGAGGCCCTCATCGCCAAGGCCACGCAGCTGGCCCTGATGATTCTAGGGTTCAACCATGCGCCGAGCAAAAAGGATCAACCTTTTGGTTGCGAGTTCATGCACAATTCCTTCAAAGCAAGAAGTTTCCGCCCTACATATTTGAGAGCAAGCGTGGTTGGGTGTCCATCTCAAACATGCGAGGGTTCATCTAAAAAGAGTACAAGTTACTGCCACCCTTGAGAGCATCGAAGGTCATCCCGTGACTAGCCTCAACATCAAAGACATGGTATACAATTTCTTCATCTTCATTCCGTTTCCATTGGTTGATGCTTGCATTTCCATTACATATGAATGTACACTAATGCCTTCATTTTGTTTTCTAGCATACCAAGCTTTGGAAGCATTCAAGGCCCAACATGGGAATAAGCCATTCACCCTCACCCATTGTTGGACGACCATTTCTAATGACGAGAAGTTCAAGGATCAATATGTCATCCTCAAGAAGAATGGAGAGCTGGAGGTCATCGCCGACTATGGTGAGGAAGAGAAGATGTCGAGTGGAAAGACCAACTCTAGGAAGGATGAGAAGTGTGATGCGGCAACATTTGCCTTGCAAGAAACTTTGCAAGGCATGATGACCCAAAATGAAGCAAGGGGGAGAAATGTAGGCAAGAGAAAGATGACCAAATGGAGGCCTACATCGAGATACAAAAGAAGAAGCTTGAGATCAAGGAGAATGTCCAAATCAAGAAGCTCGAGATTGAGGCGACCTTTGCGAAGACAAAAGAAGATGAGGTGGAGCTCGCGCTCATGGCAAAGGAACTGAAGGTCATGATGGTCGACTTGAGCAAGGTGTCCCAAGGAGAAGGGTTTGGTTTGAGAAGAATCAAAAGGAATTACTCGAGCATTATGGGTGAACAATGGCCGAGAGTGCCATCTTCACTACAAGAAATATGTCAACTTGTGACCTTGACTATTGGTCACTGAATGGTCATTATTTTCCATTTGTGACCTTTTTGTGACCAAAAACAGATGGTCAAAAGTTGGCCGTCATAAACTAAAATTAACGACCTTTCTTCTGGAATGGTCAAAGACGTTTACGATGAAAACAAAAGGTCATTGAACCAACAACCTTTTGTTTTGGTCAGTAGCTGTGTGCCCAGGCCATGTCGGATCCGACGTGGCAATCTGACGTGGCAACATTGCGACCGATTGAAAAGGTCATTGTTAAGATTCAGCCCGGTCCAATTCGACGCCTTACATGGGCCGAGCCCAACAATTCAACCTTTTTAATTATCATTGTTGTTGGCATTCTGGTCGGCTACATGGGCCTGGCCCAATATTTCAGCCTTTTTGTTTCTGGGCTGAGGCCTTTCTGGCTGAACATTTCATTTTTTTTCTCCAAAAGATGGGTCCAGTGCTCAAATGGGTCCCAATTGTCAAGTTCTACTATGTGGGTCCATGTTTTCAATTCACCGGTAAATACATAACCAATATTCAAACCAGAATAGACAGAAAGCACACATAATACTTCAAACAACAGCAAAAATAATTCTGTTACATCATATAACTTAGATAGAAGTGTAAGTCTCTACAGCCATAAGCTCTACAAATGTAACCAAAGCCACAAGCTCTACAAGTATCTACAAGTATAATCACATCCTATTTGACAGCGTCAAGTGGCCCTTCATGACGGCAGGAAGATGGTGAACGTGGGCATCAGAGTGATGCAGCTGAACGTGGCATGGAAAAGGATTACCTGCCAAAAGCCAAATGTATACAAGATATCATCCTTTCAGTCGTGCAGAATATCATAGAGACACGTGCTTCAGCATTACAGGGCATGGAAACGTAAAATGCATTTTTTTACAAAGGGCATACAATTGCAAATTTACTATCCACAAAATTAAATTAGGAAAAAAGAATAAAACCAAAAGCCAAACAGGATTATTTCTTTTCCCCAATTAGAAAAGGACAAGGCAGAAACACATGTTTTCAGATCCCAATGGCAAGTTCACTATACTATTTTGGATCAGGATCATGGAAGCATGTGACTGATCTTCAATCGACGTTGGGTGTATGTGTGTGTACCCGCGTGTCGTCATCGCGATCGGTGCTGACGAGGCATACTTTGCCGTCCCTGGCGGCGAGGGTGAAGCTTTCCTCGCCTACCTTGCATAGGATCCTGTATGTCGGTTGCCTGGCGTACACAGACATACATGATTAGTTGAGGATGAATAGGCAACTGACATTTACACTCGAATGGTTTACACATGGGTATAGATACAATAAGGATGCTAACCACGAATAGGAACTAATGCAATGACTTAGTTGAGGAAAATGGATACCGATCTCCCAGGTTCACCAAAAACAAGATAGAACAAAGAATAACAAAAGTAACATGTATTTAGCAAATAGTAGTCTCAAGGTGTTCTTGTGCCATGTGGTTGCCGTATATGGAGTCGTAATATACTCATGGATATTAATATTAATAATCTGCAGCAGGAAGTGTTTTTTCAGCATGATAGTTTCTTAGTTATTCATGAACTCGTAAGTGTTTATCACCAACTCTCCTCAGACTAAATTTACATTGAACAAGAAAGGAATCAATATCATATCACCAACTCTGCTACAGTTACAGTGCCCTCCACATGTTTATGTAATAAATTTACATTGAACAAGAAAGGAATCAGCATCATATCTCTTAATTCGTTGCTGCACATCTAGCAACAATAGATCAATGCACAGACCTAATAAGCAAACATCACAACATGGTGATGGGCCTCTAACCCCTCGTTGGTTACCCCAAGTGGAAGGTGTGAGATGCAGTGTTGTGGAAGTTTTTCCCTTAGCAAAGATGCCAAGGATCGAATCCCCAGAGACTCCTAGGTTCAACAAGTAGGTGTCAACTGCTAACGGCACCAGATATTAGCAATCAACGTGGACCTGCACACAGATACAAATAACTTTGCTCCCAACGAGTACAGAGAGGTTGTCAATCCCTCCGGCCTTGTAGTTCACAAAGGATTAAACGCAAATGATAGTAGTGATAGATAATGTTTGCAATAGTAGTAAAAGCAAAAAGTAAATAGCGGATATGATCAATGATGGTAATATGGACCGGAGTCTCATGATGTTCACTAGTGATGTCTCTCTCCCAAAAGACGATAAAACAGCTATGTGAGGTAAACGAATTACAGCTGGGCAATTGACAGGACCACGAACACAAACCAATGCTGACTACATTGCAAGAAAGGTTGAGGTTCAAAGCATGTGCGGTACGCCAAAGTAAGTAGACCGAAATCCATCAATATCTACTACTAATCATCCACCTTGAGATATCTATCCAGAACATCTCGCTGGTATTAAGTTGCGAGTCCCACCCATAGTGTAAACTCAAAGCAACAGACAACTGCATTAAAAGAATTTTGCGTAAAGTAAACAATCCTTGCACCCGCGGGCACAAGCACCGTTGTTTTCCCCCTTGTGGCAACAGCACATCCCCTAGACTCATGCTTTTGTCACTCAAACTAGTCATCGAGGGGCATGAACCCACAATCGAGCATAACGTTCCCTCTTGGAGTCACTACGTATTACTTGGCCAAAGCAATAAATAACAACGGAGAACATGCAAGAATTACTTATGAACATAAATATAAAAGAGGTAGATCAAATATATTACTCAATCACAATCTGAACATAATCTCATAATCCATCGGATCCCAGCAAACTCATCATAGCAACAGCATAAGGATTACATATGTGCCTCGATCATGTAGGGCAGCTCACGAGGACTAATTAGTGAAGCACAAGAACGGGAGGAGAACATCACATAGCTACTGGTCATGGACTCATGGTCCAAGGGAGACTACTCACAACTCATCCGGGAGGCATCCATGGTGGTGGAGAGGCTCCCGATGGTGATCCTCCCCTCCGGCAGGGTGCCGGGAAGAGTTCTCCTGGTGCTCCCGATCTTGGAAGCGGCGGAGGCGGCGGAACAGAGATGAGATCGCGAAAAAGAGTTCCCGTCCCGAGGGTTTCGAAGGACGCTCTAAATATATGCCAAAGGGGGGCACCAGACAGGGCTCGGGGGGCCCAGGCGCCCCCCCGGCGCGGCCCAGGGGGGGGGGGCGCCGCCAGGGCGCCTGGGGCCCTGGTGGCCCCCCCGGCTGTACTTCGGGCGCAAGGTAGGTTCTGGAACGCTGATTTTTTATATAATTTTTTTGGATTTTTCCTGACAGTTCTCGTAATGTGAAAACCTGAAATACAAAAATAGCCGAAAATAGAAACTGGCACTGGGGTGCACTGGATTAGTAGGTTAGTACAAATATGATCAAAAGTGTATGGAAGTGTATAAATATCATAGCAATATCACCCAAAAGTGGCATGGAGCAAGCAGAAATTATAGATACGTTTTGGACGTATCAACATCCCCAAGCTTAATTCCTGCTCGTCCTCGAGTAGGTAAATGATAACAAGAATAATTTCTGTGGTGACATGCTATTAACCATATAGGACTTTTTCATAGTCATATGACAAAAGCTTACTGAGACAATGATTCTATAGTAATTAAGTTGCCTCATGAGAAAATCACAAATGACTGAAAGTTTTACAACATGACATTGAAGCATCAAATAGATTTGCAATGAACATGATGTGCAAATATGATAAAGTGATATCTAGCTTGCCCCCTTTAGTGAAGCAAAACATAAATGCAGGGGCACCTTCAAGGTTTAAGTGATGACTAGATACAATGATTTCAAAATAAACGATATCACAATCATGCAAAAGACAATGCTACTTTGGAACAATGCACATTACACTTAGAATGACAATCATGCTCTCAATAGTTGGTGCTTGAAGAAAGAAGGTGGAGACCCAACATAAAAGTTAAAGAATGGTTATGTGCTAGAGCCTTTTATTTTGAAAACATAGAAGCAATTTTGTCAACGGTAGTAGTACTTCATATGTGTCATGCATAAGACATCCTATAAGTTGCAAGCCTCATGCATCGAATACCAATAGTGCTCGCACCTTGTCCTAATTAGCTCGGATTTCCATGGGTTATCATTGCATTACATATGTTTCAACCAAGTGTCACAAAGGGGTACCTCTATGCCACCTGCACAAAGGTCCAAGGAGATAAATCGCATTTGATTTCTCGTTTTTGATAGATCTCAACTTGAGGACATCCATATGATGGGCCTCGAACCCCTCGTTGGTTACCACAAGTGGAAGGTGTAAGATGCAGTAAGTAGAAGTGTTTTCCCCTAGCAAAGATGCCAAGGATCGAATCCCCAGAGACTCCTAGGTTCAACAAGTAGGTGTCAATTGCTAACGGCGCAATTAGCAATCAACGTGGACCTGCACAAAGATACAAATAACTTTGCTCCCAACGAGTACAGAGAGGTTGTCAATCTCTCCGGCCTTGTAGTTCACAAAGGGTTAAAAGCAATATGATAGTAGTGATAGATAGTGTTTTGCAATAGTAAGTAAATAGCGGAAAGTAAATAGTTGATGTGATCAATGATGGTAATATGGACCGGAGTCTCATGATGTTCACTAGTGATGTCTCTCTCCCAAAAGACGATAAAACAGCTATGTGAGGTAAACAAATTACAGCTGGGCAATTGACAGGACCCACGAGCGCATACAAATGCTGATTACATTGCAAGAAAGGTTGAGGTTCAAAGCATGGGCGGTATGCCAAAGTAAGTAGACCGAAATCCATCAATATCTACTACTAATCATCCACCTTGAGATATCTATCCAGAACATCTCGCTGGTATTAAGTTGCGAGTCCCACCCATAGTGTAAACTCAATGCAACAGACAACTGCATTAAAAGAACTTTGTGTAAAGTAAACAATCCTTGCACCCGCGGGCACAAGCACCGTTGTTTCCCCCTTGTGGCAACAACACATCCCCTAGACTCATGTTTCTGTCACTCAAGCTAGTCATCGAGGGGCATGAACCCACAATCGAGCATAACGTTCCCTCTTGGAGTCACTACTTACTACTCGGCCAAAGCAATAAATAACAACGGAGAACATGCAAGAATTACTTATGAACTAAAATATAAAAGAGGTGAATCAAATATATTACTCAAGATCAATCTGAACATAATCTCATAATCCATCGGATCCCAACAAACTCAACATAGCAACAGCATAAGGATTATGTAGATGCCTCGATCATGTAGGGCAGCTCACGAGGACTAATTAGTGAAGCATAAGAACGGGAGGAGAACATCACATAGCTACTGGTCATGGACTCATGGTCCAAGGGAGACTACTCACGAGTCATCCGGGAGGCGTCCATGGTGGTGGAGAAGCTCCCGGTGGTGATCCTTCCCTCCGGCAGGGTGCCGGGAAGAGTTCTCCTGGTGCTCCCGATCTTGGAAGCGGCGGCGGCGGCGGAACAGAGATGGGATCGCGAAAAGAAGTCCTGTTCTGAGGGTTACGGAGGACCCTTTAAATATATGCCAAAGTAGGGCGCCGGGGGAGCCTCGGGGGGCCCAAGCGCCCCCCCGGCGCGGCCCAGGGCGGGGGGCACCCATAGGGCGCCTAGAGCCCCTGTGCCCCCCCCCAGGCTGCCCATCGGACGCAGTGTTGTTTCCGGATCGCTGATTTTTTATATAATTTGTCTGGATTAGTAAGTTAGTCCAAATATGATCAAAAGTGTATGGAAGTGTATGAATATCATAGCAATATCACCCAAAAGTGGCATGGAGCAAGCAGAAATTATAGATACATTTTGGACGTATCACCATACCGGGACAACATAGAAAATAGATGATGGACTCCTCTTTAATGCATAAGCATATTCTCATAAGAGATTGATGATTAATGTCCAAGCTAAAACTTCCACCATGATACATGGCTTTGGTTGGCGGCCCAATGTTCTTCTCTAACAATATGCATACTCATTCAACCCATGGCAAATCACCCTTACTTCAGACAAGACGAACATGCATAGCAACTCACATGATATTCAACAAAAGTGTGACAGTTGATGGCGTCCCCAGAAACATGGTTCCGCTCAGCAAGCAACTTATAAGAAATAAGATACATAGGCAACATATTCTTTACCACAATAGTTTTTAAGCTACTTTCCCATGAGCTATGTATTGCAAAGTTAGTCTGCTTAGTACAGGTGGAGGTTAGCAAAAGACTAGGAGCGACCAACTAAGAGAGCAATGACGGTCATAATCATGCAGAGCGACAAAGCAACATTGAATCAGGCATGGAAGTTATATCGCTACTCAGAAATAAAAGATCATCAAGGCTTGACAGACTTTCTTTACAGTCTTAGATATGCGTGAGCATACGCCAAGTCAATCAAAATAAATTCTCGAAGGAAGATATTACTAAACCATACCACATCATAGGCAAACAAATCAAGTTGGTATTCCAATAACACATTGGGAATCCCCCAGCTATTTGAGACTAACCAAAAGAAAACCTGAACTACTAAGCGCCATTATGCACATAGCATCTTTATCATAGACATATCAACCAATGCAACGGAAGCAAACTCTCTTAATACGATGAGCATGATAATTAAAGAGAGTTCAAGCAACCAACTAAACAAAAGCTCTTTGAAAAGATAAGCATGAATACTAAGAGCTGAGCATGATAGTAGCTATTAAAAGACAAAGAACACACACATCAAAGATAGACATGAAAATTCTATGTTATGTTCTAGGTTGAAGTGGAGCGTGTTTCTCTCCCACTTAAAGAAAGCTGAGTTCCGACTCGTTATGAAAAACTAAAAAGAAAACTAAAAGCAAGACGCTCCAAGCATAGCACATAACACATGAAGTGATAAAAATATAGCGGAACGAAAGACGAACTGATAATGTTGATGGAGAAGGGGCTGCACGGGGGCATCCCCAAGCTTAGACGCTTGAGTCTCCTTGAATATTTCTTGGGGGTGCACGGGGGCATCCCCAAGCTTGAGCGCTTGACACTCCTGAATCTTTTTATCATCTTCCCTCGCACACTTGAAAACTCCCTTCATACATTACTCATCATAATCTGATTAGCGAGGCTAGTACCCTTAATAAAATAATTGTTCCTTGCTGGAAATAAAGATATTCTTGAAGTTCTACTGTTTCTCAAGATTGCCAAAAGGTTTTTGCAAAGAAAAAGCAAGCTCTTGATTTGCAAAATGAAGGAAAGGCAAAACAGGACAGAATCTGTGAAAAACAGAACAGCAGGTAGTAATTGATTTGTTCGGGGTACTTCTGCAACTCAAATAAAAAAACTCAGAACAGACGCACGAAATACAATTATATAGAGAACGCTGTCGATAAAATTCAGACCAAAAAGATGATCTAGTGATTTTATACGAATTTTTCTATCCAATGACAGAATCTGTTTCCTGGACAGCACCTCACAACTTTTGAACTTTCTAGCAATCAGAGGCTATACTTGGCACAAATATGAAAAGCAAAGATACAATGATGATGCTACTGTAGTAAACACCATCAAGACACAACAAAAGCAAAATATAAAAAATTATTCATGTGGGCTGCCTCCCAAAAGCGCTTTCTTTTATGCCTTTAAGCTAGGCATAATGCAAAAAGGAATCAATAACCATCATAATAATCGGAGTTATAAATTGATTCATATGGTTCCTCAACAAGTTCACTCTTGTTCCTTCTAGGAAAGGGGTACACACCTTTTGCCTTCCCGCGTAAGCGGATTTGTCCCTTACCTATATCGATGAAGCCTTTTACCGCTCGGAGGAAGTCCCTTCCAAGCACTATATTTCCTTGGTTTGGCTCCATGATGAAGAAATCAACCATTGCAATCCCTTTAAGGAATTTAACTGGCACATCTTTTATTCTTCCCTGGATTTCAGAAATATCTCCATTAGTGTGTTCATGATAAGATGGTAGTCTATCCATGTTAAATTTTAAAGAATCATGAACAATTTTTGGCATAGTAGAAACCATAGATCCAATATCACAATAAGCAAGGAAGTCTTGATTAGAGATGCTAATCCTAACAAGAGGCTCCCAGTCATTATCTATTTCCAAACTATCTCTCTTATTGGGTTTGGGTTTCTCTACCTTCATTAAGTCTAGAGCATCCATTCTCTTTTCAATAGTAGCAAGTCTATCTATGACAGTATCAAAATTATGATCATAAACAAAGTAACTAGATAGACCATGTATAATTTCAAGAGCTCTAGCTTCATCACACTCTAGGAAATCTCCCTCGGCTATAATATCAAGAGAGTGTTTACACCATTTAAAAAGACCCTGGTAAAAATTCCTAAGCACAATTTTTATAGGTATCCAAGGTATAATTCTCCTATGTGCATCAGAAATTCTGTCTCATGCCTTCTTCATATTTTCTCCATCCCTTTGATGGAAATCTAGAACTTCTGATTCCCTCAAAGCACCATATCCTAACATGTTTAGCTAAACATATAGGACTACTAACAGGAAGGCAAAATAATTTTTTTTGTAATTTTTGATAAAGGATACTAAAGCAAAAACTGAAAGGTAAACTAACAAGACTAAAAAGCAAAGGTAAAAGATAGCATGCAACTCCCCTATCCTGAAGAGTGGAGTCCCCGGCAACGGCGCCAGAAAAACTCCTTAATGGGCCTCTAACCCCTCGTTGGTTACCCCAAGTGGAAGGTGTGAGATGCAGTGTTGTGAAAGTTTTTCCCTTAGCAAAGATGCCAAGGATCGAATCCCCAGAGACTCCTAGGTTCAACAAGTAGGTGTCAACTGCTAACGGCGCCAGATATTAGCAATCAACGTGGACCTGCACACAGATACAAATAACTTTGCTCCCAACGAGTACAAAGAGGTTGTCAATCCCTCCGGCCTTGTAGTTCACAAAGGATTAAACGCAAATGATAGTAGTGATAGATAATGTTTGCAATAGTAGTAAAAGCGAAAAGTAAATAGCGGATATGATCAATGATGGTAATATGGACCGGAGTCTCATGATGTTCACTAGTGATGTCTCTCTCCCAAAAGACGATAAAACAGCTATGTGAGGTAAAGGAATTAGAGCTGGGCAATTGACAGGACCACGAACGCAAACCAATGCTGACTACATTGCAAGAAAGGTTGAGGTTCAAAGCATGGGCGGTACGCCAAAGTAAGTAGACCGAAATCTATCAATATCTACTACTAATCATCCACCTTGAGATATCTATCTAGAACATCTCGTTGGTATTAAGTTGCGAGTCCCACCCATAGTGTAAACTCAAAGCAACAGACAACTGCATTAAAAGAATTTTGCGTAAAGTAAACAATCCTTGCACCCGCGGGCACAAGCACCGTTGTTTTCCCCCTTGTGGCAACAGCACATCCCCTAGACTCATGTTTCTGTCACTCAAACTAGTCATCGAGGGGCATGAACCCACAATCGAGCATAACGTTCCCTCTTGGAGTCACTACGTATTACTTGGCCAAAGCAATAAATAACAACGGAGAACATGCAAGAATTACTTATGAACATAAATATAAAAGAGGTAGATCAAATATATTACTCAATCACAATCTGAACATAATCTCATAATCCATCGGATCCCAGCAAACTCATCATAGCAACAGCATAAGGATTACATATGTGCCTCGATCATGTAGGACAGCTCACGAGGACTAATTAGTGAAGCACAAGAACGGGAGGAGAACATCACATAGCTATTGGTCATGGACTCATGGTCTAAGGGAGACTACTCACAACTCATCCGGGAGGCGTCCGTGGTGATGGAGAGGCTCCCGATGGTGTTCCTCCCCTCCGGCAGGGTGCCGGGAAGAGTTCTCCTGGTGCTCCCGATCTTGGAAGCGGCGGCGGCGGCGGAACAGAGATGAGATCGCGAAAAAGAGTTCCCGTCCCGAGGGTTTCGAAGGACGCTCTAAATATATGCCAAAGGGGGGCACCAGACGGGGCTCGGGGGGCCTAGGCGCCCCCCCCGGCGCGGCCCAGGGGGGGAGGGGCGCCGCCAGGGCGCCTGGGGCCCTGGTGGCCCCCCCGGCTGTACTTCGGGCGCAAGGTAGGTTCTGGAACGCTGATTTTTTATATAATTTTTCTGGATTTTTCCTGACAGTTCTCGTAATGTGAAAACCTGAAATACAAAAACAGCCGAAAACAGAAACTGGCACTAGGGTGCACTGGATTAGTAGGTTAGTCCAAATATGATCAAAAGTGTATGGAAGTGTATAAATATCATAGCAATATCACCCAAAAGTGGCATGGAGCAAGCAGAAATTATAGATACGTTTTGGACGTATCACATGGCACGACATGTGACCGTAATCGACTGGATCAAAAAATTAAGACCGCAAGACCATTTTCTCGCACCCAGAAGCGAGCATTTTCTCGCAACAACCAGAAGCGTAGCTACAATGACAATAAGTGCTTCCTAATTAAACTGGGACTCCTAGATTTTGGGCATCCAAAATTTCAGACTTATCAACAGCATCGCATGACATCAAATTTGCACGACTTCCTAGGAACCCGAGCAGAGTCGGGCATCGCCAATGGGAGGTAGGAAATGTTGGGAATCATAAACTGGACAAAAGGGGGACATAGGAGGATCTGCGGACATGCTTGTAGTTGAAATTGTTTGAGCTCGTGGAGCCCTCCTTATCTAAGAATCTTATACTAGCATTTTGCAGGTTGGGTACAATGGTTGTGCTTCAATACCTTCAAAATCTGTTTGGGAAGAAGAAACATTTAGTAACATTTCAATTCCTCTGTTTTAAATACTCCTACCGTTTACTATCCTATGTTGTTGATAGTAACTAGATACATTTAGTAACATTTCGACAGGGAGCTATATCACCAGTGCTCGTTTTGTTAGTAAATGAAAACTATGATGAGAGATTAGTTGTACCATCTCCCATCCATAGTACTACTCGAAAATATATTAGAGACGGGTATATATTTTGTTACTATAGTTTTGGTGAAGAGTGTTCAAAATTGTCGTCAAGACATAAGACAGCTACAGTACCATCAACTCGCTGGACTACCGTGAACAGAAACACTACAACCAACTGGGCATAATATGAATGAGGTGGGCATTACCAAAGATATCAGCTTCTTTCATGTTCTCCTTGATTTCTTTTGACACATGTGCAACCTCTTCAGACTGCAAAATCAACAGGAACGCAGGCAATTTAGCTGAAGCCATATCATCCTCTAACAGACAGATGAGCATTCATAACACACTGTCTAAATACCTGAGTGACCTCGGAGAAAAATATTGCGATAGCAGCCTTGGCATCCTTGTCGGTGAGGCGTTTGAGCACCCTCTAGATTTTCCACTTGCACTCCACGATGAGCCTGTCTATCATGTCCTCAAGCTCCCTGTCGAAATTCTCCGACCCATTTGCCTTTACTTCTTCATAGCTAACAAGAGTTCAGGAAGGCAACAGACAAACACCAATCTAGTAGTGTGCGTTGGAAGAAAAAATTACTACAGCTAGCTAAGCATTCTGTGCTGCATAATAGATGTAGTAGTCATGTGGAGGGTACTCTTTCCACAGCTGAAGGTAGTGGACCTTGGGGCATGGTGATGTCTACACACGCTTCTACTCTTGTAGACTATGTTGGGCCTCCAAGCACAGAGGTTTGTAGGACAGCAGCAATTTCTCTCAAGTGGATGACCTAAGGTTTATCGAACTCAGGGAAGTAGAGGTTGAAGATGGTCTCTCTCAAGCAACCCTGCAACTAAGATACAAGAAGTCTCTTGTGTCCCCAACACACCTAATACACTTGTTAGATGTATAGGTGCACTAGTTCGGCGAAGAGATGTTAAATGGCAAGTGATATGGATAGCAAAACAAAGTAATATAAATCTGTAATAAAAAGTGCAGCAAGCAAACAAGTGGTAAACGTGAGCACAAATGGTATTGCAATGGTGGAAACGAGGCCTAGGGTTCATACTTTCACTAGTGGCAACTCTCAACAACATTAACATAATCGAATCACATGATATTTCCCATAAAACATGCAAAGGGGACACACTCGGAGGTCATTCCTTCGTGGTCAAGAGAGGACGGGAATTATGTAGGGCTACAAAAGCACACCTCAAAGTTCGTAGTTCTCAATCTAAGGATTTCCCAATGTCACCGCGGCCATCCAAAGAGAGTCGCACAATCACCACAACATATCTAAAGGATATTCAAAGACAAGCACCAAGAGACTCTCGATCTTCTATCAACACACAAGAGAGGAAATCACTCATAAAAATACTTTTCTAATCCATGTCCAATAGACCGCTGTCACCTTGGTCTCGGGGATTATACTAGATAAAGACAAGTGAGTACATCAATCCAATACATAGAGGAAGGGGAAATATCATGGGATCACCCTAGATTAACATAGCC
This sequence comes from Secale cereale, assembly GCA_902687465.1. Lineage (NCBI taxonomy): Eukaryota > Viridiplantae > Streptophyta > Magnoliopsida > Poales > Poaceae > Secale > Secale cereale. Next base: position 709,072,014 of record LR738709.1, on the reverse strand, counting down.
TATGATCACAACGAAGATCACATCATGGGAGAGAGAATTGACCACATAGCTACTGGTAAGAACCTCAGCCCCGAGGAGGAACTACTCCCGCATCATGGAGGGAGGAAGCAACGTCGATGGAGATGAATCCGGGGCACTTCCCCGTCCCGGCAGGGTGCCGGCACAGGAATTCTGGTCCCCCGAAGCTTGATGGCGATGGCGGCGGAGATCGGAATCGCGTCTGGAGAAAAGGGGTCCGGAATCAGGGTTTCCGCGACACGGTGTAAATATATGCCAAAGGGGGGCATCAGAGGGGGTCAGGGGTGCCTAGGCGCCCCCCCGGCGCGGCCAGGGGGGGGGGGGCGCGTGGGCAGGCCGCCTGGAGCCCCTGTGGGTCCCCTCCGGCCCTACTTTGGCCGCATGGAAGCTTCCGGAACGCTGATTTTTTATATATTTTTTCTGGATTTTTCTGGCAGTTCTCGTAATGTGAAAACCTGAAATACAAAAACAGCCGAAAACAGATACTGGCACTGGGGTGCACTGAGTTAATAGGTTAGTCCAAATATGATCAAAAGTGTATGGAAGTGTATAAATATCATAGCAATATCACACAAAAAGGGCATGGAGCAAGCAGAAATTATAGATATGTTTTGGATGTATCAACATCCCCAAGCTTAATTCCTGCTCGTCCTCGAGTAGGTAAATGATAACAAGCATAATTTCTGTGGTGACATGCTATTAACCATATAAGAACTTTTCACAGTCACATGACAAGTGCTTACTGAGACAATGAATCTGTAGTAATTAAGTTGCCTAATGAGAAAATCACAAAGAACTGAAAGTTTTACAATATGATACTGAAATACTCAAAAGATTTGTAATGAACATGATGTGCAAATATGATAGAGTGATATCTCGCTTGCCCCCTTTAGTGAAGCAAAACATAAATGCAGGGGCACCTCCAAGGTTTAAGTGATGACTAGATACAATGATTTCAAAATAAACGATATCACAATCATGCAAAAGACAATGCTACTTTGGGACAACGCACATTACACCCAGAATGACAATCATGCTCTCAGTAGTTGGTGCTTTTAAAAGAAGGTGGAGACCCTCGAACCGTGGCTTTTGTTGGCAAGGTTGAAAACCCGTAGTCGGAAACAAAGACAAAACATGTACTAGAGCTCTTGGTTTTAAAACAGAGGTAATAATTTATTTTAGATCATGCATGTTTCGTCAACGAATGCTAGCAGACAACTCAATCACTTTTCGAGATGGACAAGTTTCGAGGAACGGCTCCCGAATGAGGACGATCACATCCTCTTAATCTCCTTTGTTTATCACTGCCAAAGTTTTCTGATTTCTCATGAATAAAGCGTGAAGGAGGGTTTGTTCGTTATATTATCTTTTTGAGCCGGGCGCACTCAATGCCAGTTCCTTCTCGTATTATGGGTTTGCACATTATACATGCAATCCCGGGGTGAAGCTTGCCCAACTTAAAAAAAGTCATGAATTAACCACTACTTCCTCATGAACTTACAACAGAGGCACAAAATAAGAATGCTTTTTCTTTGAATAATTTTGAGATGGCACATGCAAGTCTCCGTTAGGAATGGCAGGTAAATACCATGTAGGAAGGTATGGTGGACTCATATGGCATAACTGGATTAAAGGATGTGGATGCACAAGCAGTCAGTCCGCTTAGTACAGGCGAAGGTTAGCAAAAGACTGAGAGCGACCAACTAAGAGAGCAATGACGGTCATAATCATGCAGAGCGACAAAGCAACATTGAATCAGGCATGGTAGTTATATCGCTACTCAGAAACAAAAGATCATCAAGCCTTGACAGACTTTCTTTACAGTCTTAAATATGCATGAGCATACGCCAAGTATATCAAAATAAATTCTCGAACGAAGATATTACTAAACCATACCACATCATAGGCAAACAAATCATGTTGGTATTCCAATAACACATTGGGAACCCCCCAGCTATTTGAGACTAACCATAAGAAACATGAACTACTAAGCGCCATCATGCACGTAGCATCTTTATCATAGACATATCAACCAATGCAACGGAAGCAAACTCTCTTAATAAGGTGAGCATGGTAATTAAAGAGAGTTCAAGCAACCAACTAAACAAAAGCTCTTTGAAAAGATAAGCATGAAAGCTAAGAGCTGAACATGATAGTAGCTATTAAAAGACAAAGAACACACACAGCAAGGATAGACATGAAAATTCTATGTTATGTTCTAGGTAGAAGTGGAGCATGTTTCTCTCCCACATAAAGAAAGCTGAGTTCCGACTCGTTATGAAAAGCTAAAGAAAACTAAAAGGAAAACTAAAACAAGACGCTCCAAGCATAGCACATTGTCGGGGGAAACTGTCCACCACGAACACCTATGGGACCGGAGCCCCTTTGTCTGTGCGGTACGAGGGCGGAGGGAGCACGAAGAGCAGATCGTAGCGAGCACGCGGGCAGTTTTACCCAGGTTCGGGCCGCGGTAGACGCGTAAAACCCTACTCCTGCTTAGTTGTGTATTGAGTTAGAGAGCTCGGGAGCTTGAAGAAGCAGCTACACCGGGCGTATGAGTGATCTAGGTTCCGAACCCCCTCCACGTTGTGCATGGGCCTCCTTTTATAGTGCAAGGGGTCACCGACAGGTGTCAACGTAGGAGAAAGGGGTAAAAACGTAAAAGAGGTGGTAGTTGTAACAGTGCGGGAACAGTGGAGCTACAGTGCATGAACAGTGGTCGCTACCTACTTTGACAGTGGGGGACAAGGGCATTTAATGCCCGTCGCCGTCGACCCCAAAAGCTCCCGCCCTTGCGTCTCCGTCCGCCACGGCGATGGATCCACCACCGTGGAGTGCCACCGTGTCCCCCAGGCTGCACAGCCATCCGCCACGCGTCCCTGGATAAGCCCCAGGGCGACGCGTGGGCCGATGAGCTGGAGCGCGGGCACACAGCGCAACCTTCCCGGCAAGCACCTTGCCGGGGTCTTGATCTTGCCGGGCTCGGGAGCTTGCCGGGCTCTGAAGCTTGTCGCTCCCCGGGCCCTCGCCGGGTCTTCTACGATGGAATCTTCTAGTCTTCCTGGCAAGCTCCTCTTGCCAGGGCCTTGTGCTAGTGAGGTAATCTTGAGCCTGGTACGGCCTTCCCGGCAAGCTCCACTTGCCGGGGTCTCAATCTTCTGCTTGCATACTTTGTTTTTGAATGGTTTGATATGGAGAAGGAAGGTCTCCGGCGAGCGCGTGGTAAACCCTGCCGCGGGAAGCTGCAACTGCCCGTGCACAAGTTGGGGTACTGAGGTACCCCTACCTTAGTACACCGACAGGAGCCCCCGGGCCTGGGCCACACACGGTGCCGAGCGCTGTTGGGCCAGGCCCAAAACAGTGCACGGGCACACGCGGCCCACGGCGCGCCGAATCCACTTCCGTATTCGCCGCATCCCCCCGTAACGGCACGCGTCGATTGCGGCGTCGTGGGATGGGACGTGCCCACGTTCCATCAATGAAAAGGGCGAAGCGCCCCCCACTCCCCCATAAAAGCAGAGGAAGCGGGAGCGGTTCCCCTCCTTGCGCTTTCATTGCATCTTCTTCTTCCTCCAGAAACCCTCTTTGCGCTCCGCCTCCATACCTCCGCCGCCGCCGTCTGCATCTCCAGCGTCGCCGGGCTCTTCGTCCCCCTTCCTCCGCCGCGTCCGCCATGGCCCCGAAGGCCGACAAGGCGAAGGCGGAGAAGGCCAAGAGGGAGAAGTCGGAGCAAGCGGCGAAGCTCGCCGCGTATCGGAAGCAGCACCTCGTCTTCCCGCCGAGGCTCGGCGCGCGGGAGCTCTGGAACAAGTACTACTTGTTCTGGGCCAAGGAAACCAAGGCGCACCCCCGCACTCAAGCTTATCCGGCCGCCGCCAAGGACAACTACCCCGGCGGGTACTACTTCTTCGCAGCCTTCTTTCACTGCGGTCTTTGCCCTCCTTTCTCTAATTTCTTCTGCGACGTCATGCACACCTATGGCCTTCACCTTCTTGACTTCACCCCCAACGCCATCCTCACCATGGCGGTTTTCGCACATATGTGCGAAAACTTCATAGGGATACACCCAAACGTAGCGCTGTTTAGGCACTTCTTCACTCCTAGAGCAGAGGCCGACGCCCCCCTCTCCGGAGGAATTTCTTGGGTTTTCCGTCTGAACAAGAAGGGGTCCTACTTGCCGGGGGAGCTCCGCGGCAAGTGGGTGGAATGGCGTGCGGAGTGGTGCTGGATTGTTGAGGACGAGCCGCAGCCCTTCACCGTGCCACGCACAACGCCCATCGTGCGCGGCAGGGATTGGAGCGAGCTGGACTCGGACGACATCAAGCTCGACGTCGCCCTCGTCCGGATTCTTCGTCTTCGGACCGCCAAGCTGTCCGTTGCAGAGGTAGGCGCAGATTTCCTCCGCCGCCGCATCGCCCCTCTCCAAGACAGGAAAAGGGCGGCCTGGGAGTACGGCGGCACGGCGGATATAATGAGGCTGCGCCCCGGGCTAAACTTCAACTTCACGACGCTGGAGCTGAAGGGGATGGTCCGGGAACTCTTCAAGTATGACCCGGCACACCCTGAGTGGTTCAGGCCTCCCCGGGGAGTGGTGCCCCTCTGCAACAGCACAGTCCGGGATCGTCTCTGCGCCATGATGCCCGCTTGCGATTCGCACGGCGTGGACCGTACGTGGATTCCGCCCAAGCCCATAGACGTCCTCAGCTTCTTCGACAACCTCGTGGAGGTGGCGAAGAACAAGAATGACATCAAGGAGCACACGCGGGACACCACCGAGCAGGAGCTTGCTTACATAGCTTCTCGGGCTGAAGAGGCCGCTGCAGCCGCAGCGGCAGGAGATTTTGGGTACACGCCTGACGAGGCGGAGGCTGCGGATGCGTCCAGCCGGGCGGAGGAGGCGGAGATTCGCAGATTGTTGCAACTTCCTCCCGACGCGCTTGCCGGGGTCCCCTCTCTGAGGCACTCCGGGATCCACGGAATCGCGGCCGAGGCCGCGGCAATGGAGGGTGCCGCCGGAGGGAACAGAGGCGCCGCGGGGAGCGGAGGCGCCGGAGGGAGCAGAGGCGCCAAAGGAAAAGAGGCCGCAGCGCAGGGCGCTGGGCCCAGCGAGCCAGCCGGGGAGGAGGAGGAGGAGGAGGCCGAGGACTCCGACGGATCTACGGAGCTCTACGCCGACGACCTCTCCTCGTCGGAGAGCTCCCCGCCCCCGGCAAGCCCAAGGCAGTCTCCACCGAAGCGTCTCCGCAAGACAGCGACGGGAGAGAGGGCGCAGGCGCCCCGGCAACAACTAGCTCGCCGGGCAGCTCCCCGGGGGAGCCAAGCTGCGCCGGGGGCAACCGGCGCATCAGCCACAGCGGAGGCGGCCCGCGCGCGGGCCACGACGGAGGCGCCCCGCAAGCAGGCGTCGAGCCGACAGGGGTCTTCTCGGAGCGGAGCAGCGGCTCCGCCCGCTCCCCGGGCTCCGGCTACCACAGGGGCTGGGTCTTCGCAGCCCCCAGCCCCCGGGACCGCCAAGCGCCCGAGGGAATCTTCTTCTTCCGCTCCTCGCGCAGACGCCCCCCAGGTGGAGTAAAGATGTCGGGGGAAACTGTCCACCACGAACACCTATGGGACCGGAGCCCCTTTGTCTGTGCGGTACGAGGGCGGAGGGAGCACGAAGAGCAGATCGTAGCGAGCACGCGGGCAGTTTTACCCAGGTTCGGGCCGCGGTAGACGCGTAAAACCCTACTCCTGCTTAGTTGTGTATTGAGTTAGAGAGCTCGGGAGCTTGAAGAAGCAGCTACACCGGGCGTATGAGTGATCTAGGTTCCGAACCCCCTCCACGTTGTGCATGGGCCTCCTTTTATAGTGCAAGGGGTCACCGACAGGTGTCAACGTAGGAGAAAGGGGTAAAAACGTAAAAGAGGTGGTAGTTGTAACAGTGCGGGAACAGTGGAGCTACAGTGCATGAACAGTGGTCGCTACCTACTTTGACAGTGGGGGACAAGGGCATTTAATGCCCGTCGCCGTCGACCCCAAAAGCTCCCGCCCTTGCGTCTCCGTCCGCCACGGCGATGGATCCACCACCGTGGAGTGCCACCGTGTCCCCCAGGCTGCACAGCCATCCGCCACGCGTCCCTGGATAAGCCCCAGGGCGACGCGTGGGCCGATGAGCTGGAGCGCGGGCACACAGCGCAACCTTCCCGGCAAGCACCTTGCCGGGGTCTTGATCTTGCCGGGCCCGGGAGCTTGCCGGGCTCTGAAGCTTGTCGCTCCCCGGGCCCTCGCCGGGTCTTCTACGATGGAATCTTCTAGTCTTCCTGGCAAGCTCCTCTTGCCAGGGCCTTGTGTTAGTGAGGTAATCTTGAGCCTGGTACGGCCTTCCCGGCAAGCTCCACTTGCCGGGGTCTCAATCTTCTGCTTGCATACTTTGTTTTTGAATGGTTTGATATGGAGAAGGAAGGTCTCCGGTGAGCGCGTGGTAAACCCTGCCGCGGGAAGCTCCAACTGCCCGTGCAAAAGTTGGGGTACTGAGGTACCCCTACCTTAGTACACCGACACACATAACACATGAAGTGATTAAAATATAGTGGAACGAAGGACGAACCGATAATGTTGATGGAGAACGGGATGCACGGGGGCATCCCCAAGCTTAGACGCTTGAGTCTCCTTGAATATTTCTTGGGGGTGCATGGGGGCATCCCCAAGCTTGAGCGTTTGACACTCCTGAATCTTTTTATCATCTTCCCTCGCACACTTGAAAACTCCCTTCATACATAACTCATCATAATCTGATTAGCGAGGTTAGTACCCATAATAAAATAATTGTTCCTTGCTGGAAATAAAGATATTCTTGAAGTTCTACTGTTTCTCAAGATTGCCAAAAGGTTTTTGCAAAGAAAAAGCAAGCTCTAGGTTTGCAAAATGAAGGAAAGGCAAAACATGACAGAATCTGTGAAAAACAGAACAGCAGGTAGTAAATTATTTTTCCGGGGCACTTCTGCAACTCTAATAAAAAACTCAAAACAGACGCACGAAAGACAATTATATAGAGCACGCTGTCGAAAAAATTCAGACCAAAAAGATGATCTGGTCATTTTATACGAATTTTTCTATCCAAGGACAGAATCTGTTTCCTGGACAGCACGTCACAACTTTTGAACTTTCTTGCAATCAGAGGCTAAACTTGGCACAAAGCTGAAAAATAAAGATACAATGATGTTGCTACAGTAGTAACAAACATCAAGACCACTAAAACTGAAAGTAAACATAACAAGGGTGTTGACGCTCAAAAGTGGCACAATCGTAAAAGTTGCTTTAATCTATGTCAAGATTACTTCAAACTTATGATTGGAAGTCACCATGAGATGGCTTTCTTTGAGAAGATCAAGATGGATATGAAAGTGGTCTAAAACGGAGTCCGGATGCAAAAGTTATGACAAGTTCAGAGATGCTCATGGTGACACCAGATTAAAGAATGGCTTGAAATCCAATTAAGATGACTTCAAATGGAAAAAGTTTCAACATGAAAGTTGTGCGTCTCGTCGAAACGGTCAATTTTGATATAAAAATCGTCCCAATCCGAGTTCGTATGCAAAAGTTACAGTCATCCGAACACAGCCCTGTCACAGAGCCATAAGTGGCGCGCCCCACTAGCCACGTGTCTGATGGGTAGCGCGAATAACAACCTGTATTGCGTGACCGTTTTGGCCTAGAAGATGGCTTCAAATCGAAAAATGTTCAACATGAAAGTTGTTCGTCTCGTCAAAACGGTCAAGATTGCTTTTGGGCTCTTTTCCATCCGAGGTCGTTTACCACCTCAAAATTTACCCACAAGGTACAGCCAGTTTAAACCGAACAGTTTTGGAAAGTTCGGACAAAACCAATCCGAATTTGGCTAGGGTTTTGGACGTGAATCCAAGCCTTTTCCTTGCACGAGAAGTCCAGACGCCTCTGATATACCTAAGGGGTGACGGCCGATTGAACAACACACAATCGATCAATTCATCTACCACTTTTTATCTTTTATCTTTTCTCCTTAACCCTAGTTCTTCTTCTTCCTCGTTCTTCGTCTGTTCTTCTTGTTGCAGGGCGGCGAACCTCGAGGCCCTAGGGGCGATCAGGTCGACCCCATAACCGCCGTGCGTCCAGACGGGGTCCCTCCCGGACGCGTGGGGTTTCGGGTCTTCAAAAGCGCCCGCCGGATTGCTTGCGTACCGCGCTTCCGGACGGGTCTCCTTCGACGTGAGCTGCGGTGCATCACCCCCGGCGTCGAGGGTACACGGTGACGTGTTCGTGTGCGAACACACTTTTTGGCGACTCCGCTGGGGACGAAGCTTTGAACGGTCTCCGGCCCGTTCTTGCTACGAAGAGATCGTCATCTAGGGTTTGCAATCTACAAAGGTAATATGAATACCCAATTCACATATGTAGATGCAAATAATGCATATGTTGTTGCTAGATCATCTAATGAGCATAATGTATCGGCGAGCCCTAGCTTTATCAATCATGCATCTAATTATGTGCAAGGGCCGATGCAACAAAATCTCCATGATTCTACTTCATATAATTTTAGCAACATGCAACATATGTATCCCAACTCCCATGCATCGGCAACCCCACAAATCCATATGCCGATGAACAACATGATGAGTTCGGTTAATCAAGTTGAAACACCCCATGTAGGATCTTTCAATGGCATGCAACATAGTGTTTCATGTTTTTATTCATCGGCAACTAATTTGCAACATGTTAATCCAAACATGCTGGTGGATAGGGGAATTGGCCATGCTACTACTAGTTTTCCGGCCAATTACCATCAAACATCATATGCCACACCTCATGCTACTAGTTTTTTGGCACCATACGCAACTGTTGATGTCCATAATTCGGCTCCGCACCTTAATGGTCATGGCCGAATAAGTGAAACTTCCGCAGGAGCACAAATGCCTTCACCTACTACCGTGGCATATCATGTCTCCCCTACACAATTACAGAATTTCGGCAACATCTCATTGCCGAAAGAGTCTAAAAGCATTGGGGGGCAACCATATCCAGACTGGGTAATTGAGAACAAGCTTACATTCTCTTGGGATTTGTGCAACTCTATTCGCCAAGAACTAATAGAAGGCGGGAAGCCTCATGATTTTGCTGCTGTAAAAGCTAGAGTTGTGCAAATGATGCAGTTGCCCAGTGCTGTACCATCCAGTATACCACCTAAACAATCGCAAAGTTTCGGCACCTCATTGCCGAAAGAGTCTCAAAGTATTGGGGGGCAATCTCATGACGAGTGGATGGAAATTGAGATGAAAAAGTTTAAAGCTCGCCAAGCTGAGATGTGGGCTAAACTTAGACGAGAGCGAGAAGCCTTGCAAATTCAAAAAGATAAAGTTGCTGATTCAGGTAACAAAGAAAATTCGGTTATTAGGAGAGCCGAATCAAGTAGTATATATTCTGAGTCCATCAAATCCAAAGAGGCAAGCATTATTGAGAAAGGGCATGGAAAGCATAGCAAAATAGTCATACTTGATTTTTCCGAAGTCAATGGAACCTACTTCCTGCCCTATGAGTTCCGTACCATAGAAATTGACAAGCCTCAAGGACAAGAACAAGTAGCCGAACAAAGTTCTGCTGACATGGATCTTCAAAGCAATGATGCACATAATCAAGAAAAAGATGATGAAAAGGTGTTGGGGAGCCATCCAAAGACGGAGCAAGATGTTCTTCAAGTGACACCACCATCATGTTCCCCCAACATATTTGAAGAGGTATGCATAGAGAGTAATTTATCTATTTTCAGATTTGGTCGCGACTTCATTATTGATGCATCTATAAGAAATATTCTCATAAGTAATTTTGAAAGACCAATGAAGAAGGGTAATTTACTTGTTGGCAATAAACATGTTATGGAACATATCGGTCAACCTATTACGCCATTTATAAAGACCGATATTGACTTATTGTTACAGCCAAAGCTTTCCCCGTTGCTTTATGTAAAGTTCATATCTAGTTGGGTAGCTTTGCTTATTTCGTACTTGGCTTGCACTTGGTCTCAACTGAGACATGTATGTTCTAAATATCTTCATTTCAGAAATTTAAAGCCAAGGTTAAATTCTATTGAGAAAACTGATGCTAATATAATATCTTATCCAAAGACATCGGAGATAGAGTGGAAAAAACAATGCATAGCCGAATGGGGAGACTACAAATCTGAACCATTCGTTTGCTTATCTCCAAAGCCGTTCAAACAGCAAGATCGGATAGAGAATAAAAAGTTTACCTTCAATTCAAGCATGTGTGATCAAATATTTGATTTGTTGCTGAAAAATAATTACATAAGAATTCTTGATCACCATGTCAATCTATCAATTCAAGGACGAATGTATTGTAGGTTGCATCATTCGTTCAAACATAATTTTGAGGATTGCAATATGTTTCGTCAAATAGTTAAATCGGCCATTGAAAAAGGACGATTGAAATTTGCGGAAACACCAAGAGATGACCAGTCTATTCCGATTGGTCCCGATGGCAGAAAGTTTTTGCATCGGCTGCTTCAAGCCGATCCATTTAAAGAGAAGATAAAAACTGCAGGTGATGGGATCAAGCTTTCAAGTAAAGAAGTTGTTGAAGAGCATAATGAACATAATCTTGAGGGTGAGAATTCCATCGAAGCTACAATGGAGACACCAAGGACTGGGGGGCAACAAGCAAATCCAATGATCGATGAAAGCAAACCAAAAGAAAGCAAAGGCCAAAATAAGCGCAAGTGTAAGAGATCAAAAATCACTTTCGCTGAACTATTGGATAAGTATCAAAAAAAGAGTGAAGAGAAGAATGCTTATCAGCCAAATCATACAAAGAAACCAAGATCACCCCCAAGGCGCAAGTATGAGGATCGGTATTGGCAAAGTGACATTATTGATGCAACATATTCATATCCTTATTTTGGGCCGCCAATGCCAATGCCGTGGATGCCTCCCTATGCTCAAGTAGATCCATATCCATCATGGGACAAGTATGATACAAGGGCGCATTCTCCATCTTATTTTAGACCATCTCACCAATATTATGCAGCTCCGAGAAGATCAACATTTGAACAATCACATGTTAAAGACCGTTTCAATCATAAGGAATCGGTCCGGAGCTCAAGGAAGAAGAAAGAGGTGGTCAAGCAAGTTTACCGTGTTAAAAGAGATGGTCGTAAGAGTGCAACTTCAGATTTGATCTCAAATAAAAAAGAGCCAATTAAAGTGTTGACATTGGCTACTAAAGGCAATGAGATGAAGCAACCAATTATTGAGAACTGAAGTGCCAAATCTGAAGAAAAGAAGTTGAGAGTGCACAAGGCCAAAAAAGGATTGCCATTGGACAAGACAAAATCGCAGCCGGGGTGCCCACTCGGCTTATCATATTGGCAAAATAAGAAATTACAAAAACTTAGTGCACAAGAACTTGAAGAAAGAAACATGGCATGGGTTCCCAAAGGAAGTGCTCAAAATAAGAATTATGTGCAAGCTTCCATTACAAGAAGTGCGGCAAAGGTGAAGAAGGAAAAGAGTGAAAACTATGAAGGACCAAGCCGAAGATTTCAGCGTCTTCGGTCTACACATTATCCATATTCTTCAACTATGCCATTAACGCCTGTGCCATGGAATTCGTCATCAGGTATGATTGGTAACCCTCAATGGGCTTATTTTAATCCATGGATGCCATATAATTTCTTACATCATGAAAGGGTATTACCAAGTCACTATACATTTGATTAGCTACAAGTTTGTTGCTGATCCAAAGGGCCGAAATACTTGATTTGTCATTTCATTTGTTTATTTCGGCTATATGTGCTTTGAATGATGTCTACATGGTAATGGCCGATATTCATCTATCGTCCTAAGAATATGTCAATGCATGGCCGGTGTAGTATTCTAGCATCGTACTTAATTCGAACGGAGAGCGAGACAAAGTATGTGCTCATGAAAATTCATATGTATGCCTATATTATGATCGAATGAAGTTGAAACATCATGACCGATGTCATTGAGTATATGTTGCATAGACCAATTCACAGTGCAGAATTGGCTAGTGGGCTTATACTTTGTTTGGATATGATTTGGCTTATGCATCTTTGAGATCTATAAGAGGCCAAATCATAGCTGATTTTATTACTGAACATCGGTTTAATGACATGCATAATATTGATGTTAGCCTTGTCTCTCTAGTACTATGGAGATTATGTTTTAATGGTTCAATTCGTAGCAATGGCCAAAGTGTTGGTGTTGTTTATATATCTCCTTATGGTACTATTTTTTGAAGCCTCATGCCGCTTAGAATATTTTTATGCATGATTAATCAAAGCCGAATATGCATTGTTATTCGGATTGACTCTTTTACTTGCTATAGGTGCTATACATATTGAGGCTTTCGGTGATTCGTTATGAGTAGTGCAACAAACATCCAAGGGTTATCAATGTTTTGACGAATCACTTATAGTTTATCTTGAGATATGTCTAGATGCAAAATTTACCTTTGGTTGCTTTAAAATTGTTCTTATATTTAGACATGACAATTCAAAAGAGTTGGCACAGCAAGCATCCGGCTACTACGTTAATCATGGTGTATTGCATTTCACTCAATAGCCGATGCTTCGTCTCGTCAACATAGGTAAGGCCAAACCGAAGTTCACAGCTTCGGCCACTAATGAATTTTGATGCAGTTGATAGTAAGGATTGGAGAGAGTTTATTGTTGATTATCTACAAAATCCTAGCAAAAGGGGGAACAATATGGTTCGGAGGATAACCTTGAGATACATATCTATGGAACTTTATCATCAGATTGTTAATGAAGTTGAGAAGGTTTCGCCCAAGTTTGCATCAAGGGTTCAAGAACAATAATGGCCGATATATAATTATCGTCCTAAGCATATAATGGCCGATGGGGTGTTGACATCGTCCTTAGAACCAAGATGGTACAAATTATTTTTCGGCACGCTTGCTTTGCCGAAAAACAGGGGGGCATGTGTTGACGCTCAAAAGTGGCACAATCATAAAAGTTGCTTTAATCTATGTCAAGATTACTTCAAACTTATGATTGGAAGTCACCATTAGATGGATTTCTTTGAGAAGATCAAGATGGATATGAAAGTGGTCTAAAACGGAGTCCGGATGCAAAAGTTATGACAAGTTCAGAGATGCTCATGGTGACACCAGATTAAAGAATGGCTTGAAATCAAATTAAGATGACTTCAAATGGAAAAAGTTTCAACATGAAAGTTATGCGTCTTGTCGAAACGGTCAATTTTGATATAACAATCGTCCCAATCCGAGTTCGTATGCAAAAGTTACAGCCATCCGAACACAGCCCTGTCACAGAGCCATAAGTGGCGCGCCCCACCAACCACGTGTCTGATGGGTAGCGCGAATAACAGCCTGTATTGCGTGACCGTTTTGGCCTAGAAGATGGCTTCAAATCGAAAAATGTTCAACATGAAAGTTGTTCGTCTCGTCAAAACGGTCAAGATTGCTTTTGGGCTCTTTTCCATCCGAGGTCGTTTACCACCTGAAAATTTACCCGCAAGGTACATCCAGTTAAAACCGAACAGTTTTGGAAAGTTCGGACAAAACCAATCCGAATTTGGCTAGGGTTTTGGACGTGAATCCAAGCCTTTTCCTTGCAAAGGAAGTCCAGCCGCCTCTTATATACCTAAGGGGTGACGGCCGATTGAACAACACACAATCGATCAATTCATCTACCACTTTTTATCTTTTATCTTTTCTCCTTAACCCTAGTTCTTCTTCTTCCTCGTTCTTCGTCTGTTCTTCTTGTTGCAGGGCGGCGAACCTCGAGGCCCTAGGGGCGATCAGGTCGACTTAGGGCAGCCCATAACCGCCGTGCGTCCAGACGGGGTCCCTCCCGGACGCGTGGGGTTTCGGGTCTTCAAAAGCGCCCGCCGGATTGCTTGCGTATCGCGCTTCCGGACGGGTCTCCTTCGACGTGAGCTGCGGTGCATCACCCCCGGCGTCGAGGGTACACGGTGACGTGTTCGTGTGCGAACAAAGGGTTTTCTCCCTAGAGCTCTTTCTTTATAGCCATAAAGATAGGCTTAAGACTTTAATGATGCTCTCGTAGGAATAAGAGCTGAAGAACAAAAGAGTGCATCAAGAAGCAAATACCAAACACATTTAAGCCTAACATGCTTCCTATGCATAGGAATATTGCAATAGAATAATTCATTGAAGCACAAAGCAACTAGCATAGGAAGGCAAAACAAGCATAACTTCAAAATATTCACCATAAAGAGAGGAAACTTCTTATTATTAAGATATTTAGAACCAAGTCTCCCTCTCTCATTATAAATTTCAGTGGCATCATGGATGAACTCAACAATATAAGCATCACATAAAGCATTGTTACCATGATCCACATGCAAAAAGGTACTCTTACTCTCCACATAAGCATAATCTTTCTCATTGGTAATAGTGGGAGTAGGACTATCATAAACAACTTGAACACTATAGATTAATTGTGTATTAGGAGGGTGGTGTTCAACAAGGGAGTAATTTCCTCCATGATTATGACAAGTTTCATAAGGATAATTTCTCCTTATGTCATAGGTACCTTTATAATCACTATAGGTTGGAGTTATGACATCATCATAGTAGAGAAGAGCATTATCATTGCTAGCAACTATATTTGTAATCATGTTGTCTTTATTCTTACTAGCAAAAGAATTATCAATTATCACATCACTAGTGGGTAAAGGATTTGCAATCCTATCATCCCCAAACTTAGAGCTTCCCATATCATCACTTTCAGAGTTGGTACCAAAAAGATTTTCAAGATCATAAGTAGCATTGTCATCATTTTCCCAATCACAATAAGTAACATGCATATCATAATCAAAATCATCTTCAATAGTACCTACGGACGTATCATCAAGATGATAATTAAGGCAATAAACTTCACCTTCTTCTTTAAACTTACAATCGTTAGGATAAAAGTTGATGGGAGGAATATGCTCAGGCCAGGTTGATACCCATTCTTCTTCTTTCTTGCTCCTCTTCCTCCTCCTCTTCTTTTTCTTCTTCTTAACCTTAGGAGGGAGTGGTTGGAGATGAAGCTTCTCCACATATCATGGTTTATCATTAGAAACAATAGGGGAAACTTGGGAGAAACTCTCCTTTTTATTAGCAGAAATATAAGAGACATTTTTATACTTTGGTAAAGTTCCCTCCTTTATAATCTTACCTATGTAATCATTTTCATGGCAATTAACAACACAATAGAGATGGCAATTTTGCAAAGTGTTTTTTATTCCTATGGCATTATCATCCAGCCAAGAAGTCTTTTCTGATAACTCTTCACACATCAAAAATAACATAAGCTCATCATAAAGATCAGAGGTGATCATGTTATCACACAACCGGTTAACAGTTATGTTTTGAAAGTTCATGCATTGAAAATTAAAGTGACCCTCTATACGGCAAAGTTCACAAGTAAAAGGATAAAGGTCACACAATTCTCTAGCAATTTCATTTAAATCTCCGACCCAAGTGATTGTTCTTTCATGCTTATGTTGCTTACAATACTTCTCTTCTTCAATCATAGGCCTTTCACAAGGTCTATCCACTCCACAAAAATTAACATGCTTATATAAAACTTCATTTTTATGAATTGGATCATGCATGTTGCAATCATCATGAACAATTTCATTTTCTTTGCAAGTCTCTTTAAAAGGTTTATGATACTTGATCCAATCCTCCTTAGGCATATTAAGATGTGAAGCAAAAGATTTGAGGAAATCAACAAGGAGTTGAGAATCAAGCCCAAACTTAGCACTAAACTTATTAAAACTTGTAGTTTCAACAAAGGACTTAATGCAATCATACTCATAAATTATACCCGACTCTTTACCTTTGTCGATCTCCCAATCTTCAGTGTTGCGTTGAATTCTTTCAAGGAGTTCCCATTTAGCATCAATCTTTTTGTTTGTGAAAGAACCCATAGAGGAAGCGTCGAGCAAATCTTTATCCTGTCGAGAAAGCCTCGCATAGAAATTAGTAATAATCATATCTTTGGGGAGCCCATGGTTAGGACATTTTAGCATTAATGTTTTCAGTCTCCCCCAAGCTTGAGCTATGCTCTCTCCGTCATGAGGATAAAAATTATAAACATAATTCCTATTCTCATGGACTTCATGAAGAGGATAAAACTTGGAGTAAAAGAGATACTGAATCTCTTCCCACTCCAGTAGGTGAGAGTCATTTAGTAGCCTATACCATTCCAATGCTTTTCCTTTCAGTGACAAGGCAAATAATTTCCTCATGACAAACTCCCTTGATACACCTGCAAGCTTAAATAATGAACATAGTTGTGACAGATATAGCAAGTGTTCACCAGGATGTCTGTCTCCTGCATAACGATTAGCCAAAATATAATCGATAATACCAGCCGGTATTTTATAGGGCACAATTTCAGTAGGAGGAGGAGCAACCACCACAGGTGTGGGGCGTCTTCCCACAAGCAACGAACTAAGAATGCGGTTTTCCATAAACATAACTAGTGAAATAAAAACAAGAAACAAAAAGATTTAATTGCAAGATCTAAAGATATACCTTCAAGCACTCACTTCCCCAGCAACGGCGCCAGAAATAGCTTGGTGTCTACACACGCTTCTACTCTTGTAGACTATGTTGGGCCTCCAAGCGCAGAGGTTTGTAGGACAACAGCAATTTCCCTCAAGTGGATGACCTAAGGTTTATCGAACTCAGGGAAGTAGAGGTTGAAGATGGTCTCTCTCAAGCAACCCTGCAACTAAGATACAAGAAGTCTCTTGTGTCCCCAACACACCTAATACAGTTGTTAGATGTATAGGTGCACTAGTTCGGCGAAGAGATGTTAAATGGCAAGTGATATGGATAGCAAAACAAAGTAATATAAATCTGTAATAAAAAGTGCAGCAAGCAAACAAGTGGTAAACGTGAGCAAAAATGGTATTGCAATGGTGGAAACGAGGCCTAGGGTTCATACTTTCACTAGTGGCAACTCCCAACAACATTAACATAATCGAATCACATGATATTACCCATAAAACATGCAAAGGGGACACACTCGGAGGTCATTCCTTCGTGGTCAAGAGAGGACGAGAATTATGTAGGGCTACAAAAGCACACCTCAAAGTTCGTAGTTCTCAATCTAAGGACTTCCCAATGTCACCGCGGCCATCCAAAGAGAGTCCCACAATCACCACAACATATCTAAAGGATAGTCAAAGACAAGCACCAAGAGACTCTCGATCTTATATCAACACACAAGAGAGGAAATCACTCATGAAAATACTTTTCTAATCCATGTCCAATAGACCGCTGTCACCTTGGTCTCGGGGATTATACTAGATAAAGACAGGTGAGTACATCAATCCAATACATAGAGGAAGGGGAAATATCATGGGATCACCCTAGATTAACATAGCCTATGATCACAACGAAGATCACATCATGGGAGAGAGAATTGACCACATAGCTACTGGTAAGAACCTCAGCCCCGAGGAGGAACTACTCCCGCATCATGGAGGGAGGAAGCAACGTCGATGGAGATGAATCCGGGGGCACTTCCCCGTCCCGGCAGGGTGCAGGCGCAGGAATTCTGGTCCCCCGAAGCTTGATGGCGATGGCGGCGGAGATCGGAATCGCGTCTGGAGAAAAGGGGTCCGGAATCAGGGTTTCCGCGACACGGTGTAAATATATGCCAAAGGGGGGCATCAGAGGGGGTCAGGGGTGCCCAGGCGCCCCCCCGGCGCGGCCAGGGGGGCCGCGTGGGCAGGCCGCCTGGAGCCCCTGTGGGTCCCCTCCGGCCCTACTTTGCCCGCATGGAAGCTTCCGGAACGCTGATTTTTTATATATTTTTTCTGGATTTTTTCTGGCAGTTCTCGTAATGTGAAAACCTGAAATACAAAAATAGCCGAAAACAGAAACTGGCACTGGGGTGCACTGAGTTAATAGGTTAGTCCAAATATGATCAAAAGTGTATGGAAGTGTATAAATATCATAGCAATATCACACAAAAAGGGCATGGAGCAAGCAGAAATTATAGATACGTTTTGGACGTATCACATGGTGTAATGCCCAGTATGAGATTATATCTCCTACGTGTCGAGGCACGACTTAAAGGTATAAGCTCATACTAGAATGATCTCAAGTATGGTATCTTTGCATGACTCATGTAAAATAGGGATGAAATTGTAAAAGAGTAGTTGGCTTACACTCGCCACGTCACACAATACATTACATAAGCAACCATCATCCAAATAACATCACAGTCTGACTACGGACGAAGATCCAAATGAAAGATACCAAATAAATAAAGCCACAAGGTCCGATCGCACCTAGTAGAAGCCACTACTGATCATCGGGATAGTACACGTAGTATCGCCCACGTTCTTCGTCGAACTCCCAGTACAGCTCGGTGCCATTACCTGTGTAGTTCACCATGCACTAGTAGAAAACAGGGCTTTGGTCCAGGCCTGTCCAGCCCATTAGCCCCGGTTCAATCTAGAACGGGGTCCAATGGGGGCACTGGACCCGGTTCGTGAGCCCAGGGGGCCGGCCGGGCCACGTGGGCCATTGGTCCCGGTTCGTCTGGGCCTTTTGGTCCCGGTTGGTGCGACGAACCGGGACCAATGGGTCTTGCTCCTGGCCCACCACCATTGGTCCCGGTTGGTGGCATGAACCGGGACCAAAGGCACCCCTTTAGCCCTGGTTCGTAGCACCAACCGGGACCAATGAGGTGCCTATATATACCCCCTTGCGCAAGAGCAGAGCACACTGCTCTGTTTTTTTTCTGGCCGAGGGGGAGAGGGGTTAGTGGTGCTCTAGCTCACCTCCTATGCACACAACGTGTTCGATGGAATGCCCGAGCCACAGTAGTTAAGCTTTTCTCCTCTCGAAGCTCTATTTTCTCCGAGATTTTTCTAGGTTTAGCGGTCCGTCACGTCCCGTCCCCGTCTGCGCCGCCGTCGATCGCCCCCGCCGATCTCGTCACCGGCACCACCGTGGTGAGCCTCTTGTTATGTCCATGCTTTTCTTACTTTTATTATTGCTTGTTATTATTGCTCTAGATAGATATTTGTCTAATTTTCTTACGTTTATTATTGCTTGTTATTATATAGTGCGATGGTTTTGATATCCGCCCACGTGGGCCCTCGTCCTGTCTACGATTCGGATGTGGTATATTATCTTTAATTTATAACTATTTGTTTTAGTGTTTATGATAGTTATGCCGACCAACCTGACATGCATAGATGTTTTATTATGTCTAGGAGGTAGTTGAACCGGAAATTCCAACCGACCCTCTTGTGGAGAGGTTAAATTTAGTTGAAGAGGAAAACATTTCCCTAAAGAAAAAATTGGAAAAAATGGAGGAGGAGAAGATGGAATTGGAGTTGCATGTTGTGGAAGTCGTCGATGATCACAAGATCAAGATTGACCCTATTGTCGAGAGGTTAAATATAGTTGAAGAAGAAAACAAATTCTCGAAGGAAAAAATAAAAAAAATTGAGGACGAGAAGATGATATTGGAGTTGCATGTTGCGGATGTCGTCGATGATCACAAGATCAAGATGGATGCAATGCGGCTGAAGATTAGAAAGATTAGAAAATATGCCATTCATACCGAGGCTTGGTATCATTATGCCGTTGGATCAATTGTTACCTTGGTTTCGATTATGATCGCATTTGTTTTCGCATTGAAATGTTTTACATAGTTTCGATGTGTATGGAGAGCTATATGTTGTTAGATGAGAATTATATATGTATGTACTTTGGTTTTAATGTGATGATGAACTCCTATTAATTTGGTCACTTAATTATCTATTTATGATGTTCTGTAATGGTTTTTGACACACTTAATTATATATAATGCACGCAGATGAACTGACAATGGATGTACGGTGACAGACACACCTCCGAGTACATTAAGGGCGTGCATGAGTTTCTAAATGCGGCTGAGGCAAACAAGCAGAATGGTTTTATGTGTTGTCCATGCATTAAATGTGGGAATACGATGTCTTACTCTAACCGGAAAATCCTTCACTCCCACCTGCTTTACAAGGGTTTCATGCCACACTATAATGTTTGGACGAGGCACGGAGAAATAGGGGTTATGATGGAAGACGGCGAAGAAGAAGAGTACGATGACAACTATGTGCCCCCTGAATACGGTGATGCTGCAATGGGGGGAGCTGGTGAAGATCAAGAGGAACCAGACGATGTACCCAATGATGCTGCAACGGGTGAAGCTGCTGAAGATCAAGAGGAACCAAATGATGATCTCCGCCGGGTCATTGTCGATGCAAGGACACAATGCGAAAGTCAAAAGGAGAAGCTGAAGTTCGATCGCATGTTAGAGGATCACAAAAAAGGGTTGTACCCCAATTGCGAAGATGGCAACACAAAGCTCGGTACCGTACTGGAATTGCTGCAGTGGAAGGCAGAGAATGCTGTGGCTGACAAAGGATTTGAGAAGCTACTGAAAATATTGAAGAAGAAGCTTCCGAAGGATAACGAATTGCCCGACAGTACATACGCAGCAAAGAAGGTCGTATGCCCTCTAGGATTGGAGGTGCAGAAGATACATGCATGCCTTAATGACTGCATCCTCTACCGCGGTGTATACAAGGATCTGAACGCATGCCCAGTATGCGGTGCATTGCGGTATAAGATGAGACGAGATGACCCTGGTGATGTTGATGGCGAGCCCGCCAGGAAGAGGGTTCCTGCGAAGGTGATGTGGTATGCTCCTATAATACCATGGTTGAAACATTTGTTTAGAAACAGAGAGCATGCCAAGTTGATGCGATGGCATAGTGAGGACCGTAAGAAAGACGGGAAGTTGAGAGCACCCGCTGACGGGTCGCAGTGGAGAAAAATCGAGAGAAAGTACTGGAAGGAGTTTGCAAAGGACCCAAGGAACGTATGGTTTGCTTTAAGCGCGGATGGCATTAATCCTTTCGGGGAGCAGAGTAGCAATCACAACACCTGGCCCATGACTCTATGTATGTATAACCTTCCTCCTTGGATGTGCATGAAGCGGAAGTTCATTATGATGCCAGTTCTCATCCAAGGCCCTAAGCTACCCGGCAACGACATTGATGTGTACCTAAGGCCATTAGTTGAAGAACTTTTACAGATGTGGAATGGAAACGGTGTACGTGCGTGGGATGAGCACAAACAGGAGGAATTTGACCTAAAGGCGTTGCTGTTCGTGACCATCAACGATTGGCCCGCTCTCAGTAACCTTTCAGGACAGACAAACAAAGGATACCACACATGCACGCACTGTTTAGATGACACTGAAAGTATATACCTGGACAAATGCAGGAAGAATGTGTACCTGGGCCATCGTCGATTTCTTCCGACCAACCATCAATGTCGAAAGAAAGGCAAGCATTTTAAAGGCGAGGCAGATCACCGGAAGAAGCCCGCCATGCGTACCGGTGATCACGTACTTGCTATGGTCAATGATTTACACGTAATCTTTGGAAAGGGCCCCGGCGCACTAGCTGTTCCGAATGACGCTGAGGGACACGCACCCATGTGGAAGAAGAAATCTATATTTTGGGACCTACCCTACTGGAAAGACCTAGAGGTCCGCTCTTCAATCGACGTGATGCACGTGACGAAGAACCTTTGCGTGAACCTGCTAGGCTTCTTGGGCGTGTATGGAAAGACAAAAGATACAGCTGAGGCACGGGAGGACCTGCAACGTTTGCACGAAAAAGACGGCATCCCTCCGAAGCAGTATGAAGGTCCTGCCAGCTATGCTCTTACGAAAGAAGAGAAAGAAATCTTCTTTGAATGCCTGCTCAGTATGAAGGTCCCGACTGGCTTCTCGTCAAATATAAAGGGAATAATAAATATGCCAAAGAAAAAGTTCCAGAACCTAAAGTCTCATGACTGCCACGTGATTATGACGCAACTGCTTCCGGTTGCATTGAGGGGGCTTCTACCGGAAAACGTCCGATTAGCCATTGTGAAGCTATGTGCATTCCTCAATGCAATCTCTCAGAAGGTGATCGATCCAGAAATCGTACCAAGGCTAAGGAGTGATGTGACGCAATGTCTTGTCAGTTTCGAGCTTGTGTTCCCACCATCCTTCTTCAATATCATGACACACGTCCTAGTTCATCTAGTCGACGAGATTGTCATTCTGGGGACCGTATTTCTACACAATATGTTCCCCTTTGAGAGGTTCATGGGGGTCCTAAAGAAATATGTCCGTAACCATGCCAGGCCAGAAGGAAGCATCTCCATGGGCCATCAAACAGAGGATGTCATCGGGTTTTGTGTTGACTTCATTCCTGGCCTTAATAAGATAGGTCTCCCTAAATCGCGGTACGAGGGGAGACTGACTGGAAAAGGCACGCTTGGAAGGGACTCAATAATATGCAGGGACGTATATTCTTGGTCTCAAGCACACTACACAGTTCTACAGAACTCTACAATGGTGACCCCGTATGTCGATGAACACAAGAACGGTCTGCGCTCCAAACACCCGGAGCAGTGCGACGACTGGATTACATGTGAACACATCAGGACTTTCAGCAGTTGGTTGGAAACACGTCTCAGAGGTGACAACACTGTTTGTGATGAGTTGTACTTGTTGTCCAGGGGACCATTTTCGACTGTATTGATTTACAAAGGATACGAGATAAATGGGAATACATTTTACACGATTGTCCAAGATCAAAAGAGCACCAACCAAAACAGCGGTGTCCGCTTTGATGCAACAACCGAGAGGGGAAAGGACACATATTATGGTTACATAGTGGACATATGGGAACTTGACTACGAACATGATTTTAAGGTCCCTTTGTTTAAGTGCAAATGGGTCAATCTGTCAGGAGGCGGGGTACAGGTAGACCCACAGTACGGAATGACAACAGTGGATCTGAAAAATCTTGGATACACTGACGAACCGTTCGTCCTAGCCAATGATGTGGCACAGGTTATCTATGTGAAGGACATGTCTACCAGACCGAGAAAAAGAAAAGATAAGGAAGCGAATACATCATACGATGAGCCAAAGCGCCACATAGTTCTTTCAGGAAAAAGGGACATCCTGGGAGTGGAGGGCAAGACAGACATATCCGAAGATTATGAAAAGTTTCAT
>LR738709.1:708970246-709038499 GCA_902687465.1 Secale cereale | reverse complement strand
GCCTGGGCCCCCCGAGGCTCCTCCGATGCCCCCCTTTGGCATATATTTAAAGCGTCTCCCGAAACCCTCGAGGGAGGAACTCTTTTCGCGATCTCATCTCTGTTCCGCTGCCGCCGCCGCTTCCAAGATCGGGAGCACCAGGAGAACTCTTCCCGGCACCCTGCCGGAGGGGAGGATCACCACCGGGAGCCTCTCCACCACCATGGACGCCTCCCGGATGAGTTGTGAGTAGTCTCCCTTGGACCATGAGTCCATGACCAGTAGCTATGTGATGTTCTCCTCCCGTTCTTGTGCTTCACTAATTAGTCCTCGTGAGCTGCCCTACATGATCGAGGCACATATGTAATCCTTATGCTGTTGCTATGATGAGTTTGCTGGGATCCGATGGATTATGAGATTATGTTCAGATTGTGCTTGAGTAATATATTTGATCTACCTCTTTTATATTTATGTTCGTAAGTAATTCCTGCATGTTCTCCGTTGTTATTTATTGCTTTGGCCAAGTAATAGGTAGTGACTCCAAGAGGGAACGTTATGCTTGATTGTGGGTTCATGCCCCTCGATGACTAGTTTGAGTGACAGAAACATGAGTCTAGGGGATGTGCTGTTGCCACAAGGGGGAAAACAACGGTGCTTGTGCCCGCGGGTGCAAGGATTGTTTACTTTACGCAAAGTTCTTTTAATGCAGTTGTCTATTGCATTGAGTTTACACTATGGGTGGGACTCACAACTTAATACCAGCGAGATGTTCTGGATAGATATCTCAAGGTGGATGATTAGTAGTAGATATTGATGGATTTCGGTCTACTTACTTTGGCGTACCGCCCATGCTTTGAACCTCGACCTTTCTTGCAATGTAGTCAGCATTGGTTTGCGCACATGGTCCTGTCAATTGCCCAGTTGTAATTCGTTTACCTCACATAGCTGTTTTATCATCTTTGGGGAGAGAGACATCACTAGTGAACATCATGAGACTCCGGTCCATATTACCATTATTGATCACATCCGCTATTTACTTTTCGCTATTATTTACTATTGCAATTATATCTATCACTACTATCACTTGCGTTTAATCCTTTGTGAACTACAAGGCCGGAGGGATTGACAACCTCTCTGTACTCGTTGGGAGCAAAGTTATTTGTATCTGTGTGCAGGTCCATGTTGATTGCTAATATCTGGCGCCTTAGCAGTTGACACCTTCTTGTTGAACCTAGGAGTCTCTGGGGATTCGATCCTTGGTATCTTTGCCAAGGGAAAAACTTCCGCAACACTACATCTCACACCTTCCACTTGGGGTAACCAACGAGGGGCGAGAAGCCTAGCAAGAGTTTTTCTGGCGCCGTTGCCGGGGACTCCACTCTTCAGGATAGGGGAGTTGCACGCTATCTTTTATCTTTGCTTTTTAGTCTTGTTAGTTTACCTTTCAGTTTTCTTTATGTCTTTTCACTAGTTATGCTTATGGACAACCTTTCTATTGGATCGTTGCTTGCGGGAAGACGCCCCACACCTGTGGTGGTTGCTCCTCCCCCTACTGAAATTGTGCCCTATAAAATACCAGCTGGTATTATCGATTATGTTTTGGCTAATCGTTATGCAGGAGACAGACATCCCGGTGAACCCTTGCTATATCTGTCACAATTATGTTCATTATTTAAGCTTGCAGGTGTATCAAGGGAGTTTGTCATGAGGATAAAGCTTTATCACTTATAGATAAAGCTTTAGATTGGTATAAGCTTCTCGATAACTCGCACTTGCTTGATTGGCAAGAGCTTATGTCTCTCTTTTATACTAAGTTTTATCCTCTTCATGATGCTTATGTGGGGAGTAAGAGTACATTTTTGCATGTGGATCATGGTAACAATGCTTTATGTGATGCTTATATTGTTGAGTTTATTCGTGATCCCACAGAAAATTATTATGAGAAGGGAACATATGCTTATAGATATTTCAATAATATTAAGTTCCCTCTCTTTATGTTGAAGGTTTTGAAGCTGCACTTGTTTTGTCTTCCTATGCTTATTGCTTTGTGCTTCAATGAATTATTCTATTGCAATATTCCTATGCATAGGAAGCATGTTAGGCTTAAAATGTGTTTGGTATTTGCTTCTTGATGCTCTCTTTTGTTCTTCAACTCTTATTCCTACGAGAGCATCATTAAAGTCTTATGCCTAGCTTAAAGGCATAAAAGAAAGCGCTTTTGGGAGGCAGCCCACATGAATAAATTTTTTATTTTGCTTTTGTTGTGTCTTGATGTTGTTTACTACAGTAGCATCATCATTGTATCTTTGCTTTTCAATTTTGTGCCAAGTATAGCCTCTGATTGCTAGAAAGTTCAAAAGTTGTGAGGTGCTGTCCAGGAAACAGATTCTGTCCTTGGATAGAAAAATTCGTATAAAATCACCAGATCATCTTTTTGGTCTGAATTTTTTCGACAGCGTGCCCTATATAATCGTCTTTCGTGCGTCTGTTCTGAGTTTTTTGATTAGAGTTGCAGAAGTGCCCCGAACAAATCAATTACTACCTGCTGTTCTGTTTTTCACAGATTCTGTCCTGTTTTGCCTTTCCTTCATTTTGCAAACCAAGAGCTTGCTTTTTCTTTGCAAAAACCTTTTGGCAATCTTGATAAACAGTAGACCTTCAAGAATATCTTTATTTCCAGCAAGGTATAATTATTTTATTATGGGTACTAACCTCGCTAATCAGATTATGATGAGTTATGTATAAAGGGAGTTTTCAAGTGTGCGAGGGAAGATGATAAAAAGATTCAGGAGTGTCAAACGCTCAAGCTTGGGGATGCCCCCATGCACCCCCAAGAAATATTCAAGTAGACTCAAGCGTCTAAGCTTAGGGATGCCCCCGTGCATCCCCTTCTCCATCAACATTATCAGTTCGTCTTTCGTTCCACTATATTTTAATCACTTCATGTGTTATGTGCTATGCTTGGAGCGTCTTGTTTTTAGTTTTCTTTAGCTTTTCATAACGAGTCGGAACTCAGCTTTCTTTATGTGGGAGAGAAACACGCTCCACTTCTACCTAGAACATAACATAGAATTTTCATGTCTATCTATGCTGTGTGTGTTCTTTGTCTTTTAATAGCTACTATCATGTTCAGCTCTCAGTTTTAATGCTTATCTTTTCAAGGAGCTTTTGTTTAGTTGGTTGCTTGAACTCTCTTTAGTTATCATGCTCACCTTATTAAGAGAGTTTGCTTCCATTGCAATGGTTGATATGTCTATGATAAAGATGCTACGTGCATAATGGCGCTTAGTAGTTCATGTTTTCTTATGGTTAGTCTCAAATAGCTGGAGGGTTCCCAATGTGTTATTGGAGTACCAACATGATTTGTTTGCCTATGATGTGGTATGGTTTAGTAATATCTTCCTTCGAGAATTTATTTTGATTGACTTGGCGTATGCTCACGCATATTTAAGACTGTAAAGAAAGTTTGTCAAGCCTTGATGATCTTTTGTTTCTGAGTAGCGATATAACTACCATGCCTCATTCAATGTTGCTTTGTCGCTCTGCATGATTATGACCGTCATTGCTCTCTTAGTTGGTCGCTCCCAGTCTTTTGCTAACCTTCGCCTGTACTAAGCGGACTGACTGCTTGTGCATCCACATCCTTTAATCCAGTTATGCCATATGAGTCCACCATACCTTCCTACATGGTATTTACCTGCCATTCCTAACGGAGACTTGCATGTGCCATCTCGAAATTATTCAAAGAAAAAGCACTCTTATTTTGTGCCTCTGTTGTAAGTTCATGAGGAAGTAGTGGTTAATTCATGACCTTTTTAAGTTGGACAAGCTTCACCCCGGGATTGCATGTATAATGTGCAAACCCATAATACGAGAAGGAACTGGCATTGAGTGCGCCCGGCTCAAAAAGATAATATAACAAACAAACCCTCCTTCACGCTTTGTTCATGAGAAATCAGAAAACTTTGGTAGTGATAAACAAAGGAGATTAAGAGGATGTGATCGTCCTCATTCGGGAGCCATTCCTCGAAACTTGTCCATCTCGAAAAGTGATTGAGTTGTCTGCTAGCATTCGTTGACGAAAGATGCATGATCTAAAATAAATTAATACCTCTTTTAAAGCCAAGAGCTCTGGTACATGTTTTGCCTTTGTTTCCGACTACGGGTTTTCAACCTTGCCAACAAAAGCCACGGTTCGAGAGTCTCCACCTTCTTTTAAAAAGCACCAACTACTGAGAGCATGATTGTCATTCTGAGTGTAATGTGCATTGTCCTAAAGTAGCATTGTCTTTTGCATGATTGTGATATCATTTATTCTGAAATCATTGTATCTAGTCATCACTTAAACCTTGGAGGTGCCCCTGCATTTATGTTTTGCTTCACTAAAGGGGGCAAGCTAGATATCACTTTATCATATTTGCACATCATGTTCATTGCAAATCTATTTGATGTTTCAGTATCATATTGTAAAACTTTCAGTCCTTTGTGATTTTCTCATGAGGCAACTTAATTACTATAGATTCATTGTCTCAGTAAGCTTTTGTCATATGACTATGAAAAAGTCCTATATGGTTAATAGCATGTCACCACAGAAATTATTCTTGTTATCATTTACCTACTCGAGGACGAGCAGGAATTAAGCTTGGGGATGTTGATACGTCCAAAACGTATCTATAAATTCTGCTTGCTCCATGCCTCTTTTGGGTGATATTGCTATGATATTTATACACTTCCATACACTTTTGATCATATTTGGACTAACCTATTAACTCAGTGCACCCCAGTGCCAGTTTCTGTTTTCGGCTGTTTTTGTATTTCAGGTTTTCACATTACGAGAACTGCCAGGAAAAATCCAGAAAAATTATATAAAAAATCAGCGTTCCAGAAACTACCGAGCGCCCGAAGGACAGCCGGGGGGGGGGGCACCAGGGCTCCAGGCGCCCTGGCGGCGCGCCCCCCTGGGCCGCGCCGGGGGGGGGGGCGCCTGGGCCCCCCGAGGCTCCTCCGATGCACCCCTTTGGCATATATTTAAAGCGTCTCTCGAAACCCTCGAGGGAGGAACTCTTTTCGCGATCTCATCTCTGTTCCGCCGCCGCCGCCGCTTCCAAGATCGGGAGCACCAGGAGAACTCTTCCCGGCACCCTGCCGGAGGGGAGGATCACCACCGGGAGCCTCTCCACCACCATGGACGCCTCCCAGATGAGTTGTGAGTAGTCTCCCGTGGACCATGAGTCCATGACCAGTAGCTATGTGATGTTCTCCTCCCGTTCTTGTGCTTCACTAATTAGTCCTCGTGAGCTGCCCTACATGATCGAGGCACATATATAATCCTTATGCTGTTGCTATGATGAGTTTGCTGGGATCCGATGGATTATGAGATTATGTTCAGATTGTGCTTGAGTAATATATTTGATCTACCTCTTTTATATTTATGTTCGTAAGTAATTCCTGCATGTTCTCCGTTGTTATTTATTGCTTTGGCCAAGTAATAGGTAGTGACTCCAAGAGGGAACGTTATGCTTGATTGTGGGTTCATGCCCCTCGATGACTAGTTTGAGTGACAGAAACATGAGTCTAGGGGATGTGTTGTTGCCACAAGGGGGAAAACAACGGTGCTTGTGCCCGCGGGTGCAAGGATTGTTTACTTTACGCAAAGTTCTTTTAATGCAGTTGTCTGTTGCATTGAGTTTACACTATGGGTGGGACTCGCAACTTAATACCAGCGAGATGTTCTGGATAGATATCTCAAGGTGGATGATTAGTAGTAGATATTGATGGATTTCGGTCTACTTACTTTGGCGTACCGCCCATGCTTTGAACCTCAACCTTTCTTGCAATGTAGTCAGCATTGGTTTGCGCACATGGTCCTGTCAATTGCCCAGCTGTAATTCGTTTACCTCACATAGCTGTTTTATCATCTTTGGGGAGAGAGACATCACTAGTGAACATCATGAGACTCCGGTCCATATTACCATCATTGATCACATCCGCTATTTACTTTTCGCTATTATTTACTATTGCAATTATATCTATCACTACTATCACTTGCGTTTAATCCTTTGTGAACTACAAGGCCGGAGGGATTGACAACCTCTCTGTACTCGTTGGGAGCAAAGTTATTTGTATCTGTGTGCAGGTCCACGTTGATTGCTAATATCTGGCGCCGTAGCAGTTGACACCTTCTTGTTGAACCTAGGAGTCTCTAGGGATTCAATCCTTGGTATCTTTGCCAAGGGAAAAACTTCCGCAACACTACATCTCACACCTTCCACTTGGGGTAACCAACGAGGGTCGAGAAGCCTAGCACATCACCGCGATCATTTTGATATATCATATGCACAAATTGGACAAGCACACTAAAAGTTACAACCACATGAACATGCACATATATTAACAACCTCCAGGGACTTAGCCACAAAAACCAAACTGACAAGTGGGCGTTGGATAGCTAAACGCCACACGGGCGCTGGATAGGTAGAGGTGACGGGCTGGCCCAGTGACTCACCTAGCGGGCCTGGCCCAAGGAAGCAGAGGTGACGGCTGGGCCTAACGTGGCCAGGCCGCCAGGGAGGAGGAAGGCCGGCTGGGCCCCTGGCCCACGACCGGAGGGCGAGGGGACGACGCACTCGAGCTCCCGAGCGAGCGCGCCGGCGTCGAGGACCTTGCGGCGGCACTCGGCGACGGGAAGGGCCGATAGCGGCGGAATCCGGCCGCGGCGGACTCGATCCCGGCGGATCCCGGCGCTGGGAGAGGGAGACGACGGCGGTTCTCACCACGGTGGCGGGGACGCGGCCCGGCGGTGGCGCGGGGTCGCTGGAGGCGAAGGTGGCGGCGGCGGCGGCTGAGTTGCCAACGGGGGCGTCGCGGCGGCGCCGGGCGGTGGCGCGCCAGCGGCGTCGGGTGGAGGCGCAGGGAGGCGCGGCTCGACGAAATGGGCCGCAGGGGCCCAAATCGGGTCGCGCGGGCCCTACCGGCGGGGAAGTGGGGCGGTGCTGGCGGCGAACCGGAAGGCGACACGTGGCGGCGGTGGAACAAGTCGGGCACGTCCAGCCGTGTTTGGACGTGTCCGGCGGCTGCGGGAGGAGTTTGCTAGGGTTTTGCCCGAAAAAATGGACGCGGGGGACTAATTTATAGGCATAGGGAGCTAGAAGACTCCAAATGGGGTGCGGTTTTCGGCCACACGTTCGTGATCCGACGACCGAGATGATGGGAGAGGTTGTTCTGGGTTAGTGGGCTGTTGTGGAGGGGCTCTTGGGCTAAAAAGAAGGGGTACTTTTAGCCCACTAGGTTAACCGTTGGAGTACCAAACGAACTCCAAACGCGACGAAACTTGACAGGCGGCCTACACGTACCAAAACAACAACGCACGACAAGTCTAACCTCATACCGGGAACGTTACGCGGACACACACACAAGAAGGACTCGGGGGTGCCATGGGCACGTGTGCGAGTGTCGTAACTCGAAACGGACAACGGGAAGAGACGAGTGGGACCGGGTGCAAGTGACAACACGAATGCAATGCAATGCACATGATAACATGACATGAATGAAATGCACACACGCACACGACAAAACGAAGAAACCCGAAATGAAAGAAGAGCCCAGAATGGAATTGACGAAGTCAAAGTTTCATATATTGGCATAATTGGAAAGTGTTACATCTGGGGCATTACAAACTCTCCTCTACTACGAAAAGATCTCGTCCTGAGATCTAGGACTAGAAGAAGGAAGGATACTCGGAACGAAGGTGATCTTCTCGTTCCCACGTAGCTTCTCGGTCGGTATGGTGTGACCACTTCAATTTCAAGAACTTGATGTACTTGTTGCGGGTCTTGCGCTCGGTTTCTTCAAGAATAGCAACAGGGTGCTCACGGTAAGACAAGTCTTGTTGAAGATCAATCTCCTTGAACGGAATGGTGCGTTCAGGTGTCTTGAAGCACTTGCGGAGTTGAGACACGTGAAACACATCATGAACATTTGCAAAGTTGGAGGGGAGCTCAAGTTGATAGGCTAGATCGCCTCTTTTGCCAAGAATCTTGAAAGGGCCCACGTATCTAGGAGCAAGCTTTCCTTTGATACCGAATCTTTGGGTTCCTTTCATAGGAGAAACATGGAGATAGACATGATCCCCAATGTCGAAGGCCAAATCACGATGCTTGCCGTCATAGTAACTCTTTTGACGCGATTGAGCGGCCTTGAGATTCTCACGTATGACTTTGCACATTTCTTCGGCTTCTGAGATCAAGTAATTGCCAAGATGTTGACGTTCACCAGTCTCGGACCAGTTGAGAGGGGTACGACACTTTCTGCCATAGAGGATTTCAAAAGGAGCTTTGCCGACACATGCTTGGAAACTGTTGTTGTAAGAGAACTCGGCAAACGGGAGACAATCTTCCCACTTCATGCCAAAAGAGATGACACAAGCTCTGAGCATGTCTTCGAGGATCTGGTTCACTCTTTCGACTTGACCACTAGTCTGAGGGTGAAACGCAGTGCTGAAACGGATCTTAGTGCCCATGGCTGACTGAAAGGAGTCCCAGAACTTGGATGTGAACAAACTTCCACGGTCTGAGGAGATAACTTGAGGAATGCCATGCAACGACACCATTCTGGAAGTGTACAACTCTGCCAACTGAGCTGCGTTGATGGATTCTTTGACGGGAAGGAAGTGAGCTACTTTGGTTAGCTTGTCAATCACAACAAAGATAGAATCACTCCCCTTCTTGGACTTAGGGAACCAAGTGACGAAATCCATTTCAATGTGGTCGAATTTCCACTCGAGAATAGGAAGAGGTTGGAGGAGACCGGCTGGACGTTGATGCTTTGCCTTCACTCTTCTGCAGACATCACATTCATTCACGAATTGGGCAATCTCCCTTTTCATGCGAGTCCACCAGTACGATTGCTTGAGGTCTTGGTACATTTTGGAACTTCCGGGATGAATTGATAGGAGGGAGCCATGTGCTTCGTTCATTATGAGCTTTCTGAGATCACCCTTGGGAACCACAAGTCTGTCCTCAAAGAACAAGGTGTCTTTCTCATCAACACGATAGCACTTGTATTTGGGAGTACCCTTTGCAATACCATGTTTCACTTTTTGCACCATAGCATCACTGAGTTGGGCCTCACGGATATGATCTTCCAAGGTAGGAGCAACTTGAAGATTTGCAAGAAAGCCTTGCGGAACAACTTGGAGGTTGAGCTTCCTGAACGATTCACAAAGCTCAGGCTGGAACGGCTTGAGAAGGAGACTGTTGCAATATGCCTTTCTGCTCAAGGCATCTGCGATGACATTGGCCTTGCCAGGTGTGTATTCGATGCTTGGATCATACTCATGGATCATCTCAACCCAATGAGTCTGGCGAAGGTTCAGGTTCGGCTGTGTGAAGATGTACTTCAAGCTCTTTTGATCGGTGAAGATGTCCACTTTTCTGCCCAACAGAAGGTGTCTCCACGTGATCAAGGCATGTACCACTGCTGCTAGCTCGAGATCATGTGTGGGGTAGTTCTTCTCATTTGGCTTCAATAGACGAGAAGTGTACTCCACAATCTTCTTGTCTTGCATGAGAACATCACCAAGTCCTTGTAGGGAAGCATCACAAAATACTTCATAGGGCTTGGATTCATCCGGAGGAGTAAGAACCAGAGCAGAAATGAGCTTCTCTTCGAGTGTTTTGAATGCCACATCACAATCAGGAGACCAGTTGTACTTGACATTCTTCTGCAGCAAGTTTGAGAGAGGCTTGGCAATCTTGGAGAAGTTCTCAACGAACCTTCTGCAATAGCTAGAGAGACCAAGGAAGCTTCGGAGTTGCTTGACGTTCTACGGGGGTTCCCAGTTGACAATCGCTTCAACTTTCTCGGGGTTGATAGAAATACCCTCAGCAGAGATGATATGGCCAAGATACAAGACCTTATCCAGCTAGAATTCACACTTGGAGAACTTCGCATAGAACTTGTGTTCACGGAGCCTGTCCAGAACCAAACGGAGGTGCTTGGCATGGTCTTCTTCATTCTTGGAGAATACCAAGATGTCATCCAGATAGACGAGAACAAATTCATTGGTGTAGGGGTTGAATATGTAGTGCATCATTCTCGAGAAGGTGGGTGGAGCATTTGCGAGGCCAAAAGACATGACCGTGTATTCATAGGAACCATAGCTCATTCTAAATGCGGTCTTGTGAATATCTTCTTCACGGATACGGATCTGGTGATAACCCATCCGGAGATCGAGCTTTGAGAACAATTTTGCTCCTTTGAGCTGCTCGAACAATTCATTGTTATTGGAGAGCGGATACTTGTTGTTTATTGTCTTCTTGTTCAATGGCCGGTAATCAACGCAAAGGCGCTCCGTGCCATCCTTCTTCTTGACAAATAGAACACAACAGCCCCAAGGAGAAGTGCTAGGCCTGATTAGACCCATACGCTCTTGCTCATCGAGTTGTCTCTTCAGCTCCTTCAACTCTTCAAGGGAAAGCTTGTACGGACGCCGACATGCTGGCTCGGTACCGGGCTCGAGTTCAATGACGAATTCAACTTGACGATGTGGAGGCATGTTGGAAGCTCTTCAAGGAAAACATCTTCATATTCATTGACACCGGAATTTGAGAAATGGCATTAATCTCGCCCTTGTCATTGAGAGAGAATAGCCTGATTGTGTTATCTCGAGAGGCGAAGATAATCATGTCTTCGTCAGGATGAGTAAGCTTGACTTCCTTATTTGCACAATCGATGTTTGCATCATGCTTGGAGAGCCAGTCCATCCCAAGAATAAGATCAATGTCGGAGTTGCCGAGAATAACCGGAGAAACCAGAAAGCTGTAATCACCCATATGAATAGATATATCCGGAGCATACACACTAGAAGTCATTCGTTTCCCCGGAGAAGTAACTTGCAACTTTTGAGGTAATGCCACTGTGCTCACATTGTGCTTGGATGCAAAAGGATATGACATGAAAGAACATGATGCACCCGAATCAAACAAAACTTTAGCAGGTTTAAGATTGACTGGAAGGTTCCCAAGTATCACATCTGAAGAATTCTCTGCTTGAGCTGCATTCATCAGATTCACTCTTGCTTGCTTTGGATTGTGCTTGACAATAGCAGTACTGATAGGCGGAGGAGCCGGAAGGCGCCTTTGAGTACACTTGTTAGCATAGTGACCCTTCTGCCCACACTTGTTGCAAACCACTTCTGAGAGAGGACGGTAATAA
Organism: Secale cereale; assembly: GCA_902687465.1. Lineage (NCBI taxonomy): Eukaryota > Viridiplantae > Streptophyta > Magnoliopsida > Poales > Poaceae > Secale > Secale cereale. Next base: position 709,027,306 of record LR738709.1, on the reverse strand, counting down.
GGAGCACTTGACTTTGAAGCTTGAAAGTGATTCTTGGACTAATTGCTTGGGTTGGGTGGGTGGGAGAAACTACGGCCACCAGAATGCTTGTTTTTGTTGTTTGGAGGGCGGAGCACTGGAGGAGGTGGAAGCCAAAACTTCTGCTGCTTTGCGACCACTTGGGAAGAAGAGGAGGAGTTAACAGCATCTCTGATCCTCCTTTTGGAAGCTTCACACTTGAGCTGGGCTGCCTCTTGCTTAAGTGCCATGTTATAGAATTGATCAAATTCATCCGGCTCAAACAAGGAGAGAGCTAGTTGGAGTTCATCCTTCAGACCACCACGGAACAGATAAATCTTGCTCTTGGAATCTGGGATGTCTTGCTTGGCATAGCGAGCGAGGTTCTGGAACTTGACATTTTATTGTTAAACGGACATGGTGCCTTGCTTCAGGTTGCGGAATTGCTCACGCGTGCCCTCGATGACACTAGTTGGAATATGGTGAGAGCGGAAATCCTTGCAGAAGTCAGTCCACGAGAGTTCACGTCCTTCTCTGGAATCTTTGTACTGCTGCCACCAATCAGCGGCTTGGTCCTTGAGTTGGAAGGCGGAAAACTTGACATAATCCTCAGGTCTCACGTTACTGCATTCAAAGTGCTTCTTGATGTTTGTTATCCAGTCTTCAGCATCTAGCGGATCCACACAGTAACTGAACGCCTTCGGTTGGTTTGCCAGGAATTGGTTGAGAGTAGAAAAGTGAGGTTGGTTGAACAAATTGCCTTGGCCTTGGTTCCCATGACCACCTTGATTTGCTTGGTTTGCTTGAAAGTTCTGCATCATTAGCATAAGCATCTGGATGTTCTGGTTTTTCACTTGCATAATTTCCCTCTAGGCCTCAGACGGAGGAGGAGGGGAAGGAGGACGGTCAGGAACTTCTTCACCCTCTGGGTTAGCGTTGGGAACCCTTTTAGGAGCCATCCTGAATGAGATGACAACTATTAGCCATTGATTGAAAATATATAAGCTGAATCAACGGCTAGAAATTGCAACATAAGTCTTCAAAAGAATCATTCGAACAAAATGAACGAATGTAATCCACAGTATAATGGTACAACAATCTTCACGAGAAGCCACTTGGGAGAACAAGAGGTAAATAAAAACAACAAGGAGTAGATAGAACAAATACAAGATAGAATCTTCGTTTGTCATATTCGTGCTGAAGCTTATGGAACGTGTTACAAAAGGGTTTTGCAATCCCCGAATCAACATAGGCAAGGACCCTTTAAGATGCAACTCCCGATCGGAACAAACGCCCATAAAACCACTTCACTCAATGTAGAACCCCGAACTCCATATCATGCATTCGTTGGAAGAATGCCTACGAGCTACTAGATGAACCCACCTATTAATTTCCGAAAGTTTCCAGTTATGCAATCAGGTGTTGGGGATACAGGGGAAGCATCGCGCACTCAACTCTAATCCTACATCCAGCTGTATCCATCCTTCAACACATAACCAGTTATTTCCGGAAACCGTGTACCTCGGACCTTCGAAACGCATCTGCTATACAAGCTATGTCAATACTCCCGAACTACCTCCCCAGTACTGGGTGATGTCGGGGTTATCTTGCCACTAACCGCATAGAAGAGTTTTCGATGTCGGCGTCTTAAGTATTCTAGAACTGCTGCGATAGATTTGTGACGACAACACCTCGGAGCTCAACTCCTCGGGACACTGCCACAACCCCTAAATGACAGGAGGCATCGAGAACAATGTTCTCGTCACAAAGACATCAGAATAATCCAAACAATACTCGCGTGATCCTAAAAACAATTTAGTGAATTTTTGAGAGTAGAAGAGATAAGAAATCATCAGGAGTCCTCACCAGAGTGAAAAGGGATGAGGAGCAAAAATAAATCCTACTCTCCGATATATATAGGACTCAAAACATTTTCAAGTGTGTGCCTAGACTCAACCGTCAACGATTCGATCAATCAGTGGGGGCTTCTAGGTCAGAGAAGGCTCTGATTACCAACTTGTAATGCCCAGTATGATATTATACCTCCTACGTGTCGTGGCATGACTTAAAGGTATAAGCTCATACTAGAATGATCTCAAGTATGGTATCTTTGCACGACTCATGTAAAAGAGGGATGAAATTGCAAAAGAGTAGTTGGCTTACACTCGCCACGTCACACAATACATTACATAAGCAACCATCATCCAAATAACATCATAGTCCGACTACGGACGAAGATCCAAATGAAAGATACCAAAGAAATAAAGCCACAAGGTCCGATCGCCCCTAGTAGAAGCCACTACTGATCATTGGGATAGTACACGTAGTATCGCCCACGTTCTTCGTCGAACTCCCAGTACAGCTCGGTGCCATCACCTGTGTAGTTCACCATGGTACCTGCATCTGGTGTTGTGTAGAATCTGTGAGCCACGGAGAACTTAGCAATCCCGTTCCCGGGTAGCAAAACTATCAAAGCCTTGGGGGTGGAACAAGGCTGAAGAATAAGGTTGCAGCTGCACTAGCACTAGCTTACGTGTTTAGAGCGAGAAGAGAAGTGCCACGAGCCTCAAAGTGATCACGAAGTGATCCTATCTAAGCACGTCAAACATAACCGCACCGTGTTCACTTCACGAACCCCTTCGGAAAATGACCGTCACGGTTACTCACGCTGGTAGTGTAATCTGAACATGGTGTCAAGTTTTCTACAACCGGATATTAACAAATTCCCATCTGCCACATAACCGCGGGCACGGATTTTGAAAGATCAAACCCTGCAGGGGTGTCCCAACTTAGCTCATCACAAGCTCACGATCTGCGGAGTCACAACTCCAAGGTGGGGAGACCCGAGTATTCTCGGAATCCCGTGCTCAAGATATTCCGACTAAGGTAAAACTAATCCAGCAAGACCTCCCGGCGTGCTCACACCCTGACAGTAGCCGCGCGTATCTAGTCTCAGGCCACGACCGGATGGGCGATGCTACAGGTTATACCAAATACCTCGGGTTTCCCCAAGGCGGCCCCACAAGCTCCCCAGTTTGGACCAACACTCATGTGGAGCACTGGCACGGGTTGTTGATTAAGAAGAGGGTTTATAACTCCCTATGCTAGTTTTAGTTGTGTCGGGGGAAACTGTCCACCACGAGCACCTATGGGACCGGAGCCCCTTGTTCGTTGCGGTAAGGGAGCGGAGGGAGCACAAAGAGCAGATCGTAGAACACACGCGGGCAGTTTACCCAGGTTCGGGCCGCGATGGACGCGTAAAACCCTACTCCTGCTTGGATTGTATTAAGTTCTTGGGCTCGGGAGCTTGAAGAACTAGCTACCCCGAGCAAGAAAGCTGTCTAGGTTCCGAACCCTTTCTACGTTGCGCATGGGCCTCCTTTTATAGCTCAAGGGGTCACCGACAGGTGTCAACGTAGAGGAGGGTAAAAACTTAACTTTGGTGGTAGTTGTAACAGTGCGGGAACAGTGCATGAACAGTGGATGAACAGTGGTCACCACCTAGCTTGACAGTGGGGGACAAGGGCATTAAATGCCCGTCACCGTCGACCCCAAAAGCACCCGTCCATGCGTCTCCGTTCGCCACGGCGATAGCCTCGTCACCGTGGAGTGCCACCGTGTCCCCCAGGCTGCACAGCCATCCGCCACGCGTCCCTGGAAGGGCCCCAGGGCGACGCGTGGGCCGATGAGCTGGAGCGCGGGCACACAGTGCATGCCTCCCCCGGCAAGCACCTTGCCGGGGTCTTGATCTTGTCGGGCCGGGAAGCTTGTCGCTCCCCGGGTCCTGCCGGGGCGCAGGGTGCGCCGAGGCGTGTCTTCTAAGAGGCAATCTTCTGGTCTTCCTGGCAAGCTCCTCTTGCCAGGGTCTCGTGTTAAAGTGATAAACTTGAGCCTGGCACGGCCTTCCCGGCAAGCTCCACTTGCCGGGGTCTTGATCTTCTGTCTTGTATACTTTGTTTTTGAATGGCTTAAAAAGGGACCAGAAAGGTCTCCGGCGAGCACGTGGTGAGCCCTGCCGCGGGAAGCTGCTACTGCCCGTGCACAAGTCGGGGTACTAAGGTACCCCTATCTTAGTACACCGACAGGAGCCCCCGGGCCTGGGCCACACACGGTGCCGAGCGCTGTTGGGCCAGGCCCAAGACAGTGCACGGGCACGCGCGGCCCACGGCACGCCGAATCCCCTTCCATATCCGCCGCATCCCTCCCTAACGGCACGCGTCGATTGCGGCGTCGTGGGAGAGATCGTGGCCATGTTCTTTAATGGGAAATGTGGAGCGTCCCCCACTTCCCCCTTAAAAGCAGAGGAAGCAGGGGCCGTTTCCCTCCTTCGCTTTCATTGCTTCTTCAACCTCCAGAAATCCTCTGCTGTGCTTTGCCTCCACCCCCCTCCTCCGCCGTCTTCCGCATCCGCGGCGCCGTCGAGCTCCTCGCCCCTTCCCCCGCCGCTTCCGCCATGGCTCCGAAGACCGAGAAGGCGAAGGCGGAGAAGGCCAAGAGGGAGAAATCCGAGCAGGCGGCGAAGCTTGCTCTCCTGCGGAAGAGGAACGTAGTCTTCGCGCCGAGGCTCAGCGCGAGGGAGCTCTGGAACAAGTACTACCTCTTCTGGGCCAAGGAGACCAAGGCGCATCCCCGTACCAGAGTCTACCCGGCCGCCGCCAGAGATCTGTACCCCGGCGGGTATTTCTTCTTTGCTGTCTTCTTTCACTGCGGCTTGTGCCCTCCGTTCTCGGAGTTTTTCTGTGATATTATGAACACATACAATCTCCATCTCTTAGACTTCACCCCCAACGCCATCCTTACGATGGCGGTTTTCGCACATCTGTGCGAAAACTACATAGGGATCTATCTGAATGTAGCACTCTTTCACCATTTCTTCATGCCTAGAGTAGAGGCTGGCGCCCCCCTCTCTGGAGGTATCTCCTGGATCTTCCGCTTGAATAAGAAGGAATCATATCTGAAAGGAGAACTCCGCGGCAAGTGGGAAGAATGGCGCGCAGATTGGTGCTGGGTAGTGGAGGACCAGCCGGAGCCTTTTACTGCGCCGCGCACAACAGCCATAGTGCGCGGCAGGGACTGGAGCGAGTTGGCCCCGGAGGACGTCAAGCTCAACGTCGCCCTCATCAGGATACTCCGTCTCCGGGTAGCTAAACTGACCATCGGAGAGGTAGGGGCAGATTTCCTCCGCCGCCGCATCGCTCCTTTACAAGAAAGGAAAAGGCCAGCATGGGAGTTTGGCAATGCGGCGGACATTATGAGGTTGCGCCCGGGGTTGAACTTCAACTTCACGGCGTTGGAGATGAAGGGGATGGTCCGGGAGCTTTTCAAGCATGACCCGGCCCATCCGGAGTGGTTTAGATCTCCCCGGGGAGTGGTGCCGCTGTGCAACAGCACCGCCCGGGACGCCTTGCGCGCAATGATGCCCGCGTGTGACTCCCACGGCGTCGACCCCACCTGGATAGTGCCTTCGCCGGATGCAATTATGAGTTTCTTCGATAATCTGGTCAAGGTGCCCAAGAACGCCGAGGAGAACAAAGGTCTCACCCGGGCCACCACAGAGCGGGATATAGCCTACATCGCTTCCCGGATGGAAGAGGCCGCCGCAGCTGCAGCGGCAGGAGACTTCGGATTGACCGTCGACGAGGCAGAGGCCGAGGACGCGTCGTGCCAAGTAGAGGAGGCAGAGATCCGCAGGCTGCTCAAGCTTCCACCCGACGAGCTTGCCGGGGTTCCCTCACTGAGGCATGCCGGGATTCTCGGGGTTGTGAGCGAGGCCGCCGCAAGGGGCGAGGTTGCCGGAGGGAGCAGGACCACCGGAGGGAGCGGAGCCGCCGGAGGGAGCGGGGCCGCCGGAGGGAGCGAGGCTGCAGGGCAAAGTGTTGGGCCCAGCGAGCCTGCCGAGGAGGAGGAGGAGGACGCCGGGGCCGACGAGGACACCGGTGGATCTCTGGGGCTTGACGACGACGCCTCCTCGTCCTCGGAGAACTCCCCGCCTCGGGCAAGTCCCAAGCGAACACCGATGAAGCGCCTCCGCAAGGCGGCTACAGCGACGGGTACGCAGGCGCCCCGACAACAACCTGCTCGCCGGGCGACGCGCGCCACCAGAGCGAGCCAAGCCGCGACGGAGGCGCCCCGCGCACCGGTCGCGACGGAGGCGCCCCGTGCACCAGCGCCAAGCGGAGGGGGATCCTCCCGGAGCGGAGCGACCGCTCCGCCTGCTCCTCGGGCTTCGGCGTCCACGGAGGCGGGGTCTTCGCAGCCCCCAGCCCCGGAGACCGCCAAGCGCCCGAGGGAGCCTTCTTCTCCTGCTCCTCGCGCGGGAGCACCTCAGGTGGAGTTCGATTTCTCCGCCCTCAGTGATGACGACGAGGAAGAGGAGTAAGTTTTTGCTGCTTGTAACTCCTTCAATTTTGTCTTGATTCTTTCTTTGATGATTCTGATCTCATTCTTGATTTGCTTGCAGGACCCTGACCCAGCGGATGGCGAAGAGGGCCAAGGTCCCCGTGGTTGAGGTCGACGACGACTCGCCCGTCGCGGCGACAGGGGACGCTCCGGCGACGAACTTGCCGGATCAACCTGCTGCTCCGAGGAGCAGCCCCCAGCGTAAGTCTGGTCTTGTGTTTTTCCGTTTGTCGGGCGCGCCTGAGGTTTTTGCTTGTACTAACATCTCGTTGCTCTGTTTGTCTTGCTTGTCTTGTGCAGAGGTGGAGCCGCAGCCACAGGAGCGCCCGGAGACCGCCCCCGAGGAGCTGCATGCTCCACCCTCCCCGCTAAGGACGGGCTCCCCGGCGAGGGAGAGTGCTCCGCCAAGGACGGGTACTCCGCCAAGGGCGAGTACCCCGCCAAGGACGAGCAGCCCGACGAGGGTGGCCACCCCGCCAAGGGAGGACTCCCCGGCGAGGGAGCTTGTCGTCGAGGAAGTCCGAGAAGGTAAGTCTTGTAGCTTTATCTTCTTGGACTTGTCTTTTTGGATATTTGCTTGATCTTTTTCTTTTCTTCTTCTTCTGCTAGATCCTCCTCCCCCGGAGCGGATGGAGACGGAGGTCATCGTCGAGGAGGAGGGCGCGCAAGGCGACGCCGGCACTGGCACTGTCGTTGAGGACATGGCAGGAGCCGACGAGCCCGCCGCTGAGGAGACTGCTCCAACCGCAGACGCCGCGGCCGGGGAGGGGGATGGCGACCACACTGCCGGCCCGGAGGCAGCAGGAGCGTCGAGCGCTGCACCGGCCGCCGACCCCTCCGCCGCTAAGGAGCAGTCAGGCTTCTATCTTGAGGCCCCCAATGGCGTCTTCATACAAGTGCCGTGGGGGTCTTCATCGCGAGCCCCCGTGGAGGGAGAGACCTTTGATGGAGAGGTCCTCGCCTCCGCGGGGTTGAAGATCGTTGAAGCGCCTGGCGGAAGCGACGAGCCCGAGGAGGAAAAGCTGCTTCGTCGGCTCCTGGCCCTTTACCGGGCCAGGCAGGCGAAGCTGGATTCCCGAGAAGCCCTCGCCGCCAAGGCTGGAGCAGACTTGGAGAAACACGCCGCAGAGCTCCGCGCCGCCAACCAGGTGGCCCTCCGCGACTTGGCGGAGGAGCGCGAGTGGCTTGCCGGAGAGCAGCAGGAGTTCCTCCTGGAGAAGGCTGAGGCCGAGGAGCAGCAGCGACTGGTCGGTGAAGCGCTGTCCCAGCGAGAAGGAGCGCTCATCCAGCGGAGGGTCGACCTCGACGCTCACGAGGACGACCTTACCGCCCGGGAGCAAGCCCTTGGCGGAGAGTTGAAGGAAGCGAAAGCCGCCGCAGCCGCCGCGGAGACCGCCAAGAAGGACCTTGAAGCTAAGGTGGCCCAGCTGGAGGAGTACCTGAAGGCGAGCACGGAGAGGGTCACCGCACTTAATGTGGAGCGGGAAAAGGACGCCCACACCAACTCTGATCTTCAGGTACGCCTCTCCAAGCAGGGCGACGAGCTCAAAGCCGCCAAGGACTCAATTGCTGATCTGGAGTTGAAGGTCTCCACGTTGACTGACTCGCTGGACGCCGCCCGGGATCGCGAAACGAAGCTGAAGGATGAGCTCCGCAAGGAACGAGGCCTGGTGGAGAGTGCCGCCACTTTAGCTAACAACTTCCGCCGGACCGTTGAAATATGGACTGAAGATCTGGTGGCTTCTGCTGCCAACATCGACAAGGAGCTGATGGCGCTGAGGGTGGAGCACCTCATGTACTCTCCGGACCCGAATCTCCCCCACAGCGCCAAGCTCAGTCTTTTCTTCAGGGGGATCGCGCCAGCACTAGCCCGGCTGGAGGAGAAGCTCCCCGCGCAGCTGGCCGAGGAGTCGCGCCAGCTCTGCGCGGGTACTTTGGAGCGCGTCTTGACGAAGATAGTCTACCGCAACCCTGGCATAAATCTCGTCAATGTCCTCCGCAGCTTGCCGTCCGACGCAGATATGGAGGCGCTAAAGGCGCAGGTCGCCCACATCATCGCCAAGGTGAACAAGATCTCCAGGCGTGAAGGCGATCGCGTGGATTAGGCCTCTTTCTTTTTATTTCCTTTGCTGCTGCAAAGTGTGCCATGAACATGAATCTATCAGTCATTGTGACAAGTTATCTCTGTAATATATTATCTTATTTCTGAGCAATCAATGCGGTGTTATCTCCCTTGCTTTAGTCCTTTACTTTGTATGCTTTTCACCCTACGCTTTTAGGGGACTTGCCGGTAAGGTGCCCTTGCCGCGAGCGCTGAGTGCTGGACTCTGAGCAGCCTGCTGGCAAAAGGACCTCGTCGGCAAGCAACTTTACCGCAGCTAGTCGCAACACACTTAGCTTGTTGAGCGAACTCGAAAACGAAGTAAGGGCGCGACACTTGTCGCAACTCACTTAAGTCGTTGAGCGTACTCGAAAACAAAGTAAGGGTGCGGCTAGCTAAGGGTAGGTTCCTCCGCGCACAGGTTTTCCATACAAAGTGTGGTTGTTCAAGGAAGATAACTAAAATTTAAAAATTTGAATTGCTCAAATTCTGGTAACTTAGCTTTCATATATTGCTTGTTCTCCGGCAAGCTTCTCTTTCTTGAACAGCACTTGGTTCATCCTCCACCTCCTTCCCCCCCGGCAAACTTGTGCGCGAGGAACATTCCTTCTGCTTAAGAGGGAAAGAAAAAGAGGAGGGAAAACAAGTATAGGGCCTTTCAGCGTGCTAATGCTTACCGGGTATGTGTGTTGCATAAGATGCCAAACAATGCATGCAAATAACGAGGAAAAGCATGGAAAAGGCAAATAGCGCAAAACACAAAAGCTTTACTAATGCACGGGGTCTGCGCCCGGCTTTGTACAAAGGATTACATGCAACAGCGGCAAGACTCGTACAAAAGGTGGTTGCCGGAGCGGATCACGGCAACCGCGCCTTATGGGTGAAACTTGCGAAGATGCTCTATGTTCCAGGAGTTGCTCACCGGTAAGCCTTCTTCGGTCTCAAGGCGGACAGCGCCGGGCCTTGTGACTTGTCTCACCCGATAAGGGCCTTCCCACTTCGGTGTCAACTTGTTGGAATTCTTGGCGGACTGAACACGCCGAAGAACAAGGTCGCCTTCCTCGAGACTCCTGGCCTTGACCTTGCGGCTATGATAGCGGCGCAAGGCTTGCTGATATCGAGCAGCTCGTACAGCAGCCTGGAGACGTTCCTCCTCAAGGAGCAATGCATCATCTTGTCGCAGTTGCTCTTGCTCGAGCTCGTCATAAGCGAGCACTCGAGGAGATCCGTATACGAGTTCCGTGGGGAGAACTGCCTCTGCTCCATAGACTAGAGCAAAGGGTGTCTGTCCGGTGGCTCGACTTGGTGTCGTCCTGATTGACCAAAGAGCCGCCGGCAACTCCTCTATCCAGTTTCTTCCGCACTTGCGCAGCCTGTCGAAGGTTCTTGTCTTGAGTCCGCGCAGCACTTCAGCATTGGCCTTCTCCGCTTGACCATTGCTCCTTGGGTGAGCAACAGAAGCGAAACAGACCTTGGCGCCAAGGTCTTGGACGTACTGCATGAAGGTGCGACTAGTAAATTGTGTACCGTTGTCGGTGATGATCCTGTTAGGGATTCCGAAACGGCAAACAATTGACCTGAAGAACCTGACTGCTGACTGTGCTGTCACCTTTCTCACTGGTTCCACTTCTGGCCACTTTGTGAACTTGTCGATTGCAACGTACAAGTACTCAAAGCCCCCGACAGCACGGGGGAAGGGGCCGAGGATATCGAGCCCCCAGACCGAGAAGGGCCAGGACAAAGGGATCGTCTGGAGAGCTTGAGCTGGCTGATGAATTTGTTTGGCGTGGAACTGGCACGCTTCACACTTGGTTACTTGTGCAGTTGCATCTTGGAGGGCTTCTTGCCAAAAGAACCCTTGCCGGAACGCCTTCCCGGCAAGTGCCCTTGCGCCAATGTGGTGGCCACATATGCCTCCGTGTATCTCTGCCAACAGCTTCTGTCCATCTTCTCTGGAAATGCACTTCAACCTGACACCATTGAGCCTTCTTCTGTACAGTTCATTATCCACGAACTGGTACATACTTGACTGCCTGGTTATCTTTTCTATCTCTTCTGGGTCGTCGGGAAGTTCTCCAGTTTGCAAAAAACGGATGATTTGCTGTGCCCATGCCGGAGCCCGAGGCTCAACAGCAAGGACCAAAGGCATGAGGACTGCTGCGGGAACCTCAGCTTCTACGGCAAGAACTTGCGTCTCCGCCGGAGCTGACGGTTCCCCGGCAAGCTCGCCGGGGCGAGGCTTGTCGGGAACGCTTGCTTCAACTGTACAGACCCTAGGATCTGCAGGAGCAAACTGTTCCTCAGCATTCTGATCGTTGATCTTGGGGACCTTGGCGGCGGCCTCGGGGAGATCCGCCGGCAAGTAGTCGCCGGAGACCAACTTTCTCTTCTTGTGCTGCCCAATTGATGGTGTAACAGATGGCTGAGTCAGCTTGAGCAGGAAGGTCCCTGGTTCCACAGGTAACTTCATTGCAGCACACTTTGAAAGGCCATCTGCAATATCATTCTGAGCTCTCGGGACGTGCTCCATCTGCAGACCTTCAAAGTGCTCTTCAAGCTTCCTCACCTCATCTACATAAGCTTCCATCAAAGGGCTCTGATAACTTTTGTTCACTTGTCGGACCACCAATTGAGAGTCTCCCCGCACAATCAACTTCTTGATCCCAAGTTCGGCTGCAATTCTGAGGCCGGCAAGCAGACCTTCATACTCTGCAGTATTGTTTGTCGCTTGTTCCCTGGGAAAGTGCATCTGGATAACATACTTGAGGTGTTCTCCGGTGGGCGTGATGAGTACCACGCCGGCACCGGCGCCTTGCAGCGAGAAGGCACCATCAAAGTACATTACCCATTCACTGCTCGCTTCTTGTACGGGGGCGCTTGTTTCTGGAACTTCTTCATCGGGCGTTGGGGTCCATTCAGCTATAAATTCTGCCAAAGCTCTGCTCTGTATAGTTGAAGTACTCTCAAACTTGAGGCCAAAGCTTGACAGCTCCAGTGCCCACTCGACGATCCTGCCTGTTGCTTCTGGATTGTGCAATATCCTCTTCAACGGAAAGCGAGTGACCACTGTTATCTCATGTGCTTGGAAGTAATGGCGCAGCTTTCTCGAGGCCATGAGGAGGCCGAAAAGCAACTTCTGCACCCCAGAGTATCTTGATCTAGCCCCCTGCAAGAGGGAACTCACAAAATACACTGGGCGCTGCACCATCTTTCTCCGCACCTCTCCTTGCTCCTCCGCAGAGTTGTCCTTGTCGGGGCCAGAGCTTGTCGGAGCAGCCCCCTGCTTGTCGCTGGATTCGCTTGCCGGTGGTGTAGACTCCTCGTCGGCCTCCCTTTCCGCTACTAACGCAGCACTAACCACTTGATTGGTTGCTGCTAGATATAGCAGCAACTTCTCTTGTGGCCTAGGTGCGACAAGTATTGGAGTGGAGGATAGGTATCCTTTCAAGTCTTGCAGCGCTGCCTCTGCTTCCGGAGTCCATTTCATAGGACCTGCCTTCTTCAAGATTTTGAAAAAAGGAAGGGCGCGTTCTGCAGACTTTGAAATGAACCTACTGAGGGCAGCTACACAACCTGCAAGTCTCCTTGCGTCCTTGACGCGCTTCGGGGCTTCGATCTGCTCGATGGCTTTTATCTTGTCGGGGTTGGCCTCAATCCCCCTCTGGGATACAAAGAACCCGAGAAGCTTGCCGGAGGGGACTCCAAAGACGCACTTCTCGGGGTTCAACTTAAGCTGGATCTTGCGCAGATTCTCGAACGTCTCTTCCAAATCTTGGATCAGTGTATCTTTGCTCTTGCTCTTGACCACTATGTCATCCATGTAAGCCTCTACATTTCTGTGGATCTGTGGCTCAAAAGCAGTGTACACCACCCTTGCAAACGTTGAGCCTGCATTCTTCAATCCAAAGGGCATGCGTATGAAGCAATATGTGCCACATGGAGTGATAAATGCAGTCTTCTCTTCATCTTCCTTGGCCATGAAAATCTGGTGGTAGCCTGAATATGCATCAAGGAAGGAAAGCAGCTCACATCCCGCAGTGGAGTCAACAATCTGGTCAATACGCGGCAAGGGAAATGGATCCTTGGGACATGCTTTATTCACATCAGTGAAGTCTATACACAGCCTCCACTTCCCGTTGGCCTTACGCACGACAACTGGATTTGCTAACCACGTTGGATGGATGACGCCTCTAACCAGGCCTGCTGCTTCTAGCTTTTTGATCTCTTCAGCGATGAATTCTTGGCGCTCCACGGCTTGCTTCCTGACCTTCTGCTTGACGGGCCGCGCATGAGGACAAACAGCAAGCTTGTGCTCAATCACCTTCCTGGGAACGCCGGGGATGTCAGATGGTTGCCATGCAAACACATCGACATTCGCCCGCAGGAAGGCAACGAGCGCGCTTTCCTATTAGCTGTCGAGCGTAGCACTGATGGTGAAGGTACCACCAGTGCCGTCCTCCTTGGCGGACACATTCTTGGTTGCCGGTGGAGCGGCCATCCCTTTCTTGCACTTGCCGGTGGAGCTCGATGGAACGTCCTCGACGGCAGCGCAACACTCCGAAGAGGTGCGTTTGCCGGAGTGGGTCCCAGAGCACTTGCCGGACTTGGTCTTGGTCTTCTTCCCCCCGGGAGCTTCAGCGGCAAGTGTGCTGCTCTCCGCCGCGGCTGCTGCATCCCGGTAGATCTTGTCGGCGCAGATAAGCGCGTCCTTCTTGTCGCCAGGGACAGAGATGACGCTTATCGGCCCCGGCATCTTGAGAATGTTGTAGGCGTAGTGGGAAGCTGCCATGAACTTGGCGAGGGCAGGACGTCCAAGTATCCCATTGTATGGCAATGGGATATCGGCAACATCGAATGTTATTCTCTCCGTCCTGAAGTTGAGCTCCCCGCCAAAGGTCACTGGCAGAGTAATCTTCCCCTTGGGCTTGCTCCTTCCCGGGTTTATTCCTTGGAACGAACCGGTCTCTTCGAGCTCGCCATCTGGGATTTGGAGTTTCTTGATCACAGCTGAGAAGATCAAGTTTAGGCCGGCCCCGCCGTCAACCAACATTTTGGTGACCTTGAGGTTGCGGATAGTTGGTGAGACCAACATCGGCAAGCACCCGACCGCAGTGGTGCGGTCAGGGTGATCCTCAAGATCAAAAATGATGGGCGTGCTGGACCACTTCAGCAGCCTGCGTGACTCGACGGGCGGCTCAGCTGCGTTGACTTTCCGCACCCACTGCTTGAGTTGGCGATGGGAAGTGTGCAGAGAGGCGCCTCCGTCGACACACAGGACTTCCGTGGCCTTCTGGAACTCCTGCTCGCTGTCATCACCTTCCTCCATGTCATCGTCGTCGTCTTCATCCTTGTCGCGGCCCCGGGGAGGTCGATCACCTTGCCGCTGCTTGGCCTTGCCGCGGCGTCCTCCCCGGCCATTGAATGCCCGCTTCTTGCTTGGCTCTCCCCCGCCACCTTGGGCCTTCTCCTTGTCGCGACGCTCGTACTCAGCTTTCTGCTGCTCGACGAGGTACTCGACTCGCTTGCAGTTAGAGAGGTCATGGCCCTTGGTACGGTGGATCTTGCAGTATTGCTTGTCGGAGACGTCCTGCTTGTCGGCTGCCGCTACAGGGGCAGGCTCCTTGCCGGAGCCGCCAGCCTGTGCTGTCTTGGCGGGAGCCTCCTTGCCGGACTTCTCGACGACCAGCACCTCCTTGCTCTTCTTCTTTCAATTGTTCCGCCGCCGGCTCTTCTTTGCCGGGGCGGCATCCTCGCTGTCGCTTCTTCCTGTGCCAGCATCCTCCCCGGGGAGTCTCCTCCCCTCCTAGGCGCGCGCGCACTTGTCAGCCAGAGCATAGAGCTCGCTGACGTCCCGTATCTTGGTCATGGCCATCTCTTCCCGCATGCGACGGTTACGCATGTTCTGGTGGAACGCGCTGATAACCGCGGCGGGGTGGACGTCAGGGATATTGTGCTGCACGCGGCTGAATCGTTGGATGTACTTGCGCAGGGATTCTCCTTCCTTCTGGGCCAAGATGTGGAGATCACTCTCCTGGCCGTGGGGTTTGTGGCCGCCTGTGAAGGCGCCAACAAATTGGTGGCACAGATCTGCCCACGAAGAGATGGAGCCTTCCGGCAAGTGCATAAGCCAAGAACGGACGTTCGGCTTAAGCATTAGCGGGAAGTAGTTGGCCAATATCTTCTCGTCGCGTCCCCCGGCAGCCTGCACCGCGATGGTGTAGATGCTGAGGAACTCCGAGGGGTGCGTCTTGCCGTCGTACTTCTCGGGTACGTCGGGCTTGAAGTTTTTCATGCTGGGCCACTGGACGCGCCGCAGCTCACGGGTAAACGCAGGGCAACCTGCCGCGTACGGCAAGTCGCCTGGTTCACCGGGCGCGTGCGTGTCGACGGCGGTCCCAGCGCGCTGGTCTGATTGTCGCCGGGCTTCTCGGCGGCGCTCGATCGTCGTCCGAGCGTCTTCTTGTCGCCGGTCGTCAAGGACCTGGCGCTGGTCCCGACGAGCCCGCGGATCCGACGACGCCGTGGAGTCGTCGTCGACGTTGATCCGGCGGGGAGGCGTCTTCTGCTTCCGCGGCGGGGAGTGCACGGTGGTTGCACCCCCGGCGGTCTTGTCGCCATCGGCCTTCGTCTTCTCGACTTGCCGTGGCCGCGATGTCGCCGGCTGCTGCGGCATGTCGTTGTTGGCGAAGGCAATGAGACTCTGAATCGTCGCCCTCCAGTCTTCGGCTTTGTCTGCCGCTGGAGGGAAATCGAGGAGCAGTTGCGCTCTTGTGAGAGCTTCTGCTGGAGAGGAGGGGAGCGGGGGCGAGCGGTGTGAGGAGCGAGATATGCTCGGACTTCTAACAGGGTTAGAAGGAGCAGTTTCTCGCCCCGGCGACCGCGCCTTGCTCGTGCCAGGACGGTGGCCTGGAGCATCCCGTGAACCTCCGATTTGTCCTTGGCCCAGCAAGCGTATGGTACCTCCTGTACCACGGCGCTGCTGGCCGGTCGTCTGCTGAGATGGACGTGGCGCGTCTACGGACACCGAGGCTCGGTCGTCCGTCTTGTCCTTGGATTTGGTGGCGCCGTGAGTTTCCTCGCCGGCGACCACCCTTTCGACGGCGTCTCCTCCACCCACCATTGGTTCTGGTGGCGGTGGAACAGACGCAGACGGGCCTGCGACCTCCGAAGCCTTCTTCTTCGGGGCCATGCTGTTGCTGATGAAGTTGATGAAGCTGGAGAGGTTGATGAAGAATGCGCCCGCGTGAGCGCCGGATCAGGTTCGCACAACCTCGACGCCCCCTACTTGGCGCGCCAAAGATGTCTGGGGAAACTGTCCACCACGAGCACCTATGGGACCGGAGCCCCTTGTTCGTTGCGGTAAGGGAGCGGAGGAAGCACAAAGAGCAGATCGTAGAACACACGCGGGCAGTTTACCCAGGTTCAGGCCGCGATGGACGCGTAAAACCCTACTCCTGCTTGGATTGTATTAAGTTCTTGGGCTCGGGAGCTTGAAGAACTAGCTACCCCGAGCAAGAAAGCTGTCTAGGTTCCGAACCCTTTCTACGTTGCGCATGGGCCTCCTTTTATAGCTCAAGGGGTCACCGACAGGTGTCAACGTAGAGGAGGGTAAAAACGTAACTTTGGTGGTAGTTGTAACAGTGCGGGAACAGTGCATGAACAGTGGATGAACAGTGGTCACCACCTAACTTGACAGTGGGGGACAAGGGCATTAAATGCCCGTCACCGTCGACCCCAAAAGCACCCGTCCATGCGTCTCCGTTCGCCACGGCGATAGCCTCGTCACCGTGGAGTGCCACCGTGTCCCCCAGGCTGCACAGCCATCCGCCACGCGTCCCTGGAAGGGCCCCAGGGCGACGCGTGGGCCGATGAGCTGGAGCGCGGGCACACAGTGCAGGCCTCCCCCGGCAAGCACCTTGCCGGGGTCTTGATCTTGTCGGGCCGGGAAGCTTGTCGCTCCCCGGGTCCTGCCGGGGCGCAGGGTGCGCCGAGGCGTGTCTTCTAAGAGGCAATCTTCTGGTCTTCCTGGCAAGCTCCTCTTGCCAGGGTCTCGTGTTAAAGTGATAAACTTGAGCCTGGCACGGCCTTCCCGGCAAGCTCCACTTGCCGGGGTCTTGATCTTCTGTCTTGTATACTTTGTTTTTGAATGGCTTAAAAAGGGACCAGAAAGGTCTCCGGCGAGCACGTGGTGAGCCCTGCCGCGGGAAGCTGCTACTGCCCGTGCACAAGTCGGGGTACTAAGGTACCCCTATCTTAGTACACCGACAAGTTGTTAGGAAAATGCAAAACCAAAGTCGGGCCTTGCTGGAAAAGCTTTAGCGCTAAGCGGGTTATCGAGGGGGTCCCATAACCCAACCGTGTTAGGAATGCAAAATCAAGGAACATAACACTGGTTTATACGGTTCCTAGGGTGGCATGAGTGGAACAAAACACCAAGCAAGAGGCTTAGCCTTCCACCCATTGCCAAATATATAGATGATTTAGTTTAACAGATTATATAGTGTGATATCCCAACGATAACTTCAACATGAAGCAAGAATCTTAAAATCTTCACCTACAACTAACAATGCTATAAGAGGGGCTGAGCGAAGCTTACGTAACCAATCAAAGGTTTGCTAGGTTGGGTGGTTAGAGAGATTCATGGCTACAATAGGAGGCTGACAAACAATCTTGGGCATCGAGGCAATAAGCTAAAGAGCGAGACATCTAGCAATAGGCAAAGATATTAATGATATCTGGGTCAGGTCATCTTGCCCGTCGAGTCGTCGATGGGATCGTAAGACGGCTCCTCGTACTCAACCTCGGTAGGAACCTCGCACTCGGTCTCGGCTTCCGGATCTACTCAACACAAGAACACAACATGGCACAAATCAATCAAGGTGCAATGCACAATCAACATGATGCAAGACAAGTCTATAAGATGCATTTCATGGCAAGGGATGAAGCACACAAGAACAACACAAAACAACAAGTTTAAATGAGGTCGGAATCAACATATAGCAAATCCGGTAAGTCCTCATATGCATATTTTGAAATTGGTCCAGATCTGAACAAACCTTAAGTTAAAGTTGTTAAACAGCAAGTAAATATGCACCATGATGATCTACACGAAATTCTAGTCAAGTTTCATATGAAGTTTGTTTAATTCGGAGCTACGGTCTAGAAGATATGAGCAAAACAAGACAAGCAAGGCAACGGTGTAAGATGCATCCAAACATCAAGCAAACACACTCTAAACATGTAAACAATATGATATTATGATTCTAAATGCAAAATCACACAAGTTTCATATAGGGCACGCTCAATACGGAGCAACGGTTCAACACATACACACGAAACAAGATACAATGCAAAGCTGAAGTTAACAGACACATAGCAACTTTGGAGCAAGAGATATATACGCTACATCACCCAAACATGGTGGCAAGAAACATGGATGTGAAGTAGACATGTTCTCGAGCAAACAACTCCATTGGAGCAACTCCATAGGAGGCATGGATCAATAGCAACAAGCTACACCAAATTGAACATGCTGATAAAAACCTGACAGGCATAATTTATTGCAACTTGAGAGCAAGAAATAAATAATCTACAACAAGCCATATGTGCAAGTAAGGGCATGAATGGATAGACAAAAACATGTACAACAAGGAATGATCATTGTCCACTCCAAAACAAACATGGAATTGCGTGGGGCATCAAGCAAACATAGCATCCGGTTAAAACAGATTCCAGACTTAGCAGTTTTTTTCACTAAGTATAAAACAGTAACATTGGCATGGCATGTTTACAAGCTTGTTTAAGTCACCTCAAGGCATACCATGGAAATTGGTTTGCACCACCGCAAAGACCATATGATGGTGCTTCTAAAACATATTGACATGTGGCATGAAGACAAATACATCAATAGCAATGAGCATGTCAAAACAGCATCTCACAGCAAGTTTCAGCACTAGACAACCACATGCACTTTTGCAACAGAGATTAACATGGCAATATGACACCTAACATGAATGCTACAGCGACCATCATGTAGAGCACTTCACAATGAACATTTTGACATATCATATGCTCCATTTGGATAAACATGCACCAAGTTATCACATCTCAAACATGGCATCAAATTAACAAGTAACAGCAGTATATAACAAGTAGCACTCTTGTCACGATGATTAGGACCTCTAGATGAACTCTAACAAGCATGCCACAATGGAACAAAATGAAGAGCACATCACCACGATCATTTTGATATATCATATGCACAAACTGGACAAGCACACTAAAAGTTACAGCCACATGAACATGCACATATATTAGCAACCTCCTGGGACTTAGCCACAAAAACCAAACTGAAAAGTGGGCGTTGGATAGCTAAACGCTGCACGGGCGCTGGATAGGCAGAGGAGACGGGCTGGCCCAGTGGCTCACCTAGCGGGCCTGGCCCAAGGAAGCAGAGGGGGCGGCTGGGCCTAACGTGGCCGGGCTGCCAGGGAGGACGAAGGCCGGCTGGGCCCCTGGCCCATGACCGGAGGGCGAGGGGACGATGCCCTCGAGCTCCCGAGCGAGCGTGCTGGCATCGAGGACCTTGCGGCGGCGCTCGGCGACGGGAAGGGCCAGCAGCGGCGGGATCCGGCCGCGGCGGACTCGATCCCGGCGGATCCCGACACTGGGAGAGGGAGACGGCGGCGGTTCTCACCACGGCGTCGGGGACGCGGGGTCGCCGGAGGCGAAGGTGGCGGCGGCGGCTGAGTTGCCGGCGGGGGCGTCGCGGCGGCGCCGGGCGGTGGCGCGCCGGCGGCGTCGGGCGGAGGCGCAGGGAGGCGCGGCTCGGCGAAGTGGGCCGCGGGGGCCCGGATCGGGCAGCGCGGGCCCTGCCGGCGAGGAAGTGGGGCGGTGCTGGCGGTGAACCTGAAGGCGACACGTGGCGGCGGTGGAACAAGTCGGACACGTCCGGCCGTGGTTGGACTTGTCCGGCGGCTGCGGGAGGAGTTTGATGGGGTTTGCCCGAAAAAATGGACGTGGGGGACTAATTTATAGGCATAGGGAGCTAGGAGACTCCAAATGGGGTGCGGTTTTCGGCCACACGTTTGTGATCCGACGTTTGTGCTGGGTGAGTGGGCTGTTGTGGAGGGGGCCTTGGGCCAAAAAGAAGAGGTACTTTTAGCCCACTAGGTTAACCGTTGGAGTACCAAACGAACTCCAAACGCGACGAAACTTGACAGGCGGCCTACACGTACCAAAACAACAACGCACGACAAGTCTCACCTCATAATGGGAACGTTACGCGGCAACACACGAAAGAAGGACTCGGGGGTGCCACATGCACGTGTGTGAGTGTCGGAACTCGAAACGGACAACGGGAAGAGACGAGTGGGACCGGGTGCAAGTGACAACACGAATGCAATGCAATGCACATGATAACATGACATGAATGAAATGCACACACGCACACGACAAAACGAAGAAACCCGAAATGAAAGAAGAGCCCAGAATGGAATTGACGAAGTCAAAGTTTCATATATTGCCATAATTGGAAAGTGTTACATCTGGGGCATTACACATGGTCTGAGATCCATTTTCTATCATGAGCAAAATTGGCTGAGGTTAGATCACAACGTAGCACAAGAGAAACTAATTGCTTCAGATAATCTCAAAGCAGAGCGCACGCAGAAGTTCTCAAAGGCACACTCACAGAAGGAGGCGACGCGGGGCTGGCCGTGGGGCGCGACACGCGAGGCCGAGCAGCGGCGGCAGCGCGGGGAGCCCAAGCGCGACGGAGCGTGTGGCCTTCCTGAGGTCGCTCGCGATCGGTGAGCCGACGGTGCCCATGGCTAGCAAGGCGACGGTCGGGACGATGGAGATCGATGCCCTCCGGCCATGAAGTCGGTGGGATGCTGCAAGGACCTCCGTCCGCCACGCCGGCGCCGATGGTGAGGACGAGGACGTGGCCGTCGAGGCCCCCTTGGGGGCCGGCTCCGTCTGCATCCTCTCGTACTGGTGGCCGTGGCGCTCCATCGGCAGGCACTCCATGTTCGTGGAAGCTAGGCAAAGGGGGAATAGGTCGGACGGGGCTCATCAGATCTGGCTGGACGGTCGCCGAATGCGGATGGAGCGACGCAGATCTAGGTAGCGGGGGACTCCAGCTCCTCGCCGTTGATGCAGGGGTGGAGGTCGGCTATGGTGAGGGGGCTGGGGCTGGGCGACGGCTAGGGTTTTGGCGAGTGGGTGCGCGTGCGGGAGAGAAGGTGGGGATTGGAACAGTGGGGACTGGGGGCGTGGGGTTGTGTTAGGGCTAGGTGGGTGAGAGGGTGAGGGGCCGATGGCTGTCATTGGATCCGAAAGCATCCGACGGTGGTTGATGCATGATCTGCGTGATATGTTCATGGACCAATCAAAACGCAGCAAATAATTTGAAGACCTTTTGACCATCTAAAGTGGTCGTAATCGATTAAAGACAATTTTTTCATTTCATTCTTTAGTGCTCAAAATGACTTTTTTTTGTGAAAGACATATCGAATATTTGTTCAAATGATATCGCATTGTGCACAAGGGTGCATCTTGGAATGGCAAACAATGTTGCCTAAGAAAGTTTTCATTTTCTTTGGATGAAAAATTCATTTTCCATTTTTTTCTGGTGCGTGAAATGAGTTTTCTTGTGAAGGACATACCATATATTTGTTGTAAAATTGTACCAAATCATTTTTCTAAAATACTAGGCCATATTCAATGCACAATATACAAAATTTTTGGGTGTCAAAAGTTTCGACCCACCTCTGGTGAAAAAAACAAATTTCGGCCGATCCAGCTGGAAGCGGGTCAAATTTGAACTGCAGTTGCCTTATAGTTTGCTCTTTATTTTTTTTTCCAAAAATCATTTCTAGGTACATAAGTATCTATTTAATCAAAGAAACACCAAAAGTTTTCCAAGATTCAACAACTAGCTAGGAACGGTCATGCCCACAGTTTTGACCGCATTTTGAAACGTGCATAAAAAATTAAAAACAAATTAAAAATTGGAAAACCTTTGCATTGTGTCATTATATGTGACCAAGTTACCAGAAACAATAATAAACTTGTAATACGACAATTATTTTAAAAAAAGTGTTCTCAGAAATGAGCTATCATGTGTGAAGATTCATGACTTTCAAGCCAAATGATCAATCTTATGGCCACATTCAAGGCATAGTTTGTTCCAATGATCTAATATTGTGCGAAAGGGTGCATCTTGAAATGGCAAACAATGTTGCCTAAGGAAGTTTTCATTTTCTTTGTGTGACAAATTCATTTTCCATTTTTTCGGTTGCCCAAAATGAGTATTTTTGTGAAGGACATACCATATATTTGTTGAAAAATTGTACCAAATCAGTTTTCTAAAATACTAGGCCATATTTAATGCACAATTGTCAAAATGTTTGGGTGTCAAAAGTTTCGACCCACCTTTGGTGAAAAAGACAAATTTCGGTCGATCCAGATGGACGCGGGTCAAATATGAACTGCAGCTGCCTTATAGTTTGCTCTTTATTTTTTTCAAAAAATCATTTCTAGGTACATAAGTATCTATTTAAACAGAGAAACACCAAAAGTTTTCCAAGATTCAACCACTAGCTAGGAACGGTCATGCCCACCGTTTTGGCCGCATTTTGAAACGGGCATAAAAATTTCAAAAAATCAAAAAATTGGAAAACCTTCGCATTGTGTCATTATATGTGACCAAGTTACCAGAAAAAATAATAAACTTGTAATACGGCAATTATTTAAAAAAAGTGTTCTCAGAAATGAGATATCATGTGTGAAGATTCATGGCTTTCAAGCCAAATGATCAATCTTATGGCCACATTCATGGCATAGTTTGTTCCAATGATCTAATATTGTGCAAAAGGGTGCATATGGAAAACAATGTTGCCTAAGGAAGTTTTCATTTATTTGGGCGAAAAATTCATTTTCCATTTTTTCGGGTGCCCGAGATGAGTTTTTTTGTAAAGGACATACCATATATTTGTTGCAAAATTGTACCCAATCATTTTTCTAAAATACTAGGCCATATTTAATGCACAATTGACAAAAAAATTGGGTGTCAAAAGTTTCGACCCACCTATTGTGAAAAAGACAAATTTCGGCCGATCCAGTTGGAAGCGGGTCAAATTTGAACTGCAGCTGCTTTATAGTTTGCTCTTTATTTTTTCCAAAAATAATTTCTAGGTACATAAGTATCTATTTAATCAGAGAAACACCAAAAGTTTTCCAAGATTCAACCACTAGCTAGGAACGGTCATGCCCACCGTTTTGACCACGTTTTGAAAAGGGCATAAAAATTGAAAACAAATCAAAAAATTGGAAAACCTTCGCATTGTGTAATTATATGTGACCAAGTAACCAGAAAAAATAATAAACTTGTAATACAACAATTATTTAGAAAAAGTGTTCTCAGAAATGAGCTATCATGTGTGAAGATTCATGGCTTTCAAGCCAAATGATCAATCTTATGGCCACATTCATGGCATAGTTTGTTCCTATGATCTTATGTTGTGCAAAAGGGTGCATCTTGGAATGGCAAACAATGTTGCCTAAGTGTCACGAATATTACTACCAGGTATAAACCGGCCAGGAGGGTCCGGTTCACATTATCAAGACTATATTACCAAAAGCCTAGCAGAGTATGAATCTGAAGATTGTAGCCCAAGAGGTTTAGAGCCCATGTGTTAGGGCCCATGATTAGTAAACCGTCATACTATGTAACTTGGGATGTAAGATAGAAAGAACAGAGACCGGGGCGGACACGTTTATGAGCCGGCCTCGGGACTCTGTAAACCGGACCGGGCATCACCTCTATATAAAGGGACGATCCGACGATGGTTCAGGACAGAGAACAACAGCTCGAGACATAGGCAAAGCGGATTCACTCCTTGGTCATCGAAGCCCAATCAATACCACAGCAAACTAGACGTAGGCTTTTACCTTCATCGAAGGGGCCGAACTAGTATAAAATCCATGTGTCTTTCGTCCGCTTTAACCCCTTTAAGCTAACCCGTAAAGATGGCCTCACGATTAAGTCCTTTTGCTAGGACATCTGCCGTGCTAAATCCACGACAGTTGGCGCCCACCATGGGTCTATCGCACGATGGTTTCGAGTTCTTGAAGGAGAGTTTTGAAGGACTCAAGGGCTACGCAGTGGGCCGGATGACTAAGAGTCGTCGCGGCTGGATCTACATCGACGATGCAGGCCGGGGCCCCGAGGCCGATTCAATCGAATATGGGTACCGGGTCCCCTTGGCGGCATCCACATCTTCATCGGCAAGATCGGCGAACCGAGCCCTGAGCCGGACATCTTCCCCAACATCGTTGAGTCGGCTCAGCGTGCGAGACCTACCCGGATTCAGCCCGCCGTGAAGCACGTCTTTGTTGGAGCAGTGCATGGAGTACAAGCCGAGGATGGATCGGACTCTGGCGGCGAGACTGTTGTTTATTCTAGTGATGAATCTTCTTCCGGAGAGACCGAATCTTTGTATCTCCTGCAGGATGGCCGGTCTGAGGGCTGTTCCGATGGTGACAGTATCCCGGACCCCCTCGATCCGCCAAACAGGGTTGCTGTCTTCGTGGCCGGATCACAACCCGTGCAGCAGTCCTCAACAACAGGGGCATTGATATCAGAGGCAATGGGAGCTAGGGCAGGAGATCCTCCCCCATCGCCATCTGATACTTTATCTATCTTGGTCGATACTTTGACAGCGCTAGTAACGGCAGAGGTAGCACAGGCCAACAAGGAGCAGCATGACGCGGAGGTCGCTCAGGTGAAGAGCCGGATTGAACAAGCCAAGTTGGACCTGGCTACTGAGAAAGCTAGGATGGCAAAGCAGGCGGAGCTAGATGCTCAAGCCTATCGACTCAGGCTAGATCAGACCGCTTCACAAGAGGTAATGATGAGAAGGCAACGATCTCGCCTGCTGCCGATTTATGAGGCAAGGAATCGCTTTAGCATGCCAGGAGTAGGAACCAGTAACCAGCCAGAGTTAAACCGGGGAGGAGCACCAGGAACAGGCGCATCGGTTCAGCCACCGGCCGTAGAGCCAAACCGCCAAGTTGTGCCGGCCCAACATGTGCCCACCCCTCCTGGTCATTATTCTAATCCGTTGGAGAACATAGTTGCTGCCGCTTCACGATTGGCTGCCCTTCCTATTAAAGGAACGTCCCCCATAGATGTGGAGGCACGACGGGCCAAGGAGTTGTTGGACACAACGCTAACTCAACAACAAGCTTATTCCTATAGCCGGGAGAGGATTCATTCGACCCCCCGTCCGAGCCGGAGCTATACGAGGCGTCTGGATGAACCGGCCGTATCAAGCAGCGCATGGAGGCGTCATCAGCACAGGCGGGATAATCCGGCAGGAGCAGATGCACATGCGCATGAGGTGGTAGATCAGGCCAGACAGCGCCGGGAGGCCGAGGTAACAGCACAATACGAAGCCCGTCAGGCGACGCCGGTTCGTCCCACCACCACAATTGAACTGGGGGTCATGTCCAGTTCCCTGGGCGTGCCGTGTCTCATCCGTGCTTTACGGAACGTGAAACTACCCAAAGATTTTAAAGGTCTGCGCAAAGTGCCCAACTACACAGCGGATCTTGCTCCAGAGGCATGGGTTGAGAGTTATGAGATGGCAATGGAGATGCTTGATGTGGATGAGGCGGCGTGCGCTAAGTATTTCACAATGATTATCGAGGGCATGGCTCGGACCTGGCTGAAGGGTTTACCACCTAATTCCATCGGATCATGGGCTGAGCTGCGAAGCCGGTTTATCAAAAATTTCAAAGACATGTGCAAGCAGCCAATGTCTGTTGTCGACTTAGCTGCCTGCGTTCAAGGAGAGCAGGAGTCTACAAGCAGTTGGGTGCGTCGAGTGTCCGAAATCTTGCACTCCTCCAATAGCATCAACGGAAACACAGCGGTGGTAACCTTGGAAAATAATTGCCGGTTTGAGCCTTTGAGGCAGAAGTTGGGACGGCTTAAACGGGATTGCAATGACATGGGAACGCTCATGGGCGCTTTAGTGAAGTATGGAGACTCTGACAACACCAAGCATCCAGACGTAGATGGAGACAAGTCAGGGAAAGCAAGCAAGAATGGTAAACCGCCACATGCCAATCTGGCGAACCAAGGATACAATGGTAAGCGTAAAGCGGATGGCAGCTCAGATTTTTTGGCCAACACCAACGCTCATGAGCATTGGCAGCGCCGCAAGGGTAGACCGCCCCCACGTAATGGTAGGCTGCCTAT
This sequence comes from Secale cereale, assembly GCA_902687465.1. Taxonomy (NCBI): domain Eukaryota; kingdom Viridiplantae; phylum Streptophyta; class Magnoliopsida; order Poales; family Poaceae; genus Secale; species Secale cereale. Next base: position 709,001,540 of record LR738709.1, on the reverse strand, counting down.
TAATCTAGAGCGCCAGTTGAACGTACCTTGCCCAAAGCATGGTACACCGGAAAAACCAGCTACACATCTCTGGAAGGATTGTTTCATCATGCAGGAGTTCATGAACCGGAATAGGTATGATCACGGGCCCTCCGGCGGATCAGGCCCTGGCTTCCAAGGTCCGGGTTATCAAGGTGGTGGGTCCAGCTCAGGACATCAGGGCAATAACAATAACCACAATGGGCACAATCAGCATAACCAGTAGCATGGTCAGGGCGGATATAATAACCAAGGAAATCAACAGCGTCAACAACAACAGCAATCAGGATATCAAAATAATCCGAAGGAGCTGAGCAGTGGGCAGTATCACGTCTTCACCACGAGTTTGTGCAAACGGGATCAGAAGGTTCTGAAGAGGGCAGTGCATTCTGTTGAACCGGCGATACCACGTTTTTTTGCGTTGGTCTGAGCAACCCATTGTGTGGAGCAGAGAGGATCATCCACCCCGGGTTGATAATCCGGGTTATAAGTTCACCAAAGTACTTATGGATGGCGGCAGCAGCATCAACATCCTGTATTATGAGACTTTTTGGCGTATGGGGCTGACAGATAAGAAGCTTCGACAGTCCAACACAGTGTTCCATGGGGTGGTACCCGGTAAATCGGCCTATCCAGTTGGCAAGATTGATTTGGAGGTCACCTTTGGAGATGAGCATGACTCCAGGTCAGAGACTGTGACCTTCGAGGTGGTAAAGATCAAAAGCCCGTACCACGCCTTGTTTGGGTGGCCGGTTTATGCCAAGTTCATGGCTAGGCCGTGTTATGTTTATCTACAGATGAAGATGCCAGGCCACAAGGGAAATATTACGGTTCATGGGAGCCGCAAAATTGCATTGGAGTGCGAGGAAGGTGATGCAGCTTATGCTGAGGCGGTTTGTGCAACTGAGGAGCTGAGGTTCTATAAGGACAATGTTGATCCGGCAGATATGTCTTTGCTGAAGAAACCGACCACAGAGCATGATCCGGCACTGAAGTTCAAATCAGCTGAAGAGACTAAGCAGGTGGACTTTGTTCCGGGCGATTCATCCAAGCAGTTCACTATCAATGCTAACTTAGATCCGAAATAGGAAAGCACGCTCATTGAGTTCATCCGTGAGAACCGGGATATCTTTGCATGGAAGCCTTCTGACATGCCAGGTATATCGAGTGAACTCGCTGAGCACAATCTTAATATCGATCCTAAGTTTAAGCCGGTCAAGCAGTATGTGCGCCGCTTCAATGAGGAGAGGCACAAGGCTATTGGAGAAGAGGTGGCTAGGCTCTTGACTACAGGCTTTATAGTTGAAGTGTTTCATCCAGAATGGTTGGCTAATCCAGTGCTAGTACTTAAGAAAAATGGAACTTGGAGAATGTGTGTTGATTACACAGATCTGAACAAGGCTTTCCCAACCGATCCTTCAGCTTATCTCAAGGAGACACAGAGATGAGTTGGGTCGATTCGATTGGGATTGGATGCGGTTTGGACGGGGTGCACTTCATTGTGATCTAACCATCCGTAATTAGCTACAAATTGATGTCATAACTAAGACTAATGCTCTTTTGATGTTAATGTTAATTATATGGAAGACGCTGCTTGACCAGCTGCCTCCGGCCGTTCAGCAACCTAGGTATGCTTAGTACAAATTAGCAACCTTGGCCAGCTCGTGATTTTTTTTTGCTCACCGTTGTTTCTGCATTTCAATTGGAGAAAACATGATTACATCGGTTTATGATGAAGGAGTCTTTGTTTTAGGGTGATTTATCTCTCATGTAATTCAAATATATTGTGGTATATTCGTATTGCTATTTCAACATCTTCCTTCATAACTAAATTTATAATTGCTTTCATTCTCTGCCATACTTGATAGTGCAGGCTGCAAATATGGTCGGTGTGATGCCAACTCCCTAGAAAACTTATTGTAAATGCATGATCTGGTGGCTCCTTTTCTTAGAGCATCTCCACCCAGGCCCCCAAGAAGCCCCCCCAGGCGCCTTTTTGGACGCCGGCATGCAAAAACGCCCCACTCAAGGCCCCAAGAACCTGTTTTGCGCCGGATTTGGCGAAAGTTATGGCCGGCACGCCCACCCCGAACCCAGCCCCTCGGGGAGTAGCTAGGAACGCCGGCATTGCTTTTTCGCATGCATCGACCCACTTGCCAGCCCCTCTCCCTCCCCTCTCTCTCATCTCTCCTCTCCTTTCTCTCTTTTCTTTCTCCTCTCTCCTCTCCTTTTCCTTCCACCATAGCACCACCTACCACACACAGCCGGAGCGGAGCGGAGCATGGCCGGGCGCTGGGCTCGCGCTCGCGCGGCCGGAGTGGAGCATGGCCGGGGAGGGGCTCGCGGAGAGGAGGCGCACCGCACACCACAACCTCCCCAACAACAGAGCCCGACCCGACCATGGTCTACGGCGGAGAGGAGGCGCTGAGACGGCAATACGCCATCAGCGACGAGATCGGGCGCAGCCGATTCAGGACGGTGCGCCGCTGCCACTCCAACACCACGGGGGAGGCGCTGGCCGTGAAGACCACGCCCAAGGCGCCGCTGCGTGACCCGCTGGACCTGGCCCTCGCGGAGCAGGAGCCCAAGCTGCACCTCCTCGCCTCCTCCCCGCCCTACAGCCCACACCTAGTCGCGCTCCACTCTGCCTTCGTCGACGCCTACGCCGTCCACCTCGTCCTCGACCTATGCACCGGTGGGGACCTCCTCTCCCTCCTCTCCGCCCCCGGCGGCCGCCTCCCCGAGCGTGAGGCAGCGGGTCTGGCCATGCAGCTCGCCTCCGCGCTCGCCGCCTACCACCACCGTGGGGTCGCGCACCGCGACGTCAAGCCCCACAACCACCTCTTCGACGCTGCTACTTCTTCTTCACGATGCTGCCGTAGAGCACCACCAGATCCGACATGGACTAGGGAGGACGGGGAGGGGAAAGGGATGAGCGCCAGCAGGAGGAGGAGCGGGCCTGGAGCTCACGGCGCCACGGGCGGTCGGCGGTGGCAAGCATGAGAGCCAGCATGCGCGTTTGGGCGGTTTGGGGGGGGGCAACGAGTGGATAGTATTCGATTCCCAGGCTAAATATTTCGCCGGTATCCCCCCAAGGGGCGAAAAAAATGCCTCCTGGGGGGCTCAACGGCTGGAGATGCTCTTAGCCTCGAGTATCTATGTTGAGGTTTTGCTTCTTATTCAGCAATCCACGCACTCAGAATTGATGGTGCTTATTAATTTCACAAATATCCGGTGCATGTATATATATATATCTTCAGATGAAGGCTATAAATCACTTTGTTTAGAGAATCCCCTAATTGCAAAGTTTTTTTACAAACTCAAAAAAAGTGGCCGTCGTCATGAAGCGGAGGTTTTGTCGCGTCAAAGGAATTTTACTGGCTGTAGGGATACAACGATGTTGATGGTGGGCAAGAGATCTTTGCACACAAGTCATGATGACACTTCGAGGTGGTTGGTTGACTTGATTCCTTCTTTTCAGTGGTAATTCACACCTTTTTTTCTCAATTTCGATGCATGAACTCTTGACACTAAGCACATCCATTCCTATGTACTGTTATGCTAGAAGGTTCATGTCGTCCGATATATTCTCTGTAGCAAAGCATGTCGCATCTTCATCATAACCATTTTTCGGTTTGATATATATCTATTGTGATGTGTTGCATTCTTTTAGGAGAATGCAAGCATATTTATCTCCTATTGCAATGCGACATATTTGTTAGCGGAAGTTTAGAAGTGGAATTGGTATGGCCCATGCTATGGGATGCTAGGTGTTATATTTGCATACTAGCATTGAGTAGTAAAATGGACTTTGCCGGTTTCAATATAATGCGGTATTTGTTGTGCCTCTCTGAGGAATGTCAACAAGGTTGTGAAGAGATACTCATAACCAGGTAGATACTTTCACGAGAATTAGGAAAATCATGCCATGTTTATGTCTTGCGCAACATCTCTTATAATGTTGTAGAGTTAAGAAGTATGTTGATGACGTCAAATGTGTGTGGGAGATTTTGAGTCATTGGGTTTAGTGGAGTGTAGTTTTTCTTTCCGTTCCAACGCACGGGCTTTTTTGCTAGTGACTACTTATAGCAAGACTTCTCCCATGTCCTCAGGAACAAACGTAACTACTCACAAATCATATTCATGTTCATAATCAGAGGGGTATTAATATGCATAATGGATCTGAACATATGATCTTCCACCGGATAAACCAACTAGCATCATCTGCAAGGAGTAATCAACACTACTAGCAACCCACAGGTACAAATCTGAGGTTTTGATACAAAGATTGGATACATGAGATGAACTAGGGTTTGAGAGGATATGGTGCTGGTGAAGATGTTGATGGAGATAACCCTCCCCAAGATGGGAGAGTTGTTGGTGATGACGATGGTGACGATTTCCCCCTCCCAGAGGGAGCTTTCCCCGACAGAACTGCTCCGCCGGAGCCCTAGATTGGTTCCTTCAAGGTTCCACCTCGAGACGGCGGTGGTTTGTCCCGAAAGCCTCCTTATGATTTTTTCCAGGTCAAAACACTTGATATAGCAGAAGATGGGCATCGGGGGGCTGCCAGGTGGCCCACGAGGTAGGGAATGCGCCCAAGGGGGTAGGGCACGCCCCCACCCTCGTGGACGGTGGGTGGCCCCCCTCCTATACTTCTTTCGCCAGATATTTTTTATATTTTCCAAAACTGACTTTCGTGGAGTTTTAGGGCTTTTGAGTTGTGCACAATAGGTCTCCAATGTTTGCTCCTTTTCCAGCCCAGAATTCCAGCTGCCAGCATTCTCCCTCTTCATGTAAACCTTGTAAAATAAGAGATAAAAGGCATAAGTATTGTGACATAATGTGTAATAACAGCCCATAATGCAATAAAAATCAATATAAAAGCAGGATGCAATAAACATCAAGTCCCCCAAGCTTAGACCTCGCTTGTCCTCAAGTGGAAGCCGATATCGGAAAATATGTCCACATGTTTAGAGATAGAGGTGTCGATAAAATAAAATACGAACATGAGGGCATCATGATCATTCTTGTAACAGCAACATATATACATTGTCATATGATTTCTTATGCTAAAGTAACAATCCATTCACAATGTCAAATATGAATCAGAAAGTTCATTGAAGACCAACAAACTTCATCCTGGTCATTGAAGCAATTGCAATTTATCATAACATCAGATAGAGTCAATATTAGAGCTTTTCAGCAAGTCCACATACTCAACTATCATTTAGTCTTTCACAATTGCTAACACTCACGCAATACTTATGGTATGGGGTTTTAGTTGGATAGAGAGAGAGATAGGGGCTTATAGTGCTGCCTCCCAACCTTTTACCTCAAGGGTAATGTCAACAATAATAGTTCATGATAACTTACATCCAATTGGGTATATAGTCAGGATCTTTCAAACACAATGTGCTTGCCAAAGGATAAAATGTAAAATGGAAAGGTGAAGATCACCATGACTCTTATAATGTAAGAACAATAGATAGGCCCTTTGCAGAGGGAAGCAGAGGTTGTCATGTGCTTATATGGTTGGATGTACAAAATCTTAGCGCAAAAGAACGTCACTTTGTACTGCCACTTGTGATATGGACCTTTATTATGCAGTCAGTCGTTTTTATTGCTTCCATATCACAAGATCGTATAAAGCTTATTTTCTCCACACTAATAGATCATACATATTTAGAGAGTTGCAACAATGACAACTTACTTGAAGGATCTTACTCAATCCATAGGTAGATATGGTGGACTCTCATGGCAAAACTTGGTTTAAGGATGTCCGGAAGCACAAGTAGTATCTCTTCTTAGTGCAAAGAGTTTGGTTAGCATGATGGGGAAAGGCAAGATCAACATGTTGGATGATCCATGGCAATATAATTTATTTCAGATATAAGAAGAGATAACCCATTACGTTGTCTTCCTTGTCCAACATCAACTCTTTAGCATGTCATATTTTAGTGAGTGCTCACAATCATAAAAGATGTCCAAGATGCTATATTTGTATGTGAAAACCTCTCTTTCTTTATTACTTCCTATTCATTGCAACGATGACCAAAACTATGTTTGTCAACTCTCAACAACTTTTATTCATCATACTCTTTCTATGTGAAGTCATTACTTTCCATAAGATCAATATGATCTCTTTGATTCTTTTTATATTTTCTTTTATTCCCTCATGATCATAATGAGATAATCAAGCCCTTGACTCAAAACTAATCTTTATTATATATAGGTCACGGACTCAATTACAAAGATAAAGATCATAAGGCAAAGCTCACAACTAGATCATACTAAACTTTATTCTACTAGATCAAGATATTACCAAAAGGATCGAACTAAGAAAAACGGTAAAGATCGATAGGAGTGTGATGGTGATACGATACCGGGGCACCTTCCCCAAGCTTGGCAGTTGCCAAGGGGAGTGCCCATACCCATATGATTATGTCTCTTTCTTCGGAGGTGGTGATGACGGGGTTGTTGATGACGTAGGCTTGTCGTCCATCTTCCAAGGCATAGGCTCACCGTTGTAGATGGATGATCGGGTCTTCGGGATCCTCAAATCTGCAGCCAAACTCATCTTCTTGAATATATATTCATACTCACAGTTTCGGTTTTGCAGGTCATAGATCTGGGATTGGAGGTGCTCAATTTTGTCGTGAAGCTTGAAGATGGCCTCCCCAATGTTCGTGGCATCTAGCTTGTGGTTGTTGGTGAACTCCGCGATCATCATGTGGTTGGCGTTGAGTCCTCGTTCCACCATACCCTGGCACTTGAAAACTTGTTGCTCCATTGCTTCGAGTCTTGTCTCCACGCTTCCGGTCCTCCTTGGTCCCTCAACATCACGGATGTGCAGCACCCCTTCACGTACCTCAATGGTTTGAGGGTGTTGCAGCACCTCCGCGAGGTAGGGGTTGATGACCTTCTCAAAAAACTTGTCCTTGGGGGCGCTTGAAGAAGTCATGGTGATCTAGATCTGTCAAAAACACAGCTTATAACAAAAGCAGAGGATATTCGCGTGGTGCGGCAGTCAAAACCTTCGGGAGGTTATATAATGAATTTTTACCGACCAAAAGAAGTAACGTGCAAGAAAACAGAGTCCGGAGGTCACACGAGGTGCCCACGAGGTAGGGGGTGCGCCCAGGGGCGTGCTCTTGACCCTCATGGACGCCTCGTGTCCTTTCCAGACTGCTTCTTATTTTTCTATTTTCCTAAATATTCCAAAACAGAGAAAAATTGCCATTAGAACTGTTTTGGAGTCGGTTTACTTACCGTACCACATACCTCTTCCTTTTCGGAGTCTGAGTCATTCTAGAAAGTGTCCCTTATGTATTCCTCCTGGGTTACGGTTTCAATACCATTGGTTTCAACATTTATAGGATTACCTAAGATATAATGTTTGATTCTTTGGCCGTTCACCACCTTTGGATTTGTGCCTTCAAATTTGTTGATTTTTATGGCACCGGAACGATAGACCTCCTTGATAATGTAAGGACCTTCCCATTTAGAGAGAAGTTTTCCTGCAAAAAATCTTAAACGAGAGTTGTATAGCAGGACATAATCACCTACGTTAAACTCATGCTTTTGTATCCTTTTGTCATGCCATCTTTTAACTTTTTCTTTAAACAGTTTGGCATTTTCATAGGCCTAGGTTCTCCATTCATCAAGCGAGCTAATGTCAAATAACCTCTTCTCACCGGCAAGTTTGAAATCATAATTGAGCTCTTTAATATCCCAATATGCCTTGTGTTCTAGTTCGAGAGGTAAGTGACATGCTTTTCCATAAACCATTTTATACGGAGACATACCCATATGATTTTTATATGCAGTTCTATAGGCCCATAATGTACCATCAAGTTTCTTGGACCAATTCTTTCTAGATCTATTAACAGTCATTTGCAAAATTAATTTCAGCTCTCTGTTACTTAGTTCTACTTGACCACTAGACTGTGGGTGGTAAGGGGATGCAATTCTATGATTAACATCATACTTAGAAAGCATTTTACGGAAAGCACCATGAATAAAGTGTGAACCACCATCAGTCATTAAGTATCTAGGGACTCCAAACCTCGAAAAAATAACTTCTCCAAGCATCTTAATAGAGGTGTTGCGATCAGCACTACTAGTTGGAATAGCTTCTACCCACTTAGTAACGTAATCAACAGCAACTAAAATATGTGTATACCCATTAGAGGAAGGAAACGGTCCCATATAATCAAAGCCCCAAACATCAAATGGTTCAATAACAAGTGAATAATTCATAGGCATTTCTTGACGTCTACTAATATTACCAATTCTTTGACATTTATAACAAGACAAGACAGACTTACAGGCATCCTTGAAGAGAGTTGGCCAATAAAAACCAGATTGCAATACCTTATGTGCAGTTCTATCTCCAGCATGGTGTCCTCCATAAGCCTCGGAGTAACACTTGCGTATGATATGTTCCTGTTCATGCTCAGGTACACAACATCTAATAACACCGTCTATTCCTTCTTTATAAAGGTGCGGGTCATCCCAGAAGTAATGTCTAAAATCATAGAAAAACTTTTCCTTTTGCTGGTATGTGAAACTAGGTGGTATAAATTAAGCAGCAATGTAATTAGCATAATCAGCATACCATGGAGCAGTACGAGAAGCATTTATGGCAGCTAATTATTTATCAGGAAAACTATCATCAATAGGTAGTGGGTCATCAAGAATATTCTCTAACCTAGATAGATTGTCTGCAACGGGGTTCTCAGCTCCTTTTCTATCAGTAATATGCAAATCAAATTCTTGTAACAGGAGAACCCATCTAATAAGTCTAGGTTTAGCATCTTTCTTTTCCATAAGATATTTAATAACAGCATGATTAGTATGAATAGTTACTTTAGAATCAACTTATCACAAGCAAATACAACTACTAAAAGTTCTTCTTCAGAAGTAGCATAATTTCTGTTGGCATTGTCTGGAGTTTTACTAGCATACTGGATAACATTCAATTTCTTATCAACTCTTTGTCCAAGAACAACACCTACATCGTAATCACTAGCATCGCACATAATTTCAAAGGGCAAATTCCAGTCAGGAGGCTAGACAATAGGTGCAGAGATCAATGCTTTCTTAAGTATTTAAAATGCTTCTACACAATCATCATCAAAAACAAAAGGAACATCTTTTTGTAAGAGGTTAGTCAGAGGCCTAGAGATTTTTGAGAAGTCCTTAATGAACCTCCTATAAAACCCGGCATGAACAAGGAAACTTATTATACCTTTGATGTCCTTGGGACACGTCATCTTCTCAATAGCATCCACTTTAGCTTTATCAACTTCAATACCTCTTTCAGAAATTTTATGCCCCAAGACAATGCCTTCATTAACCATAAAGTGGCACTTTTCCCAATTCAAGACAATATTAGTTTCTTCACATTTCTGCAAAGCTCGATCAATGTTGCTTAAGCAATCATCAAAAGAAGTTCCATAAACAGAAAAATCATCCATGAAAACCTCAACAATCTTCTCACAAAAATCAGAGAATATAGCCATCATGCATCTTTGAAAGGTAGCAGGTGCATTACATAAGCCAAAAGGCATACGTCTACAAGCAAAGGTACCGAAAGGACAAGTAAAAGTGGTCTTTTCATGATCCTCTTTTGACACAGGTATTTGAGAGAAACCAGAATAGCCATCTAGAAAGCAAAAATGAGTATGTTTGGATAACCTTTCTAGCATTTGATCAATAAAAGGTAGCGGGTAATGATCTTTCTTAGTAGCTTTATTTAATTTGCAGAAATCAATTACCATCCTATAACCTGTAACAATTCTTTGTGGGATAAATTCTTATCATTAGGAACAACAGTAATACCTCCCTCTTAGGGACACAATGGACAAGACTTACCCACTCACTATTAACAACTGGATAAATTGTACCTGTCTCTAGAAGCTTTAGTATTTCTTTCCTTACCACTTCTTTCATCCTAGGATTTAACTGTCGTTGGTGATCAACAACCGGTTTAGCGTCCTTCTCCAATTTTATTTTGTGTTGGCATAGAGTGGTACTAATGCCCTTAAGATCATCAAGAGTATATCCAATGGCAGCACGGTGCTTCTTCAGAGTTTTCTATAATTTCTCTTCTTCCAGCTCTGAAAGATTAGCACTAATAATAACATGATATATCTTCTTTTCATCGAGATAAGCATACTTAAGAGTATCGGGTAATGGTTTGAGTTCAAACACGGGATCACCCTTGGGTGGAGGAGGATCCCCTAGAATTTCAACAGGCAAGTTGTGTTTCAATAGAGGTCCCTGTTTAAAGAATATTTCATCTATTTCCCTTCTCTCATTCATATACATATCATTTTCATGGTCTAGCAGATATTGTTCTAAAGGATCGTTAGGAGGCACATCAATAGAAGCAAGACCAATAATTTCATCCTTACTAGGCAATTCTTTGTCATGGGGTTGTCTATGAAATTTAGCAAAGTTAAAATCATGAGACATATCCCCTAAACCAACTGTAACAATGTCCTTTTCGCAGTCTATCTTAGCATTAACAGTGTTCAAAAAGGGTCTACCAAATATAATGGGGCAAAAATCATCTTGTGGGGAACCAAGAACAAAAAAATCAGCAGGGTATTTAACTTTCCCACACAAGACTTCAACACCCCTAACAATCCCAACTGGTGAAATAGTGTCTCTATTGGCAAGCTTAATAGTAACAACAATACCTTCTAGCTCAGCAGGTGCAATATCGTTGTAGCGACCACGATCCGAATGGACCGAAGTCTCTGTGCTCCGTGTCATCCTTGGATCGGTAATGCTAACACACATAGTACTCAAAGGATTTATAACAGAGTGCTAATCACACACTTATTACATCGAATGTCTCAAAAGAGAACTTATTACAAAAGGTATGGCTTAAGGCCATCTAACACGATAGCAGCGGAAGACTTGGAAGATAAAGTGAGTCCATCAACTCCAACGGCATAGCTGAGTGCATGACAAACGACCTAGCGCACCTTACTCTTCTTTTGAAAAGTCTGCAACATGGCATGTTGCAGCCCGAAACGGGTCAGCACATGGAATATGATGGCAAGATAACACAGTAGAGCAAGTAACAGATTAAAGCTATCACTACATGCATATATGGCTGGCGGAGGCTCTAAGGTTATAATGTTTTAGCATAAAGCCAATTTTTCCCTACAACAAAGGAATAAATTTTATTTTAACTATCATGGTAGTTGAAACATCATTGAGAAAGTTCCTCCAACTCAATCCCAATTAAAGTAATCATTATCAACCCAACAAATTAGTTTTAGAGTGATGAGATCAATCCAATAATTCAAGTACCAGATACTCAAGATGTCCATAACCGGGGACACGGCTAATCATGATTAGTTTGTACACTCTGCAGAGGTTTGCGCACTTTTCCCCACAAGACTCGATCTCCTCCGTTGGATTTCTCGCATTCCATGGGGTTTGAGAAACGGATGGCCGAGACACTGTCTTTCAGAAGCATTTACTCTTTACCCTAGGTGGACCCATACACCTACTTTCCCCTACATCTGCTAGTCCACCACTGAAAGAGCTCACACTTCATACTCAACTATGCTAGAGCCCATAATGGCATTGTGGCTGCACACGGAAGTTTCTAGCATGAATAGTCTTATGATCCATTTGAGCTTGGGTGGCATTCCATAGGATAATCACATGGGTCCTCTGGGATTTCCTAGGACAACACTGGATTCTCCAGGTGCCCTGCAACCAATCCACCCAGATGTGTATTAAAGTTTCCACCTTAAGTTGAACCATTAATTAGCAATCTCACATCTGTCATGGATACTCTCAAACCCAAACTACGTCTACGAGCATAGCAAGGCAACCTAAGCATAACGTAGAACTAACTCCTAGGGGTTTGGTAATAAAACATGTAATAGGTTCTACAACATCATCTACTTCCCAGACCCACAAGTTAAGAGATCCTACTCATGCAATGTGTGAGGGTTGAAACTAATGCATAAAAACTGGATAATAAAGGGGTATGATCAATGTGTTACTTGCCTTGCTGACGATTCGCAAAACCTAGGGACTCGTAGTAGCACGCTTCACACTCCGAGAATTCTATCGCAAACAAACAATAGCATACATAAGCAAAGAAGCAAATATGCACAGGTAAAACTCAAATAAGAAGATCTAACCAAAAAGTTCAACTAAAGAACTCCGGTTTGCAAAAAGAATCAAATCAAACAAAGCAACGAAACTCAAACCACGAAAGAAACAAGATATGTGTACTGAATTGTAATAAAGTCAAATTTTAAAGTACCAAAATCTTGTTCAAGTTGGTTAAACAGAAAGAGGGCTTCGAGACGAAAAACTAGGCACTTGTTTTACCTGATTCTGACTAACGAGCGAAAAGATAAATTAAAACGAATATCAGGGCATAAATCGCGATCGGAAATAATCACGGAAAACCCCTGAATAAGAAAACGAGACGAACAGGCTAACGAACGAACGTTTGCTGTCTGCGGCTAACTGACGAAAATCGTTCTTTAAAACGAACGGACGGACGAATGTCCGCTAAAAGCTAAACCTGAAAAAAACCCGGGCCGGTCTAACTAAAAAAACAAACCGATCTAGGTTTTTTTTAGAAAACCACGCTTTTACCTAAAATCGAAAAAAATACCGGCAGCGGAAACCGGAGAACGACGGCGGCTCCGGCGAGGCAAGGCTCTGGCGGCGGGGCGGCGGCGGGGTGAGGTGGGGCAACGGGAGGGTGGCGGCGGTATTTAAAGGGGCCGGGGAGGGCTTGCTTGGGGAGGGGCAAGGTGGCGGCGGTGGCCGAGTCGGCCACGACAGCGGCTCCTGCAGGCGCCGGACTCTACCTGGACTCGGGAAGGCGGCGGCGCGGCGCTGGGCCGGCTGGGCTTCGGCGTAGTCGGTCCGAATTTTTTTAAACTGATTTCGCCGGAAAAATCCTAGAAAAATAAATAAAAATCTAAAAATGCCCGAACAAATTTTCACCGTCTAAATAAAATATTTAGAACATGGTGAACATTTTCTTGGCCCTAAAATGCAACTTTTAAAATATGCACATTTTTCTAATGCAAATAAACTAGCAGAAAAACCAAATAAAACCATTTATTTGATTTTAATATTTTTCTTCCAATATTCCATTTAGTTTCGGGAAGTCATATTATCTCCTCTCATATATTTTTAATATGAAATATTTTCTGAGAGAAAAATAATTAAACCAAATGATCCTCGTCCCAATATTTGAAAAAAAATTCAAATATGAAACCGGTGAAATCCCCAACTCTCTCCGTGGGTCCTTAAGTTGCTTAGAATTTCGAGGATCGCGAAACGAAATGCGAATAAAATATGAAATGCATATGATGACCTACGTATAACATTCCAAATTGAAATTTTGGGATGTTACAAACCTACCCCCCTTAAGATGAATCTCGCCCTCGAGATTCGGGTTGGCTAGAGAATAGGTGTGGGTGGTCCTTGCGTAGATCATCCTCTCGTTCCCACATGGCTTCATCCTCGGTATGGTGGCTCCACTGTACTTTGCAAAACTTGATAACCTTGCTTCGTGTGACTAGTCTGGCAAACTCGAGAATCTTAACTGGTTTCTCCTCATAGTTTAGATCACTATCCAACTGAATTGCTTCCAGAGGCATTGTATCTCTCAGAGGAATATCGGCCATCTCAGCATGGCACTTCTTCAGCTGGGAAACGTGAAACACATCATGAACTCCTGACAGACCTTCGGGTAATTCCAACTTGTAGGCAACATCTCCCATGCGGTCCAAAACATGGTACGGTCCTACAAATCTTGGGGCTAACTTACCCTTAACTCCAAAACTCTTAACACTGATGTCTACTACACAACCTTCTTCTTGTAGACGTTGTTGGGCCTCCAAGTGCAGAGGTTTGTAGGACAGTAGCAAATTTCCCTCAAGTGGATGACCTAAGGTTTATCAATCCGTGGGAGGCGTAGAATGAAGATGGTCTCTCTCAAGCAACCCTGCAACCAAATAACAAAGAGTCTCTTGTGTCCCCAACACACCCAATAGAATGGCAAATTGTATAGGTGCACTAGTTCGGCGAAGAGATGGTGATACAAGTGCAATATGGATGGCAGATATAGGTTTTTGTAATAGGAAAATATAAAAACAGCAAGGTAACTAAAGGTAAAAGTGAGCATAAACGGCGGTGCAATGATAGGAGACAAGGACTAGGGTTCATACTTTCACTAGTGCAAGTTCTCTCAACAAGGATAACATAATTGGATCATATTACTAGTGTCGGTGTACTAAAGTAGGGGTACCCTAGTATCCCGAACTTGTGCACGGGCAGTCGCAGCGCCCCGCGATAGGGCTTGCCAGGTGACCGCCAAGGTCCTCCGTGGTTCCTTTGGAGCCATTCAAGAACAAAGTATCCAAGCCAAGGAGACAAGGCCCCGGCAAGAGGAGCTTGCCGGGAAGACCACTCATAGCACAAGACTACTCAAGGCGCAAGACCCTGGCAAGATGAGCTTGCCGGGAAAGCCAACCAAGGCATCTCAAGAAACTTGCCGCGACGCGCCACGCGTCCCGGCAAGGCCCGGTGAGCGACAAGCTCCCGGAAGCGACAAGATAGCGACCGCGGCAAGGCGCTTGCCGCGGCAGGCTTCCACTCAGTACCCGCGCTCCAGCGCATCCACCCACGTGTCGCTCTGGGACCCTCCCAGGCGTACGTGGCGGGAGGCTGTGCAGCCAGGGGTACGCGGTGGCAAGCGGTGCTGACAAGAACGCCATCGTGGCGAACGGTGGCGCCCTTGACGGTCACTTTTTGCACTGTTTGGGCGACGTCGATGGGCATTTAATGCCCTTGTCCCCTGTCGTCAGGGTTAGGTATGGAACACTGTACAAGTAGGTGTACCAACTACAATACTTTCCATTTTTGCCCTCATCTGTGTTGCCACCTGTCGGTGACCCCTTGAGCCTATAAAAGGAGGCCCAGGCGCAACGTAGAGGGGGGTACTCAGGTACACGCACCGCGCCCATCTCAGGAGGCGCGGGACCGGCAGCGTCATGGTACTCACGGTACCATACGTTTGCTGGACCAAAATCAAGCTGGCGGATCTCGAGACACTTAAGACCAGCATGCACGCCAACATGCCGGCACGAGCAAGGCACGGTCGCCTGGACGGGACACTGCTCCTTCTAACGTAGTTAGAAGTCCGAGCATATCCCGCTCCTCGCACCGTTCGCCACCGTTACCCACCACTCCAGCAGAAGCTCTGGCACGAGCTCAACTGCTCCTAGACTTCCCTCCAGCAGCAGACAAGGCCGACGACTGGAGGGCCACCATTCAGAGTCTCATCGCCTTCGCTAACAGCGACACACCACAGCAGCCAAGTACATCGCAGCCGCAACAAGTTAGCCAGGCGCGGGCCGATGGCGACAAGACCGGTGGGGGTGCAACCATCGTGCACTCTCCGCCCCGAAGGCCAAGATCGCCGACTCGTCGGGTCAACCTCGACAGCGACTCCATCACGTCGTCGGATCCACGAGCTCGTCGCGATCAGCGCCAAGTTCTTCAAGATCGACAGCAAGAAGACGCTCGTACCCGGATCAAGCGCCGAAGAGAAGCGCGGCGTCAATCAGACCAACGCGCTGGGCCCGCTGTCGACATGCAAGCGCCAGGGGGACTAGGCGACTTGCCGTACGCGGTGGGTTGTCCTGCGTTCACTCGTGAGCTGCGGCAAGTCCAGTGGCCCAGTATGAAGAATTTCAAGCCAGACGTACCAGAGAAGTACGACGGCAAGACGCATCCGTCGGAGTTCCTCAGCATCTACACCATCGCGGTGCAGGCTGTCGGGGGGCGAGATGACAATATCCTTGCCAACTACTTCCCGCTGGTACTCAAACCCAACGTCAGGTCCTGGCTCATGCACTTGCCGGACAACTCCATATCTTCTTGGGCAGACCTGTGCCATCAGTTTGTCGGCGCCTTTATAGGCGGCCACAAACCTCATGGCCAAGAGTGTGACCTTCATCTGCTCGCCCAGAAGGAAGGAGAGCCCCTGCGCAAGTATATCCAGAGGTTCAGCCGTGTACAACACAACATCCCAGATGTCCACCCTGCCGCGGTTATCAGCGCGTTCCATCAGAACGTGCGTAACCGCAGGATGAGGGAGGAGATGGCGATGTGCAAGATCAGGGACGTCAGTGAGCTGTATGCCCTGGCCGACAAGTGTGCACGTGCTGAAGAGGGGAGGAAACTCCCCGGAGAGGACACAGGAGCAGGAGGATCTGACAGCGAGGATGCCGCCCCGGCAAAGAAAAACCGGCGGCGGAACAACAGGAAGAAGAAAAACAACGAGGTGCTAGTCGTCGAGCAGTCCGGCAACGGAGGTGGCGCCAAGAAAGCCGAAGCTGGTAGCTCCGGCAAGGAGGTTGCCGCATGCACCAGCTACAAGGCTGTGGAGGCCGCCGACAAGCAGGACGGCACCGACAAGCAGTACTGCAAGATCCACCGCACCAAGGGCCACGACCTTCAGAACTACAAGAGAGTCGAGCAGCTTGTTGAGCAGCAAAAGGCTGAATACGAGCGGCGTGACAAGGAGAAGGCCCAAGGAGGTGGTGAAGGATCCGGCAAGAAGCGGCCATTCAGCGGCCGGGGAGGACGCCGCGGCAAGGCGAAGCAGCGGCAAGGAGACAGACCTCCTCGTGGCCGCGACAAGGACGAAGATGACGACGACGACGAAGATGTGGATGGAGACGAGACTAGTGAGCAGGAGTTCCAGAAAGCCACAGAGGTTTTATGCGTTGACGGCGGTGCTTCTCTGCATACTTCACACCGCCAACTCAAACAATGGGTGCGGGAAGTCAATGCGGTAGAACCACCTGTCGAATCGCGCAAGCTTCTCAAATGGTCTAGCACGCCTATCATCTTTGACATTGAGGACCACCCTGATCGCACAACTGCGGTCGGGTGCTTGCCGATGTTGGTTTCACCAACTATCCGCAACCTCAAGGTCACTAAGATGTTAGTTAATGGCGGGGCCGGCTTGAACCTGATCTCCTCCACTGTGCTCCAGAAACTCCAGATCCCTGACAGCGAGCTCGAAGAAACCGGTACATTCCAAGGAATCAACCCGGGAAGGAGCAAGCCGAAGGGGAAGATCACGCTGCCAGTGACATTTGGCGGCGAGCTGAACTTCAGGACTGAGAGGGTAACCTTTGACGTTGCCGATTTTCCATTACCTTACAATGGGATACTCGGCCGTCCAGCACTCGCCAAGTTCATGGCAGCCTCTCACTATGCCTACAATATGCTGAAGATGCCAGGCCCGATAAGCATCATCTCTGTCCCTGGCGACAAGAAAGATGCCCTTATCTGCGCCGACAAGATCTACCGGGAAGCAGCAGCCGCAACAGATCGCAAGTCACTTGCCGCTGAAGCTCCCGGGGGGAAGAAGAAGACCAAGTCCGGCAAGAGCTCTGTTGCCCACTCCGGCAAACGCACCTCTTCGGAGTGCTGCGCTGCTGTCGAGGACGCACCATCGAGCTCCACCGGCAAGTGTAAGAAGACAATGGCAGCTCCGCCATAAACCAAGAAGGTGTCCGCCAAGGAGGACGGCACTGGTGGTACTTTCACCATCAGCGCCACGCTTGACCCTAAATAGGAAAGCACGCTCGTTGCTTTCCTGCAGGCGAACGTCGACGTGTTTGCATGGCAACCGTCTGACATCCCCGGTGTTCCCAGGAAAGTAATTGAGCACAAGCTTGCCGTCTGTCCTCACGCGCGGCCCTTCAAGCAGAAGGTCAGAAAACAAGCAGTGGAGCGCCAAGAATTCATCGCAGAAGAAATCAAGAAGTTGGAAGCAGCAGGCCTTGTCAGAGGAGTGCTCCATCCTACGTGGTTGGCCAATCCTGACGTCGTTCGCAAGGCAAACGGGAAATGGAGGCTTTGTATCGACTTCACCGATGTCAATAAAGCTTGTCCCAAAGATCCATTTCCCTTGCCGCGCATTGACCAGATTGTTGACTCCACGGCCGGATGTGACCTGCTTTCATTTCTTGACGCATACTCAGGATACCATCAGATCTTCATGGCAGAAGAGGATGAGGAGAAGACCACATTCATCACTCCATGTGGCATGTACTGTTTCATACGCATGCCTTTCGGATTGAAGAATGCTGGTTCAACATTTGCAAGAGTAGTCCATACCGCTTTTGAGCCACAGATACACAGAAATGTGGAAGCCTACATGGATGACATAGTGGTCAAGAGCAAGGACAGGGCAACTCTGATTCAAGATTTAGACGAAACCTTCGCAAATCTGCGCAAGATCCAGCTCAAGCTCAACCCCGAGAAGTGTGTGTTTGGAGTCCCTTCCGGAAAGCTTCTCGGGTTCTTCGTGTCTCAGCGGGGAATTGAAGCCAACCCCGACAAGATCAAGGCCATTGAGCAGATTGAAGCACCAAAGCGCGTCAATGATGTACGAAGACTTGCCGGTTGCGTGGCTGCTCTCAGCAGGTTTATCTCTAAGTCTGCTGAGCGCGCCCTGCCGTTTTTCAAAATTTTGAAAAAGGCAGGTCCAATGAAATGGACTCCGAAAGCGGAGGCTGCGCTGCAAGATTTGAAGAGGTACCTGTCCTCCACTCCAATACTTGTCGCACCCAAGCCACAAGAGAAGTTGCTGCTGTATCTAGCGGCAACCAATCAAGTGGTTAGTGCTGCGTTAGTAGCGGAGAGGGAAGCAGATGATGAGCCAGCGACCGCGGCAAGCACATCCAGCGACAAGCATGGGGCTTCCCCGACAAGCTCTGGTCCCGACAAAGATGGATTTGCGCATACGCAAGTGGAGATACGGAAGAAAATGGTGTAGCGCCCAGTTTACTTTGTCAGTTCCCTTCTGCAGGGGGCTAGGTCAAGGTACTCTGGTGTGCAGAAGTTGCTTTTTGGCCTCCTCATGACCTCGAGAAAGCTGCGCCATTACTTCCAAGCACATGAGATAACAGTTGCCACTCGCTTTCCGCTGAAGAGGATATTGCATAATCCAAAAGCAACAGGCAGGATTGTTGAGTGGGCACTGGAACTGTCAAGCTTTGGCCTCAAGTTTGAAAGCACTTCAACTATCCAAAGCAGAGCATTGGCAGAATTCATAGCAGAGTGGACGCCAACACCAGATGAAGAAATCCCAGAAACGAGCATCCCCGTCGAGGAAGCAAGCAAAGAGTGGCTGATGTACTTTGATGGTGCCTTCTCGCTGCAAGGCGCCGGTGCTGGCGTGCTACTTGTCGCACCCACCGGAGAGCACCTCAAGTACGTAGTCCAGATGCACTTTCCCAAGGAGCAAGCAACAAACAATACTGCAGAGTATGAGGGTTTGCTTGCCGGTCTCAGGATCGCGGCAGACCTTGGGATCAAGAAGCTCATTGTCAGGGGTGACTCGCAGCTTGTCGTCCGCCAAGTGAACAAGAATTACCAGAGCCCGTTGATGGAAGCTTACGTCGATGAAGTGAGAAAGCTTGAAGAGAACTTTGACGGCCTACAGATGGAGCACGTCCCAAGAGCTCAGAACGACATCGCCGATAGCCTGTCGAAGTGTGCCGCACTTAAGTTACCTGTGGAACCAGGGATCTTTGTGCTCAAGCTAAATCAACCGTCCGTAATGCCATCAACTAGACAGAGCAAGAAGAGGAAGTTGATTTCTGGTGACTACTTTCCGGCAGAGCTTCCCTAAGCCACCGCCAAGAAAGTCCCCAAGATCAACACCAAGAATGCTGAGGAGCAGTCTGCTCCGGAGAGCCCTAGGGTTTGTTCCGCTGAAGCAAACGCTCCCGACAAGTTTTGCTCCGGCAAGCTTGCCGGGGAACATCAAGCTCCGGCAGAGCCGCAAGGCCTCGCCGTAGTAGCGGATGTTCCCGCAGCAGAAAATTTGCCTTCAGTCCTTGTTGTCGAGCCACAGGCTCCAGCATGGGCACAGCAGATTGTCCGTTTCCTTCAGACAGGAGAACTTCCCGAACAACAAGAAGAAGCGGAAAGAGTAGCCTGGCAGTCAAGTATGTACCAGTTTGTCGACAACACACTGTACAGAAGAAGACTCAATGGTGTGAAATTGAAGTGTATTCCCCGGGAAGATGGACAGAAGCTGTTGGCAGAAATACATGGAGGCATATGTGGTCACCACATTGGCGCAAGAGCACTTGCCGGCAAAGCTTTCCGGCAAGGTTTCTTTTGGCCAGAAGCCCTCCAGGATGCGACTGCACAAGTAACCAAGTGTGAAGCGTGCCAGTTCCATTCCAAGCAGATACACCAGCCAGCTCAAGCTCTCCAGACGATCCCTTTATCCTGGCCATTTTCGGTCTGGGGGCTCGACATCCTCGGCCCCTTTCCCCGCGCTGCCGGGGGCTTTGAGTACTTGTACGTCGCAATCGACAAGTTCACAAAGTGGCCGGAAGTGGAACCAGTGAGAAAGGCGACCGCACAGTCAGCAGTCAAGTTCTTCAGGTCGATTGTTTGCCGTTTCGGGATCCCTAACAGGATCATCACCGACAACGGTACACAATTCACGAGCCGCACCTTCATGCAGTACATCCAAGATCTTGGCGCCAAGGTCTGCTTCGCTTCTGTTGCTCACCCAAGAAGCAACGGTCAAGCGGAGATGGCAAATGCTGGGGAAGGAGAAGATAGTGGTATGGACCAGGCGCCGTTCAAGAAAGTTTCGCCTTGCCGGGAAGCAGACAACAGAAAAGCTAAGTTGCCAGAGTTTGAGCAATCAAATTTTTAAATTTTTAAGTTATCTTCCTTGAACGATCGCACTTTGTATGGAAATCCCGTGCGCGGAGGAACCTACTCGTAGCTAGTTGCGCCCTTACTTTGTTTCGAGTTCGCTCAACAGCTTAAGTGTGCTGCGACCAGTGTCGCGCCCTTACTTTGTTTTCGAGCCCGCTCAGCAACTTAAGTGAGCTGCGACTAGTTGCGACAAGGTTTCTTGTCGGCAACGGCATCGCCAGCAGGCTGCTAAAGTTCCGCACTCGGCGCTCGCGGCTAAGGTGCCTGCGCCGGCAAGTTCGCTAAAAGCGTAGGGCAAAAACATACAAAGGAAGGGAGTCAAGTAAAGGAAATAACATAGCAATCACTACCCAAAATAGAGTTATATTACAAGATAGCTCGTCGTAGCTCTAACAGATTGTTTTCCTAACATGATAAGCAGTGACAAGGAAAGAAGAAAATGGGCGAGCCTAGTCCGCGCGATCGCCTTCGACCCTCTTGATGCCGCCCACCTTGTCCACAATGGGTGCGACAAGGGCCTTGAGCACCTCCAGATCAGCATCCGCCGGCAAGCTCTTGAGAACGTTGGTGAGGTTGAGGCCTGGATTGCGGAAGGCCACCTTCATCAGCACCTTTTGAAGGGCTCCCGCGCAGAGCTTGCGCGACTCATCCGCCAGTTGCTTTGGGATCGTTTCCCGGAGCTGCTGGAGGGCTGTCGCCACGCCCTTGAAGAATAGGGTGAGCTTGGCGCTGGGGTGGAGATTCTCGTCGGAGGAATACCCGAGATACTCCGCCCCCAGCTGCGCCAGCTCCCTGTCGATATCTGCGGCAGCATTGACGAGACCCTCCGTCCAATGCTCCATAGTCTCCCTGAAGATGTTCTGGGTGACGGCCGCGCTCTCCAGCAACGCCTTCTCGACCCTGACCTCCTCCTTCAAGGTCGCCTCCCGCTCCTTGGCGCCGTCCAGCATCTTGGTCAAAGTGGTCAGCTTCAACTCAAGATCAGCATTGGAGTCCTTGACGGCGGCAAGCTCCTTGCCCTTCTCGGCGAGGCGGACCTGCTGCTCAGAGTGGTTGTGGGCGTCCTTCTCCCGCTCAAGCTTGAGCGCAGCGATCTCTTCGCCTTTCGCCTGGAGATCGGCCTCCAGCTGCGCCACCTTCGCCTCCAGTTCCTTCTTGGTGGCCTCGGCAGTTGCGGCATCGTCCTTTGCTTCCTGGAGGGCCCCGCCAAGTGATTGCTTGCGCGCGGCAAGCTCCTCCTCGTGGCTGTCGAGGTTGACCTTCCGCTGCGCCAGCTCACCCTCCCGCGTGGACAACTTCTCGGCGGCAAGCCGCTGCTGCTCTTCGACTTCGGCCTTCTCGAGGAAGAAGGCCGTCTGCTCTTCGGCTAGCTGCTCCCGCTCCTCTGCCAAGGACCGGAGAGCTGCCTGGTTGAGGGCTGATGTCTACACACGCTTCTACTCTTGTAGACTATGTTGGGCCTCCAAGCGCAGAGGTTTGTAGGACAGCAGCAATTTCCCTCAAGGGGATGACCTAAGGTTTAACGAACTCAGGGAAGTAGAGGTTGAAGATGGTCTCTCTCAAGCAACCCTGCAACTAAGATACAAGAAGTCTCTTGTGTCCCCAACACACCTAATACACTTGTCAGATGTATAGGTGCACTAGTTCGGCGAAGAGATGTTAAATGGCAAGTGATATGGATGGCAAAACAAAGTAATATAAATCTGTAATAAAAAGTGCAGCAAGCAAACAAGTGGTAAACGTGAGCACAAATGGTATTGCAATGGTGGAAACAAGGCCTAGGGATCATACTTTCACTAGTGGCAACTCCCAACAACATTAACATAATCGAATCACATGATGTTTCCCATAAAACATGCAATGGAGACGCACCCGGAGGTCATTCCTTCGTGGTCAAGAGAGGACGAGAATTATGTAGGGCTACAAAAGCACACCTCAAAGTTCGTAGTTCTCAATCTAAGGATTTCCCAATGTCACCGCGGCCATCCAAAGAGAGTTCCACAATCACCACAACATATCTAAAGGATAGTCAAAGACAAGCACCAAGATACTCTCAATCTTCAATCAACACACAAGAGAGGAAATCACTCATGAAAATATTTTTCTAATCCATGTCCAATAGACCGCTGTCACCTTGGTCTCGGGGATTATACTAGATAAAGACAAGTGAGTACATCAATCCAATACATAGAGGAAGGGGAAATATCATGGGATCACCCTAGATTAACATAGCATATGATCACAACGAAGATCACATCATGGGAGAGAGAGATAACCACATAGCTACACGTACGAGCCCTCGGCCCCGGAGAAGACTACTCACACATGGACATGGTGAGGAGGATCTTGATGATGGTGTTGATGGAGAGGTGCAGCCCCGCGAGGAGGAGACGGCCGGCGGCAGCCACGGAGGCGGCGGCGGCCCTCGGGGCGGCGGCGGCCCTAGGGGGCAGCGGCTCCTTGGCCCCCCTTCTTCCTTGTGGATGGTGCTGCAATGGTGCTGGTCCTCCCCTCCAAGACGGCGGCTCGGGAGGAGGAAAATTCGTGGCCCTTGGTGACCTAGGTTTTCTCTCTTTATATAGACTCTCGGATTCCCGTCATCAGATTTTGGGCCTCAGTAAAACGGGCTTTACTCGGCCGTCCGGACTCCGATTTGGACGAATTTTGTATCCAGAAGCATCGCCTCGAAATTCCCCACAACTTTCGCAACTAGACCTTTTCCGTTTGACGTCGTCTTCGGGCCAGAACGTGACCATCTTTAAAAAACGTTCTCAGACAGATTTCAGGAAAGTCAGAGTCCTACTCCAATACGACTCCTTTTGCGTTTTTGTCAATTTCCAAGTAATTCCTACACAATAAAGTGTAAAACAAGAACATTGTGCACTTTTGCAACCATTAGTAGGTTAGTCCAAATATGATCAAGAGTGTATGAAAGTGCATAAATATCATAGCAATATCACACAAAAAGGCATGGAGCAAGCAGAAATTATAGATACGTTTTGGACGTATCAACATCCCCAAGCTTAATTCCTGCTCGTCCTCGAGTAGGTAAATGATAACAAGCATAATTTCTGTGGTGACATGCTATTAACCATATAAGAACTTTTCATAGTCACATGACAAATGCTTACTGAGACAATGAATCTGTAGTAATTAAGTTGCCTCATGAGAAAATCACAAAGAACTGAAAGTTTTACAATATGATATCGAAATACTCAATAGATTTGTAATGAGCATGGTGTGCAAACATGATAAAGTGATATCTCGCTTGCCACCTTTAGTGAAGCAAAACATAAATGCTGGGGCACCTCCAAAGTTTAAGTGACGACTAGATACAATGATTTCAGAATAAACGATATCATAATCATGCAAAAGACAATGGTACTTTGAGACAATGCACATTACACTCAGAATGACAATCATGCTCTCAATAGTTGGTGCTTTAAAGAAGGTGGAGACTCTCGAACTGTGGCTTTTGTTGGCAAGGTTGAAAACCCGTGGTCGGAAACAAAAACTAAACATGTACCAGAGCTCTTGGTTTTAAAAACAGAGGTAATAATTATTTTTTGGATATGCATGTTTCGTCAACAAATGCTAGCAGATGACTCAATTACTTCTTGAGCTGGACAAGTTTCGAGGAACGGCTCCCGAATGAGGACGATCACATCCTCTTAATCTCCTTTGTTTATCACTGCCAAAGTTTTCTGATTTCTCATGAACAAAGCGTGAAGGAGGGTTTGTTTGTTGTATATTTTTTTTTAATGAGCCGGGCGCACTCTATGCCAGTTCTTCTCGTATTATGGGTTTGCACATTAGACATGCAATCCCGGGGTGAAGCTTGTCCAACTTAAAAAGATCATGAATTAACTACTACTTCCTCATGAGCTAAAACAGAGGCACAAAAAAGAAATGCTTTTTTGAATAATTTCGAGATGGTACATGAAAGTCTTCGTTAGGAATGGCAAGTAAATACCATGTATAGGAAGGTGTGGTGGACTCATATGGCATAACTGGTTTAAAGGATTTTGGATGCACAAGCAGTCAGTCCGCTTAGTACAGGCGAAGGTTAGCAAAAGACTGGGAGCGACCAACTAAAAGAGCAATGACGGTCATAATCATGCAGAGCGGCAAAGCAACATTGAATCGGGCATGGAAGTTATATCGCTACTCAGAAATTAAAGATCATCAAGGCTTGATAGACTTTCTTTACTGTCTTAAATATGCGTGAGCATATGCCAAGTCAATCAAAATAAATTCTTGGAGGAAGATATCACTAAACCATACCACATCATAGGGAAACAAATCATGTTGGTACTTCAATAACACATTAAGAACCCCCCAGCTATTTGAGACTAACCATAAGAAAACATGAACTACTAAGCACCATTATGCACATAGCATTTTTATCATAGACATATCAACCAGTGCAACAGAAGCCAACTCTCTTAACAAGATAAGCATGATAACTAAAGAGAGTTCCAGCAACCAACTAAACAAAAGCTCTTTAAAAAGTAAAGCATGAAAACTAAGAGCTGAACATGACAGTAGCTATTGAAAGACAAAGAACACACACAGCAAAGATAGACATGAAAATTCTATGTTGTGTTCCAGGTTGAAGTGGAGCGTGTTTCTCTCCCACACAAAGAAAGATGGGTTCCAACTCGTTATGAACAGCAAGCAAAGCTAAAGAAAACTAAAAAAGAAACTAAAAGCAAGACGCTCCAAGCATAGCACATAACACATGAAGTGATAAAAATATAGTGGAACGAAAGACGAACTGATAATTGTTGATGGAGAAGGGGATGCACGGGGGCATCCCCAAGCTTAGACGCTTGAGTCTTCTTGAATATTTCTTGGGGGTGCACGGGGGCATCCCCAAGCTTGAGCGTTTGACACTCCTGAATCTTTTTATCATCTTCCCTCGCACACTTGAAAACTCCCTTCATACATAACTCATCATAATCTGATTAGCGAGGTTAGTACCCATAATAAAATATTTTTTCCTTGCTGGAAATAAAGATAATCTTGAAGGTCTACTGTTTCTCAAGATTGCCAAAAGGTTTTTGCAAAGAAAAAGCAAGCTCAAGGTTTGCAAAACAAAGGAAAGGCAAAACAGGACAGAATCTGTGAAAAACAGACCAGCAGGTAGTAAATAATTTTTTCAGGGCACTTCTGCAACTCAAATCAAAAAACTCAGAACAGATGCTCGAAAGCCAATTGTATAGAGCACGCTGTCGAAACAATTCAGACCAAAAAGATGATCTGGTGATTTTATACGAATTTTTCTGTCCAAGGACAGAATCTGTTTCCTGGACAGCACGTCACAAGTTTTGAACTTTCTTGCAATCGGAGGCTAAACTTGGCACAAAGCTGAAAAATAAAGATACAATGATGTTGCTACAGTAGTAACAAACATCAAGACCACTAAAAACTGAAAGAACAAACTGAAAGCAAAGATAACAAGGGTTGTCTCCCTAGAGCTCTTTCTTTATAGCCATAAAGATAGGCTTAAGACTTTAATGATGCTTTCGTAGGAATAAGAGTTGAAGAACAAAAGAGAGCATCAAGAAGCAAATGCCAAATACATTTAAGCCTAACATGCTTCCTATGCATAGGAATATTGCAATAGAATAATTCATTGAAGCACAAAGCAATAAGCATAGGAAGACAAAACAAGTGCAGCTTCAAAACTTTCAACATAAAGAGAGGGAACTTAATATTATTGAAATATCTATAAGCATATGTTCCCTTCTCATAATAATTTTCAGTGGGATCACGAATAAACTCAACAATATAAGCATCACATAAAGCATTGTTACCATGATCCACATGCAAAAAGGTACTCTTACTCTCCACATAAGCATCTTTGGGGAGCCCATGGTTAGGACTTTTTAGCATTAACGTTTTCAGTCTCCCCCAAGCTTGAGCTACGCTCTCTCCGTCACGAGACCTAAAGTTATAGATATAGTTCCTGTCTCGATGAATTTCATGAAGAGGATAAAACTTAGTATAAAAGAGAGACATAAGCTCTTGCCAATCAAGCAAGTGCGAGTTATCGAGAAGCTTATACCAATCTGAAGCTTTATCTATAAGTGATACGGCGAACAATTTCCTCATGACAAACTCCCTTGATACACCTGCAAGCTTAAATAATGAACATAGTTGTGACAGATATAGCAAGTGTTCACCGGGATGTCTGTCTCCTGCATAACGATTAGCCAAAATATAATTGATAATACCAGCCGGTATTTTATAGGGCACAATTTCAGTAGGAGGAGGAGCAACCACCACAGGTGTGGGGCGTCTTCCCACAAGCAACGAACTAAGAATGCGGTTTTCCATAAACATAACTAGTGAAATAAAAACAAGAAACAAAAAGATTTAATTGCAAGATCTAAAGATATACCTTCAAGCACTCACCTCCCCGGCAACGGCGCCAGAAATAGCTTGATGTCTACACACGCTTCTACTCTTGTAGACTATGTTGGGCCTCCAAGCACAGAGGTTTGTAGGACAGCAGCAATTTCCCTCAAGTGGATGACCTAAGGTTTATCGAACTCAGGGAAGTAGAGGTTGAAGATGGTCTCTCTCAAGCAACCCTGCAACTAAAATACAAGAAGTCTCTTGTGTCCCCAACACACCTAATACACTTGTCAGATGTATAGGTGCACTAGTTCGGCGAAGAGATGTTAAATGGCAAGTGATATGGATGGCAAAACAAAGTAATATAAATCTGTAATAAAAAGTGCAGCAAGCAAACAAGTGGTAAACGTGAGCAAAAATGGTATTGCAATGGTGGAAACAAGGCCTAGGGTTCATACTTTCACTAGTGGCAACTCCCAACAACATTAACATAATCGAATCACATGATATTTCCCATAAAACATGCAATGGAGACGCACCCGGAGGTCATTCCTTCGTGGTCAAGAGAGGACGAGAATTATGTAGGGCTACAAAAGCACACCTCAAAGTTCGTAGTTCTCAATCTAAGGATTTCCCAATGTCACCGCGGCCATCCAAAGAGAGTTCCACAATCACCACAACATATCTAAAGGATAGTCAAAGACAAGCACCAAGATACTCTCAATCTTCAATCAACACACAAGAGAGGAAATCACTCATGAAAATATTTTTCTAATCCATGTCCAATAGACCGCTGTCACCTTGGTCTCGGGGATTATACTAGATAAAGACAAGTGAGTACATCAATCCAATACATAGAGGAAGGGGAAATATCATGGGATCACCCTAGATTAACATAGCATATGATCACAACGAAGATCACATCATGGGAGAGAGAGATAACCACATAGCTACACGTACGAGCCCTCGGCCCCGGAGAAGACTACTCACACATGGACATGGTGACGAGGATCTTGATGATGGTGTTGATGGAGAGGTGCAGCCCCGCGAGGAGGAGACGGCCGGCGGCAGCCACGGAGGCGGCGGCGGCCCTCGGGGCGGCGGCGGCCCTAGGGGGCAGCGGCTCCTTGGCCCCCCTTCTTCCTTGTGGATGGTGCTGCAATGGTGCTGGTCCTCCCCTCCAAGACGGCGGCTCGGGAGGAGGAAAATTCGTGGCCCTTGGTGACCTAGGTTTTCTCTCTTTATATAGACTCTCGGATTCCCGTCATCAGATTTTGGGCCTCAGTAAAACGGGCTTTACTCGGCCGTCCGGACTCCGATTTGGACGAATTTTGTATCCAGAAGCATCGCCTCGAAATTCCCCACAACTTTCGCAACTAGACCTTTTCCGTTTGACGTCGTCTTCGGGCCAGAACGTGACCATCTTTAAAAAACGTTCTCAGACAGATTTCAGGAAAGTCAGAGTCCTACTCCAATACGACTCCTTTTGCGTTTTTGTCAATTTCCAAGTAATTCCTACACAATAAAGTGTAAAACAAGAACATTGTGCACTTTTGCAACCATTAGTAGGTTAGTCCAAATATGATCAAGAGTGTATGGAAGTGCATAAATATCATAGCAATATCACACAAAAATGGCATGGAGCAAGCAGAAATTATAGATACGTTTTGGACGTATCAAGGGCCCGGAGCTCCTCCGCGCACTTCTCAATGTCAGCTCCCGCCTTGGCGGCCAGCGCTTCGCGGGACTCCAACTTGGCCTGCCGGGCGCGGTAGAGCGCCAGCAACCTCCGCAGCAGCCGTTCCTCCTCAGGCTCACTGCTGCTGCTTGGCGCGTCAACGAGCGTCAGCCCGGCAGAAGCGAGTACCTCTCCGTCGAAGACTTCTGCCTCGACTGGCGCCCTGGAGCTCGACGCCCAGGGGAGCTTTGTTGGAAATATGCCCTAGAGGCAATAATAAAAGAGTTATTATTATATTTCCTTGTTCATGATAATCGTTTATTATCCATGCTATAATTGTATTGATTGGAAACTCATATACATGTGTGGATAGATAGACAAACTTTGTATCCCTAGTAAGCCTCTTCAGGACTAGCTCGTTGATCAAAGATGACCGCGGTTTCCAGGTCATAGACATGAGTTGTCATTTGATAACGGGATCACATCATTAGGAGAATGATGTGATGGACGAGACCCAAACGTTAAACATAGCTTTTGATCGTATCAGTTATCGCTATAATTTTCTGCATGTCAAGTATAAGTTCCTATGACCATGAGATCATGTAACTCACTGACACCGTAGGAGTGCTTTGTGTGTGCCAAACGTCGCAACGTAACTGGGTGACTATAAAGGTACTCTACAGGTATCTCCGAAGGTGTCTGTTGAGTTGACATGGATCGAGACTGGGATTTGTCACTCCGTGTG
Organism: Secale cereale; assembly: GCA_902687465.1. Taxonomy (NCBI): domain Eukaryota; kingdom Viridiplantae; phylum Streptophyta; class Magnoliopsida; order Poales; family Poaceae; genus Secale; species Secale cereale. The sequence continues at coordinate 708,971,961 of LR738709.1, read as the reverse complement.
ACGGAGAGGTATCTCCGGGCCCACTCGGTGATACGTCATCTCAATGAGCTCAAAGTGACTAAGTAGTTAGTCACGGGATTATGTATTACGGTAACGAGTAAAGAGACTTGCCGGTAACGAGATTGAACTAGGTATAGAGATACCGACGATCGAATCTCGGGCAAGTAACATACCGACGAGACAAAGGGAACTGTATACGGGATTGCCTGAATCCTTGACATCGTGGTTCATCCGATGAGATCATCGAGGAACGTGTGGGAACCAATATGGGTATCCAGATCCCGCTATTGGTTATTGGCCTGGGAGTGTCTCGGTCATGTCTGCATAGTTTCCGAACCCGCAGGGTCTACACACTTAAGGTTCGGTGACGCTAGGGTTGTTAGTGAGAACAGTGCATGGTTACCGAAGGTTGTTCGGAGTCCCGGATGAGATCCCGGACGTGACGAGGGTCTCCGGAATGGTCCGGGGACGAAGATTGATATATAGGATGAGAGTGTTCGGAGTCCGGAAGTGTTCCGGGGAGTATCGGGAAGACGGCGGATGACCGAAAAGGGTTTCGGGGGTCCCGGAAGGAGTTTCGGGCCTAATGGGCCACAAAGGGGGACACAACAGCCCTCATAGGGCTGTGCGCCCCCCCTGGGCCCTCTCCTCATGCGCAAGGGGTGGTGGCCCCCCCTAGGGCTGCCGCACCCCCCTAGGCTTGGGGGGCAAGGCACTTGGGGGGGGGGACCCTAACCCTGGGGCGCCGCCCCCTCCCACCTCCCCTTGGCCGCCGCCCCTAGGGGTAAACCCTAGGGCGCCCCCTCCCCTCTACTCCCCCTATATAAAGAGAGGCAGAGGGAGGGCAGCCACACACGTTCGTGCCTCGGTGCTGCCCTCCCTCTCCCACATCCATCTTCGTTTTCCCGCGGTGCTTGGCGAAGCCCTGCAGGAATCCTCCACCACCATCTCCACCACGCCGTCGTGCTGCCGGTGTCTCCATCAACCTCTCCTTCCCCCTTGCTGGATCAAGAAGGAGGAGACGTCCCCGAGCTGTACGTGTGAAGAACGCGGAGGCACCGTTGCTTCGGTGCTAGGATCTTCGGCGATCTGAATCGCGGCGAGTACGACTCCATCAACCGCGTTCTTGAACGCTTCCGCTTAGCGATCTACAAGGGTATGTGGATCCAACTCTCCCCTCGTAGATGCATCTCCTAGATTGATCTTGGTGAACGTAGGAATTTTTTTTTTCCCATGCAACGTTCCCCAACAGTGGCATCATGAGCTAGGATCTTGCGTAGATGCTTTCACAAGTAGAACACAAAAGGGTTTGTGGACGTTGATGTTTAGATTGCTTCCCTCCTTAGTCTTTCTTGATTCAGCGGTATTATGGGATGAAGCGGCCCGGACCAACTTTACATGTCCACGTACATGAGACCGGTTCCATCGACAGACATGTGACTTTTGTTGCATAAGATGGCTGGCGGGTGTCTGTCTCTCCTATCTTAGTTGAATCGGAACAGAACAAGGCGGTCCTTGTAGAAGGTTAAATAGCAACTTAAATATCACCGTTGTGGCTTTGCGTAGGTAAGAAGCGTTCTTGCTAGATACCCATAGCAGCCACGTAAAACATGCAACAACAAATTAGAGGACGTCTAACTTGTTTTTGCAGGGTATGTATGTGATATGATATGGCCAATGACATGATGAGATATATTTGATGTATGAGATGATCA
>LR738709.1:708916986-708959734 GCA_902687465.1 Secale cereale | reverse complement strand
GAGCGCTGCTCTCTTTCAAGCTTTGGAGACACTGGTCGCTCCCCTTCCTCCCAAAGCTTGACAGAGAGCAGCGCTCCGCCCCCCGTCGCCACCAGCACCACCAGCGCCGTCGACCTCCCTCACCGCTTCCGCCATGGCCCCGAAGGGCGAGAAGGGGAAGACCGCGAAGTCGGCCAAGGCGCTGCGCCTCGCGGTGCTGCGAAAGAAGCGGGCTGTCTTCCCCCCCAAGCTTGCCGCGAAGGAGCTGAGGGAGAACTACTACCTCTTTTGGTCGGGGGAGACGCGGGCGCACCCGCGCACGAAGGTACTCCCGGCCATCGCTTGTGAAATGTTTCCGAATGGATACGTGTTCTTCGCCTTGTTCTTCTACCGCGGGCTCTGCCCGCCCTTCTCTGAATTCTTCTGCGACATCATGAACACCTACGGGTTCCACCTCCTTGACTTCACCCCCAACGCCGTTCTGACCATGGCAGTTTTCGCACATCTCTGCGAAAACTTTGTCGGAGTCCATCCCAATGTCGCCCGCTTCCGCCACTACTTCACGCCCCGAGTTGAGAGAGGAGAGCCTTTGTCTGGCGGAGTCTCCTGGATCTCGAGGACGCACAAGAAGGAAGCTTATCTGGAGGGCGAGCTCCGCAACAAATGGGTGGAATGGAGAGCCAATTGGTGTTGGATTGTCGAGGAGGACCCGCAGCCATTTACCGCCCGACGCCAAGCCCCAGTAGTACGCGGCAACCACTGGAGCGACTTGGCCCCGGAAGACAGTAGACTGAAGATTGCCACTGCCCGGATCCTACGGCTCAGGCGCGCCAAGCTCACAGTAGGCGCAGTTGGCGCAGATTTCCTCCGCCGCCGCATCGCCCCCTTGCAGGAGAGGAAGAGGCTCTCCTGGGAGTTCGAGAACGCGGCAGATATCATGAGGCTGCGCCCGGGCCTCAACTTCAATTTCACTGTCCTGGAGCTCAACACGATGCTTCAGGAGTTGTTCAAATATGACCCCGATCATCCCGAGGTATTTAGGTTGCCGCAGGGCGTCGTTCCGCTGTGCAACAACTCTGCGCTCAGCCGCATCCGCGCAATGATGCCGCTGTGCGACTCGCACGGGATCGACCCAACTTGGCAAGAGCCTGCAGATGACGCCGTGTAGGCATTCTTCGACAGCTTGGAGGAAACGCCGATTCGCTCCAACGATAAGAAAGGCCTCACCTGCTATACCACCGATCAGGAGATGGCGTACATCGCCACTAGGCTGGAAGAGGCAGCAGCGGCCGCAGCCGCGGGCGAGTTCGGTTTCACCCCGGAGGAGGCAGATGCAGCGAAGGCGGCAAGCCTTGCCGAGCGAGGGGAGTTTGTCGGCGAGGGAGAGCCTGCCGGGCAAGACACCGAGTCGAGCGGGCCCGCCGAGCAAGGCGTCGGGTCGAGTGAGCCCGCCGAGCAGGGCGACGAGTCGAGCGAGTACGCCGAAGATACGAGCGGCTCGTTGGAGATCGGCTCCTCTTCCTCCTCGTCCTCAGGCAGCTCGCCACCAGCAGAGCCTCCAGCTCCACCAAGAAGGTGTCTCCGCAAGGCCGGGGACGTAACGGAGCGGCAGACGGGTCAACAGCCGCCGCGCCGCGCGACGCGCTCCATCGCAGAAAGCAAGGTTGCTGCGGGAGCACCTCGCGCGTCTGCATCAACTGGAGCGGGGTCATCCTGGACCGCCGCTTCTGCTCCTGCCACTCCTCACGCCTCGGCGGCAGCCGGAGCGGGGTCGTCTCAGACCACCGCCACTGCCCCCGCCAAGCGGCCAAGGGAGCCTACTCCTCCGCCTCCTCGCACCGGGCGTGAGCCGGATTTCGACTTCTCCGCGCTCAGCTCCGACGAGGAAGAAGAAGAGAAAGACTTTGCTGTTCTTATATTTCTTCGATTTTCTGCTATTTTGTCTTGTATCTCATTTGCCTCACTCTGAACCTGTTCCTTTTTTCAGAACTCTGGCCCAGAGGGCGGCAAAGAGAGCCAAGGTCCCGGTGATTGTCATCGAGGACGAGCCTGCCATGACAGCAGGCGGTGCGCCTGAGACAAACTTGCCGGACCCGGCAACTGTTCTTCAGAGCAGCCCCCAGCGCAGCCCCCAGCGTAAGTTCTTGGTTCTCTTTCCGCTGTGAGGCGCGCGTGGGTGTTCTATCTTTGCTGACGTCTTGTTTGTTGATTTGTGTAGGAGCAGAGCAGACACACCAGGAGCGCTCGGGGACTGCCCCCGTCGTGCCACCTGCTTCGACTACGCCGCCAAGGGGGAGTTCTCCGGCAAGGGAGAATCCTCCGCCAAGGGCGAATTCTACGCCAAGGGCAAGTTCTCCGGCGAGGGACAGCACCAGCGGCCCTCCGCCGGCGGGAACTACAACTACGCCGCCAAGGGAAAGTTCCCCGGCGAGGGACACCGCCGAGGAGCCGGCTCGCGCAGGTAATCTTCTTGTTTCAAACTTCCCTTGGACTTTTTCTTCTTCTGATTCTTCTTTTTAGATATTTGCTTGACTGCTTCTCCCCTTTTCGGCTGCCAGATCCATCTGCTGCGGAGCCGATGGAAACGGAGGTTGCTGATGAAGAGAGCGTGCGTGGCAACACCGGCGACGCCGTGGCCACCGAAGAAGCGGCCGGTGCTGACGATCCCGCCGGCGACGAGGCCCCCAAGGCTGCAGCCGCAGCAGCCGGCGAGGGGTCCGGCGATCGCACTGACGGCCCTGAGGCCGCAGGAGCGCCAGGCGCTACACCGACCGCCGATCCCTCTGTCGCTGTCGCAGCCCCAGGCTCCGACGAGCCCGAGCCAGGCGCCTACTTAAAGGCCGGCGACGGCTCTTCATCAAGCTCCCCTGGGCGTCCAGCTCCAGGGCGCCGGTCGAGGGAGAAGTGTTTGATGGAGAGGTGCTTGCCTCCGCCGGGCTGACACTTGTCGACGCGCCGAGCAGCAGCAGCGGCGAGCCTGAGGAGGAGCGACTGTTGCGTAAGCTGCTGTCGCTCTACTGCGCCCGGCAGGCCAAGCTGGAGTCCCGCGAAGCGCTGGCCGCCAAGGCGGGAGCCGACATTGAGAAGCGCGCGGAGGAGCTCCGGGCCCTCAACCAGGCAGCTCTCCGGTCCTTGGCAGAGGAGCGGGAGCAACTTGCCGAAGAGCAGACGACCTTCTTCCTCAAGAAGGCCGAAGTCGAAGAGCAGCAGCGGCTTACCGCCGAGAAGCTATCCACGCGGGAGGGTGAGCTGGCGCAGCGGAAGGTCAACCTCGACAGCCACGAGGAGGAGCTTGCCACGCGCGAGCATTCACTTGGCGGGGCCCTCCAGGAAGCAAAGGACGCTGCCGCAACTGCCGAGGCCGCCAAGAAGGAACTGGAGGCGAAGGTGGCGCAGCTGGAGGCCGATCTCCAGGCGAAAGGCGAAGAGATCGCCGCGCTCAAGCTTGAGTGGGAGAAGGACGCCCACAGCCACTCTGAGCTGCAGGTCCGCCTCGCCGAGAGGGGCAAGGAGCTTGCCGCCGTCAAGGACTCCAATGCTGATCTTGAGTTGAAGCTGACCACTTTGACCAAGACGCTGGACGGTGCCAAGGAGCGGGAGGCGACCTTGAAGGAGGAGGTCAGGGCCGAGAAGGCGTTGCTGGAGAGCGCTGCCGTCACTCAGAACATCTTCAGGGAGACTGTGGAGCATTGGACGAAGGGTCTCGTCAATGGTGCCGCAGATATCGACAGGGAGCTGGCGCAGCTGGGGGTGGAGTATCTCGGGTATTCCTCCGACGAGAATCTCCACCCCAGCGCTGAGCTCACCCTGTTCTTCAAGGGCGTGGCGACGGCCCTCCAGCAGCTCCGGTAAAGGATCCCAAAGAAACTGGCGGACGAGTCGCGCAAGCTCTGCGCGGGAGCCCTTCAAAAGGTGTTGATGAAGGTGGCCTTCCGCAATCCAGGCCTCAACCTCACCAACGTCCTCAAGAGCTTGCCGCCGGACGCCGATCTGGAGGCGCTCAAGGCCCTTGTCGCACCCATTGTGGACAAGGTGGGCGGCATCAAGAGGGTCGAAGGCGATCGCACAGACTAGGCTCGCCCATTTTCTTCTTTCCTTGTCGCTGCTTATCATGTTAGGAAAACAATCTGTTAGAGCTGCAACGAGCTATCTTGTAATATAACTCTATTTTGGGTAGTGATTGCTATGTTACTTCCTTTACTTGATTCCCTTCCTTTGTATGTTTTTGCCCTACGCTTTTAGGGAACTTACCGGCGCAGGCACCTTAGCCGCGAGCGCCGAGTGCGGAACTTCAGCAGTCTGTTGGCGATGCCGTTGCCGACAAGAAACCTTGTCGCAACTAGTCACAGCTCACTTAAGTTGCTGAGCGGGCTCGAAAACAAAGTAAGGGCGCGACACTGGTCGCAACACACTTAAGCTGTTGAGCGAACTCGAAACAAAGTAAGGGCGCAACTAGCTACGAGTAGGTTCCTCCGCGCACGGGTATTCCATACAAAGTGCGGTCGTTCAAGGAAGATAACTTAAAAATTTGTAAATTTGATTACTCAAACTTTGGCAACTTAGCTTTTCTGTTGTCTGGTTCCCGGCAAGGCGAAACTTTCTTGAACGGCGCCTGGTCCATACCACTATCTTCTCCTTCCCCCCGGCAAACTTGTGCGTGAGAGAACCTTCCTTTCCTTGAGAAAAAAAGAAAGAAGAGAAAATACAGATACGGAGCCTTTGGGCTTGTTATGGCTTACCGGGGGTATGCGCTGCACAAAGTGTCAGATAATACATGCAAGAAAATAGAAAGCATGAAATTGACAAGATGTGCAGGGCACATGAGCTTTACTGATGCACAGGGTCTACGCCTGGCTTTGTACAAAGGATAACATGCAACAGCGGCAAGACTTGTACAAAAGGTGGTTGCCGGAGCGGATCACGGCAACCGCGCCTTACAGGTAAAACTTACAAAGATGCTCAATGTTCCAGGAGTTGCTCACCGGTAAGCCATCTTCGGTCTCAAGGCGGACAACGCCAGGCCTAGTGACTCGTTTCACCCGGTAAGGGCCTTCCCACTTTGGCGTCAACTTGTTGGAATTCTTGGCGGACTGAACGCGCCAAAGAACAAGGTCGCCTTCCTCGAGACTTCTGGCGTTAACTTTGCGGCTATGGTAGCGACTGATGGCTTCTCGCCCCTCATTGGTTACCCCAAGTGGAAGGTTTGAGATGCAGTGTAGCGGAAGTTTTCCCTTGGCAAAGATACCAAGGATCGATTTCCCTGAGACTCCCAGTTTCAACAAGAAGGTGTCAACTGCTAACGGCGCCAGATATTAGCAATCAACGTGGACCTGCACACAGATACATATAACTTTGCTCCCAACGAGTACAAAGAGGTTGTCAATCCCTCCGGCCTTGTAGTTTACAAAGGATCAAACGCAAGTGATAGTAGTGATAGGTAATGCTGCAAATAGTAAGTAAAAGCGTAAAGTAAATAGTGGATGTGATCAATGATGGTAATATGGACCGGGGTCCCATGATGTTCACTAGTGATGTCTCTCTCCAAAACGACGATAAAACATCTATGTGAGGTAAACGAATTACAGCTGGGCAATTGACAGGATTATTTGCGCAAACCAATGCTAACTATGTTACAAGAAAGGTAGAGGTTCAAAGCATGGGCGGTACGCCAAGGCAAGTAGACCGAAATCCATCTGCATCAACTACTAATCATCCACCTTGAGATATCTATCCAGAACATCTCGCTGGTATTAAGTTGCGAGTCCCACCCATAGTGTAAACTCAAAGCAACAGACAACTCCATTAAAAGAACTTTGCGTAAAGTAAACAATCCTTGCACCCGCGGGTATAGGCACCGTTGTTTTCCCTCTTGTGGCAACAGCACATCCCCTAGACTCATGTTTCTGTCACTCAAGCTAGTCATCGAGGGGCATGAACCCACAATCAAGCATAACGTTCCCTCTTGGAGTCACTACCTACTACTTGGCCAAAGCAATAAATAACAACGGAGAACATGCAAGAATTACTTACGAACATAAATATAAAAGAGGTAGATCAAATATATTACTCAAACACAATCTGAACATAATCTCACAATCCATCGGATCCCAGCAAACTCAACATAGCAACAACATAAGGATTACATATGTTCCTCGATCATGTAGGGCAGCTCACGAGGACTAATTAGTGAAGCACAAGAACGGGAGGAGAACATCACATAGTGTCGGTGTACTAAGATAGGGGTACCTTAGTACCCCAACTTGTGCATGGGCAGTAGCAGCTTCCCGTGGCAGGGCTTACCACGTGCACGCCGGGAACCGTTCTGGTCCCTATGAAGCCATTCAAGAACAAAGTATACAAGTCAGAAGATCAAGGCCCCGGCAAGAGGAGCTTGCCGGGAAGGCCGCACCAGGCTCAAGGTTATCACTTTAGCACAAGACCCTGGCAAGAGGAGCTTGCCAGGGAGGCCAAGGAACACATATCTCAAAGAGATGTCCCAGCGCATCATGCGCCCCGGCAGGACCCGGAGAGCGACAAGCTTCCGGGCCCGGCGAGACCACGACCCCGGCAAGGTGCTTGCCGGGGAAACTCACGCTGTGTGCCTGCGCTCCAGCTCATCTGCCCACGCGTCGCCCTGGGGCCCTTCCAGGGACGCGTGGCCGACGGCTGTGCAGCCTGGGGCACATGGTGGCAAGCCACGGTGACGAGGCTACCGCCGTGGCGAACGGAGAAGCATGGACGGACGCTTTTGGGGGCGACGGCGACGGGCATTTAATGCCCTTGTCCCCCACTGTCAAAGTTAGGTGAAGGCCACTGTTCATATAATGTTCACGCACTGTTACAACTACCACCAAAATTACACTTTTACCCTCCTCTACGTTGACACCTGTCGGTGACCCCTTTGAGCTATAAAAGGAGGCCCATGCACGACGTAGAGGGGGTTCGAAACCTAGACAACTCTCTCGCTCGGTGTAGCTATTACTGTAGCTCTTCAAGCTCCCGAGCTCAAGAACTCAATACAACCTAAGCAGGAGTAGGGTTTTACGCGTCCGCGCGGCCCGAACCTGGGTAAAACTGTCCGCGTGCGCCCCTCGATCTGCTCTCCGTGCTTCCTACGCTCCCTTACCGCAACGTAGAAGGGGCTCCGGTCCCATAGGTGCTCGTGGGAGGACAGTTTCCCCCGACATCTTTGGCGCGCCAGGTAGGGGAGCGTCGAGGTTGTGCGAACCTGATCCAGCGCTCACGCGGGCGCAACCTTCAGCAACTTCACCAGCTTCATCAACCTCATCGACAGCATCAACATGCCTCCGAAGAAGAAGGCTTTGGAGGTCGGAGGCCCGTCTGCGTCGATCCCACCACCACCAGAACCAACGGTTGGTGGAGGAGACGCCGGCGGAAGGGTGGTCGCCGGTGAGGAAACTCACGGCACCACCAAATCCAAGGACAAGACTGACGACCGGGCGAACTCCAAAGCCTCGGCGTCAGTACACGCTCCACGTCCCTCACAGGAGGTGCAAGACCCGCAGCGGCGTGGTACGGGAGGTACCATACGCTTGCTGGGGCGTGGCCAAGCCGGAGGATCGCGGGATGCTCAAGGCCAGCGCGCTGGTACGAGCAAGGCGCGGTCGCCAGGGCGAGAAACTGCTCCTTCTAACCCTGTTAGAAGTCCGAGCATATCTCGCTCCTCGCACCGCTCGCCGCCGCTCCCCTCCTCTCCAGCAGAAGCTCTAGCAAGAGCACAACTGCTCCTCGACTTCCCTCCAGGGGCAGATAAAGCCGAAGACTGGAGGGCGACGATCCAGAGCCTCATCGCCTTCGCCAACAATGACACACCGCAGCAGCCGGCAACATCGCGGCCGCGGCAAGTCGACCAGACGAAGGCCGATGGAGACAAGACCGCCGGGGGTGCAACTACCGTGCACTCCCCGCCGCGGAAGCAGAAATCGCCACCCCGCCGGATCAACGTCGACGACGACTCTACGGCGTCGTCGGATCCGCGGGCTCGCCGCGATCAGCGCCAAGTCCTAGACGACAGGCGACAAGAGGACGCTCGGACTCGTATCGAGCGTGACGAGAAGCCCGAAGACAGTCAGATCAACGCGCTGGGACCACTGTCGACGCGCACGCGCCCGGTGAACCAGGCGACTTGCCGTACGCGGTAGGTTGCCCTGCGTTCACCCGTGAGCTGCGGCAAGTCCAGTGGCCCAGCATGAAGAATTTCAAGCCCGACGTACCCGAGAAGTACGACGGCAAGACACACCCCTCGGAGTTCCTCAGCATCTACACCATCGCGGTGCAGGCTGCCGGGGGACGCGACGAGAAGATCCTAGCCAACTACTTCCCGCTCGTGCTTAAGCCAAATGTCAGGTCTTGGCTTATGCACTTGCCGGAGAACTCCATCTCTTCATGGGCGGATCTGTGCCACCAGTTTGTTGGCGCCTTCACGGGCGGCCACAAACCCCACGGCCAGGAGAGCGATCTCCACATCCTCGCCCAGAAGGAGGGAGAGTCCCTGCGCAAATATATCCAGAGATTCAGCCCCGTCCAGCATAACATTCCCGACGTCCACCCTGCCGCGGTTATCAGCGCGTTTCACCAGAACGTGCGTAACCGCCGGATGAGGGAGGAGATGGCCATGACCAAGATCCGGGATGTCAGCGAGCTCTACGCTCTGGCTGACAAGTGTGCGCGCGCCGAAGAGGGGAGGAGACTCCCCGGAGAGGATACTGGCGCAGGAGGAAGCGACAGCGAGGATGCCGCCCCGGCAAGGAAAAACCGGCGGCGGAACAACAGAAAGAAGAAGAGCAAGGAGGTGCTGGTTGTCGAGCAGTCCGGCAAGGAGGCTCCCGCCAAGAAGGCACAGGCTGGCGGTTCCGGCAAGGAGCCCGCCCCTGTAGCGGCAGCCGACAAGCAGGACGGCTCCGACAAGCAATACTGCAAGATCCACCGCACCAAGGGCCATGATCTCCAGAACTGCAAAAGAGTGGAGTACCTCGTAGAGCAGCAGAAGGCTGAATACGAGCGACGTGACAAGGAGAAGGCCCAAGGAGGCGGAGGAGAGCCCAGCAAGAAGCGACCGTTCAATGGCCGGGGAGGACGCCGCGGCAAGGCCAAGCAGCGGCAAGGTGATAGACCTCCCCGGGGCCGCGACAAGGATGAGGATGAAGACGACGATGATGACATGGAAGAAGGAGACAACAGCGAGCAGGAGTTCCAAAAGGCCACAGAGGTTCTGTGTGTCGACGGAGGGGCCTCTCTGCACACTTCCCACTGCCAGCTCAAGCAGTGGGTGCGAGAAGTGAATGCAGCTGAGCCGCCCGTCGAGTCACGCAGGCTGCTGAAGTGGTCCGGCACGCCCATCATCTTTGACCTTGAGGACCACCCTGACCGCACAACTGCGGTCGGGTGCTTGCCGATGTTGGTCTCACCAACTATCCGCAACCTCAAGGTCACCAAGATGTTGGTTGACGGCGGGGCCGGCCTGAACTTGATCTCCTCAGCTGTGATCAAGAAGCTACAGATCCCCGACAGCGAGCTCGAGGAAACCAGGTCGTTCCAAGGGATCAACCCGGGAAGGAGCAAACCGAAGGGGAAGATTACGTTGCCAGTGACCTTTGGCGGGGAGCTCAACTTCAGGACGGAGAGAATCACGTTCGACGTCGCCGATATCCCGTTACCGTATAATGGAATACTTGGCCGTCCTGCCCTCGCCAAGTTCATGGCAGCTTCACACTATGCATACAACGTACTCAAGATGCCGGGGCCGATAAGTGCCATCTCTGTCCCTGGCGACAAGAAGGACGCGCTTATCTGCGCCGACAAGATCTACCGGGATGCAGCAGCCGCAGCAGAAAGCAAAACACTTGCCGCTGAAGCTCCCAGGGGGAAGAACAAGGCCAAGTCCGGCAAGAGCTCTGGGGCCCACTCCGGCAAACGCACCTCTTCGGAGTGCTGCGCTGCCGTCGAGAACGCGCCATCGAGCTCCACCGGCAAGTGCAAGAAAGGAATGGCAGCTCCACCGGCAACCAAGAAGGTGTCCGCCAAGGAGGACGGCACTGGTGGTAACTTCACCATCAGTGCTACGCTCGACCACAAATAGGAAAGCGCGCTCGTTGCCTTCCTGCGGGCGAATGTCGACGTGTTTGCATGGCAACCGTCTGACATCCCCGGCGTTCCCAGGAAGGTAATGGAGCACAAGCTTGCTGTTTGTCCTCACGCGCGGCCCGTCAAGCAGAAGTTCAGGAAGCAAGCCGTGGAGCGCCAAGAATTCATCGCCGAAGAGATAAAGAAGTTGGAAGCAGCAGGCCTGGTTAGCCAATCCAGTTGTCGTGCGCAAGGCCAATGGGAAGTGGAGACTTTGTATAGACTTCACTGATGTGAATAAAGCGTGTCCCAAGGATCCATTTCCCTTGTCGCGTATTGACCAGATTGTTGACTCCACCGCCGGATGTGAGCTGCTTTCCTTCCTTGATGCATACTCATTTTACCACCAGATATTCATGGCCAAGGAAGATGAAGAGAAGATTGCATTCATTACTCCATGCGGCACATATTGCTTTATACGCATGCCCTTTGGATTGAAGAATGCAGGCTCAACATTTGCAAGGGTGGTGCACACTGCATTTGAGCCACAGATCCACAGAAATGTAGAAGCCTACATGGATGACATAGTGGTCAAGAGCAAGAGCAAAGATACCCTGATCCAAGACTTAGAGGAAACCTTTGAGAATCTACGCAAGATACAGCTCAAGATGAACCCCGAGAAGTGCGTCTTCGGAGTCCCCTCCGGCAAGCTTCTCGGGTTCTTTGTGTCCCAGAGGGGGATTGAAGCCAATCCCGACAAGATAAAAGCCATCGAGCAGATTGAAGCCCCGAAGCGCGTCAAGGACGTGAGAAGACTTGCTGGCTGTGTGGCTGCCCTCAGCAGGTTCATTTCAAAGTCAGCAGAACGCGCCCTGCCTTTCTTCAAAATTTTGAAAAAGGCAGGTCCTATGAAATGGACTCCGGAAGCGGAGGCAGCGCTGCAAGACTTGAAAGGATACCTGTCCTCTACTCCGATACTTGTCGCACCTAGGCCACAAGAGAAGTTGCTGCTGTACCTAGCGGCAACCAATCAAGTGGTTAGTGCTGCGTTAGTAGCGGAGAGGGAGGCCGATGAGGAATCCACGTCCCCGGCAAGCGAATCCACCGACAAGCAGGGGGCTCCCCCGACAAGCTCTGGCCCCGACAAGGACAAGTCTGCGCAGGAACAAGGAGAATTGCGAAGGAAGATGGTGCAGCGCCCAGTGTATTTCGTAAGTTCCCTTCTGCAGGGGGCTAGATCAAGATACTCTGGGGTGCAGAAGTTGCTTTTCGGCCTCCTCATGGCCTCAAGGAAGCTGCGCCATTACTTCCAAGCACACGAGATAACGGTGGTCACTCGCTTTCCGTAGAAGAGGATATTGCAGAATCCAGAAGCAACAGGCAGGATCGTAGAGTGGGCACTAGAGCTGTCAAGCTTTGGTCTCAAGTTTGAGATTACTTCCACCATACAGAGCAGAGCTTTGGCAGAATTCATAGCGGAATGGACCCCAACGCCAGATGAAGAAGTCCCAGAGACAAGCGTCCCCGTCCAAGAAGCAAGCAGCGAATGGATAATGTACTTTGATGGTGCTTTCTCGCTGCAAGGCGCGGGTGCTGGCGTGGTACTCATAGCGCCCACCGGAGAGCACCTCAAGTACGTTGTCCAGATGCACTTTCCCAAGGAACAAGCGACAAACAATACTGCTGAATATGAAGGTTTGCTTGCCGGCCTCAGAATTGCAGCCGAGCTTGGGATCAAGAAGTTGATTGTGCGGGGAGATTCGCAGTTGGTGGTCCGACAAGTGAATAAGAGTTACCAGAGCCCTTTGATGGAAGCTTATGTTGATGAAGTGAGGAAGCTTGAAGAACACTTTGAAGGTCTACAAATGGAGCATGTCCCAAGAGCTCAGAATGATATTGCAGATGGCCTCTCAAAGTGTGCTGCAATGAAGTTACCTGTGGAACCAGGGATCTTCGTGCTCAAGTTAACTCAGCCATCCGTTACACCATCAGTTGGGCAAAACAAGAAGAGGAAGTTGGTCTCCGGCGACTACTTGCCGGCGGACCTTCCCGAAGCCGCCGCCAAGGTCCCCAGGATCAACAGCCAAGATGTTGAGGAACAGTTTGCTCCTGCAGATCCAAGGGTCTGTACAGTTGAAGCAGGCGTTCCCGACAAGCCTTGCCCCGGCAGGCTTGCCGGGGGACCATCGGCTCTGGCAGAACCACAGGTTCTTGCCGTAGAAGCTGAGGTTCCCGCAGCAGCCCTCATGCCTTTAGTCCTTGTTGTTGAGCCTCAAGCTCCAGCATGGGCACAGCAAATCGTCCGCTTTTTGCAAACTGGAGAACTTCCCGACGAGCCAGAAGAGATAGAGAGAATAACCAGGCAGTCAAGTATGTACCAATTCGTTGGCAATGAACTGTACAGAAGAAGACTCAACGGTGTCAGGTTGAAGTGCATTTCCAGGGAAGATGGACAGAAGTTGTTGGCAGAAATACATGGAGGCATATGTGGCCACCACATTGGCGCAAGGGCACTTGCCGGGAAAGCGTTCCGGCAAGGGTTCTTCTGGCCAGAAGCCCTCCAAGATGCAACTGCACAAGTAACCAAGTGTGAAGCGTGCCAGTTCCATGCCAAGCAGATTCACCAGCCAGCTCAAGCTCTCCAGACGATCCCTTTGTCCTGGCCCTTCTCGGTCTCGGGGCTCGATATTCTCGGCCCTTTTCCCCGCGTAGTCGGGGGCTTTGAGTACTTGTACGTAGCAATCGACAAGTTCACAAAGTGGCCAGAAGTGGAACCAGTGAGAAAGGTGACAGCACAGTCAGCAGTCAGGTTCTTCAGATCAATTGTTTGCCGTTTCGGAATCCCTAACAGGATCATCACCGACAACGGCACACAGTTTACAAGTCGCGCCTTCATGCAGTACGTCCAAGACCTTGGCGGCAAGGTCTGCTTCGCTTCCGTTGCTCACCCGAGGAGCAATGGTCAAGCGGAAAGGGCCAATGCTGAAGTGCTACGCGGACTCAAGACAAGAACCTTCGACAGGCTGCGCAAGTGCGGAAGAAACTGGATAGAGGAGTTGCCGGCGGCTCTTTGGTCAATCAGAACGACACCAAATCGAGCCACCGGACAGACACCCTTTGCTCTTGTCTATGGAGCAGAGGCAGTTCTTCCCACGGAACTTGTATACGGATCTCCTCGAGTGCTCGCTTATGATGAGCTCGAGCAAGAGCAACTGCGACAAGATGATGCATTGCTCCTTGAGGAGGAACGTCTCCAGGCTGCTGTACGAGCTGCTCGATACCAGCAAGCCTTGCGTCGCTATCATAGCCGCAAGGTCAGGGCCAGGAGTCTCGAGGAAGGCGACCTTGTTCTTCGGCGTGTTCAGTCCGCCAGGAATTCCAACAAGTTGACGCCGAGGTGGGAAGGCCCTTATCGGGTGAGACAAGTCACAAGGCCCGGCGCTGTCCGCCTTGAGACCGAAGAAGGCTTACCGGTGAGCAACTCCTGGAACATAGAGCATCTTCGCAAGTTTCACCCGTAAGGCGCGGTAGCCGTGATCCGCTCCGGCAACCACCTTTTGTACAAGTCTTGCCGCTGTTGCATGTAAACCTTTGTACAAAGCCGGGCGCAGACCCCGTGCATCAGTAAAGCTTTTTGTGCTCCGCACTATTTCTCATTTTCATGCCTTTCTTTGTTATTTGCATGTATCATCTGACACTATGTGCAACGCACATCCCCGGTAAGCACTAGCAAGCCATGAGGCCCTATACTTATTTTTCCTCCTCTTTTTCTTTCCCTCTTAAGCAGAAGGAATATTCCTCGCGCACAAGTTTGCCGGGGGGAAGGAGATAGAGGCATGAACCAAGTACTGTTCAAGAAAGAGAAGCCTTGTCGGGGAGCAAACAATCTATGAAAGCTAAGTTACCAAAGTTTGAGTAATTCAAATTTTTCAAAAATTTTAGTTGTCTTCCTTGAACAACCACACTTTGTATGGAAAACCTGTGTGCGGAGGAACCTACCTATGGCTAGCCGCACCCTTACTTTGTTTCGAGCACACTCAACGATTTAAGTGAGCTGCGACAAGTGTCGCGCCCTTACTTCATTTTCGAGTTCGCTCAGCAACCTAAGTGTGCTGCGACTAGCTGCGGCAAGGTTTCTTGCCGGCGAAGGTATTGCCAGCAGGCTGCTAAGAGTCCAGCACTCAGCGCTCGCCTCAAGGGCCCCTTGCCGGCAAGTTCCCTAAAAGCGTGGGGTAAAAAGCATACAAAGTAAAGGACCAAAGCAAGGGAGATAACACTGCATTAATTGCTCAAAATAAAAGTGTATATTACAAAGATAACTTGCCGCAATACTAACAGATTTTTGTCCATAACATACTTTGCAGCGGCAAAGGAAGCAGAAAGAAAGGAATCTAATCTACACGGTCGCCTTCACGCCTCGTGATCTTGCCCACCTTGGCGACGATGTGGGCAACCTGCGCCTTCAACGCCTCCTGGTCAGCTTCGGGCGGCAAGGTGCGGAGGACGTTGACGAGGTTGATGCCGGGGTTGCGGTAGACGATCTTCGACAAGACCCGCTCCATGGTGCCCATGCAGAGCCGATGCGCCTCGTCGGCCAGCTGCACGGGGATCTTCTCCCGCAGCCGCGCAAGCGCCGGCGCAATTCCCCTGAAGAACAGACTCAACTTGGCGCTGTGGGGGAGACTCTCGTCCGGGGAGTACACGAGATGCTCCGCCATCAGCGCCATCATCTCCATGTCAATTTTGGCAGTGGAGGTGACCAGCTCATCAGTCCACTGCTCCACTGCCCGGCTGAAGTTGTTCGCCGAGACGGCGGCGCTATCCACCAAGGCCCTTTCCTTGCGGAGTTCTTCTTTCAGCTTCGTCTCGCGGTCCCGGGCGGCGTCGAGCGAACCAGTCAGGGTGGAGACCTTCAGTTCCAAGTCAGCAATGGACTTCCTGGCGTCAGAGAGATCTTTTCCCTTCTCGGAGAGACGTGCCTGCAGCTCAGAGTTGGTGTGGGCATCTTTCTCCCGCTCCACGTTGAGCGCGGTGACCCTGTCTTCGCTCGCCTTCAGGAACAACTCCAGTTGCGCCACCCTGGCCGCCAGATCCTTCTTAGCAGTCTCCGCGGCGGCGGCAGCATCCTTCGCCTCCTTCAGAGCCCCGCCGATGGCTTGCTCCCGGGTGGTGAGGTCGTCCTCGTGGCTGTCGAGGTCGACCTTCCGCTGGTTGAGCGCCCCCTCCCGCCGAGACAGCTCCTCGGCGGCCAGCCGCTGCTGCTCCTCGACCTCAGCCTTCTCCAGAAGGAAGGCTTGCTGCGCCCCGGCAAGCTCTTCACGCTCCTCCGCCAAGTTGCGGAGGGCCGCCTGGTTGGCGGCGCGGAGCTCCGCGGCGCGCTTCTCCAAGTCAGCCCCAGCCTTGGCGGCGAGAGCCTCCCGAGACTCCAACTTCGCCTGCCTGGCCCGGTACAAAGCCAGGAGCCGACGAAGGAGTCTCTCCTCTTCGGGCTCGTCGCTATCGCCTGGCGTTTCAACAATCTTCAATCCGGCGGAGGCGAGGACCTCTCCGTCAAAGGTCTCTCCCTCCGCGGGTGCTCGAGACGAGGACGCCCACGGGACTTGAATAAAGATCCCGTTGCCGGCCTCCAAGTAGACGCCCGACCGGTCCGCGGAGGCGGAGGGGTCGGCGGCCGGTGCAGCGTCCGGCGCTCCCGCAGCCTCCGGGCCAGCGGTATGGTCGCCGGTCCCTTCCCTAGCCGCGGCGTCCGCGGTCGGGGCGGTCTCTTCAGCGGCGGGCTCATCGGCTCCAGCCATTCCCTCCGTGGCAGTGGCGTTGCCACCGTCGCCGTGCACCTCCTCCTCAGTGGTGGCCTCCGTCTCCATCAGCTCTGGGGCAGGAGGATCTAGTGGAAGAAAAAGAAAAGAAAAGATCAAGCTAATATCCAAAAAGAAGAATCCAAGAAGAAGAAGTTGCAAGGTTTACCTTCGCGGACTTCTTCGACGACGGGGTCCCTCGTCGGGGAATTCTCCCTTGGCGGCGGAGCGGTGGCCCCTGCTGGCGGAGGGCCGCCTGCGCCCTCCCTTGGCGGGATGCTCACCCTTGTCGGGCTGCTCACCCTTGGCGGGGTACTCGCCCTTGGCGGAGTGCCCGTCCTTGGCGGAGCGTCCCCCCTTGCCGGGGAGTTCATCCTTGGCGGGGAGGGTGGAGCAAGTGGCTCGTCGGGGGCGACCTCCGGGTGCTCCTGCGGCAGCGGCTCCACTTCTGCACAAGACAACAAAATATCAGTACAAGCAACAACCTCGAGCGCGCCCATCAAGCAGAAAGATAAATACCAGACTTACGCTGGGGGCTGCGCTGGGGGCTGCTCCTCGGAGCAGCATGCTGATCCGGCAAGCTCGTCGCCGGCGCGTCGCTTGTCGCCACGACGGGCTCGTCATCCTCAATGGTGACCACAGGGATCTTGGCCCTCTTCGCCATCCGCTGGGTCAAGGTCCTGCGAAGCAAAACAAAAGCAAGGTCAGAACCAAACAAGGAAAATCAAGACAAAATCAAAGGAACTAAAAGAATTGCAAGTACTTACTCCTCTTCCTCCTCGTCGGAGTTGAGGGCGGAGAAGTCAAACTCCGCCTGGTGTGCTCCCGCGCGGGGAGCAGGAGGAGAAGGCTCCCTCGGTCGCTTGGCGGGCTCCGGGGCTGTGGGCTGCGAAGACCCGGCCTCTGTCGTCGCCGAGGACCGAGGGGCAGAAGGAGCACCCGTTCCGCTCCGGGAAGATCCCCCTCCGCTTGGCGCTCGGGCATGGGGCGCCTCCTTGACAACTTTGCTCGTCTTGGTGGAGCGCATCGCACGGCGCGCCGGCTGCTGTCGAGGCGCCTGTGTCCTCGCCGCCTCAGCTGCCTTGCGAAGGCGCTTCTTCGGTTGCTGCGTAGGGCTTGGCGGAGGCGGAGAGTTCTCCGAGGACGAGGAGGCATCGTCGTCAAGATTCAGGGATCCACCGGAATCTTCATCGGAATCTTCAGCCTCGGCGTCCTCCTCATCCTCGCCAGGCCCGCTGGACTCAGTGCCATGCCCGGCGGCCTCGCTCCCCCCGGCAACCTCGCTCGTCCCGGCAAACTTCACGGAAGGCTCCCCGGCAAACTCCTCGGGCGCGATCTTCAGCAGCTTGAGGATTTCCGCCTCCTCTGCTTGACTCACTGCGTCTGCGGCCTGTGCCTCTTCCACAGTGTATACAAAGTCACCCGCAGCCGCAGCTGCGGCGGCCTCCTCCATCCTGGAGGCGATGTAGGCTATATCCCGGTCAGTAGTAGCCCGGGTGAGGCCCTTATTCTCCTCGGCGTTGCGGGGCTTCTCGACCAAGTTGTCGAAGAAGGTCAGCACGGTATCCAGTGGAGGCTCCAGCCAAGTGGGGACGACGCCGTGGGAGTCGCACTCGGGCATCATCGCGCGTATGGAATCGCGGGCAATGCTGTTGCACATCGGCACCACTCCCCGGGAAGGTTTGAACCACTCCGGGTGGGCCGGGTCATGCTTGAAGAGCTCCTGGACCATCCCCTTCAACTCCAAGGTGGTGAAGTTGTAGTTCAATCCAGGGTGCAGCCTCATGATGTCTGCCGCATTGCCGAATTCCCAGGCGGGCCTCTTCCTTTCTTGTAAAGGGGCGATGCGGCGGCGGAGAAAATCTGCTCCAACTTCTCCGATAGTCAGATTGGCGACCCGGAGACGAATGATCCTAATGAGGGCGATCTGAAGCTTGCTGTCCTCCGGGGCCAATTCACTCCAATCCCTGCCGCGCACTATGGCAGTCTGGCGCGGCGAGGTAAAGGGCTCGGGCTTATCTTCCAGCACCCAGCACCAATCGGCTCTCCACTCTTCCCACTTTCTGCGGAGCTCTCCCTTCAGGTACAAATCCTTCTTGTTCAGCCTGAAGATCCAGGAGATGCCACCGGAGAGGGGAGCACCAGACTCTACTCTAGGCATGAAGAAGTGGCGGAAAAGGGCTACATTTGGATGAACCCCAACATAGTTTTCGCACAGATGTACGAAAATGGCCATCGTAAGGATGGCGTTGGGGGTGAAATCTAGGAGGTGGAGGCCATATGTGTTCATTACATCACAAAAGAACTCCGAGAACGGAGGGCACAGACCACAATGGAAGAACGCGGCAAAGAAAAAGTACCCGCCGGGGAACATGTCAGCGGCGACGGCGGGGAAGACTCTTGTGCGGGGATGAGCTTTGGTCTCCCTCGCCCAGAACAAATAATATTTGTCCCGCAGCTCCCTCGCGCCAAGCCTCGGCGCGAAGACCACACACTTCTTCCGCAGGGCTGCCAGCTTCGCCGCCTGCTCGGACTTCTCCTTCTTGGCCTTGTCACTCTTTGCCTTGTCGCTCTTCGGAGCCATGGCGGGGGCGGCGAGGAAAGAGGCGAGGAGGTCGACGGTGCCGCGAATGCGGGAGACGGCGGAGGAAGGGAGGGGCTTGGCTCTCTGTCGACCTTTGGGAGGCAGAGGGCGACGGGGGTTTCTGGAGAATCAAGATGCAATGAAGACGATGGAGGGGAACTGCCCCTGCTTCCTCTGCTTTTAAGAGGGAAGTGGGGGACGTTCCGCATTTCCCATTAAAGAACAGGCCACGATCTCTCCCACGACGCCGCGATCGACGCGTGCCGTTAGGGAGGGATGCAGCGGATACGGAAGGGGATACGGCTTGCCGTGGGCCGCGTGTGCCCGTGCACTATCTTGGGCCTGGCCCAACAGTGCTCGGCACCGTGTGTGGCCCAATCCCGGGGGCTCCTGTTGGTGTACTAAGATAGGGGTACCTTAGTACCCCAACTTGTGCACGGGCAGTAGCAGCTTCCCGTGGCAGGGCTTACCACGTGCACGCCGGGAACCGTTCTGGTCCCTATGAAGCCATTCAAGAACAAAGTATACAAGTCAGAAGATCAAGGCCCCGGCAAGAGGAGCTTGCCGGGAAGGCCGCACCAGGCTCAAGGTTATCACTTTAGCACAAGACCCTGGCAAGAGGAGCTTGCCAGGGAGGCCAAGGAACACATATCTCAAAGAGATGTCCCAGCGCATCATGCGCCCCGGCAGGACCCGGAGAGCGACAAGCTTCCGGGCCCGGCGAGACCACGACCCCAGCAAGGTGCTTGCCGGGGAAACTCACGCTGTGTGCCCGCGCTCCAGCTCATCTGCCCACGCGTCGCCCTGGGGCCCTTCCAGGGACGCGTGGCCGACGGCTGTGCAGCCTGGGGCACACGGTGGCAAGCCACGGTGACGAGGCTACCGCCGTGGCGAACGGAGAAGCATGGACGGACGCTTTTGGGGGCGACGGCGACGGGCATTTAATGCCCTTGTCCCCCACTGTCAAAGTTAGGTGAAGGCCACTGTTCATATAATGTTCACGCACTGTTACAACTACCACCAAAATTACACTTTTACCCTCCTCTACGTTGACACCTGTCGGTGACCCCTTTGAGCTATAAAAGGAGGCCCATGCACAACGTAGAGGGGGTTCGAAACCTAGACAACTCTCTCGCTCGGTGTAGCTATTACTGTAGCTCTTCAAGCTCCCGAGCTCAAGAACTCAATACAACCTAAGCAGGAGTAGGGTTTTACGCGTCCGCGCGGCCCGAACCTAGGTAAAACTGTCCGCGTGCGCCCCTCGATCTGCTCTCCGTGCTTCCTCCGCTCCCTTACCGCAACATAGAAGGGGCTCCGGTCCCATAGGTGCTCGTGGGAGGACAGTTTCCCCCGACACATAGCTACTGGTCATGGACCCATGGTCCAAGGGAGACTACTCACAACTCATCCGGGAGGCGTCCATTGTGGTGGAGAAGCTCCCGGTGGTGATCCTCCCCTCCGGCAGGGTGCCGGGAAGAGTTCTCCTGGTGCTCCCGATCTTGGAAGCGGCGGTGGCGGTGGAACAGAGATGAGATCGCGAAAAAGGGTTCCCGTCTCGAGGGTTTCGGGACACGATATAAATATATGCCAAAGGGGGGCATCAGCAGAGGCTCGGGGGGCCCTGGCGCCCCCCCGGCGCGGCCAGGGGGAGGAGGGCCGCGCCACCAGGGCACCTGGAGCCCTGGTGGCCCCCCTCCGGCTGTACTTTGGCTGCTGGTAAGCTTCTGGAACGCTGATTTTTTTTATAATTTTTTTGGGATTTTTCTGGCAGTTCTCGTAATGGGAAAACCTGAAATACAAAAACAGCAGAAAACAGAAACTGGCACTGGGGTGCACTAAGTTAATAGGTTAGTCCAAATATGATCAAAAGTGTATGGAAGTGTATAAATATCATAGCAATATCACCCAAAAGAGGCATGGAGCAAGCAGAAATTATAGATACGTTTCGGACGTATCAGCGACGCAAAGCTTGCTGGTAGCGAGCAACTCATACAACAGCCTGAAGACGGTCTTCCTCAAGGAGCAGCGCGTCATCTTGTCGCAGCCGCTTGATACGTCCAAAACGTATCTATAATTTATGCTTGCTCCATGCTTCTTTTGTGTGATATTGCCATGATATTTATGCACTTCCATACACTTTTGATCATATTTGGACTAACCTATTAACTCAGTGCACCACAGTGCCAGTTCCTGTTTTCTGCTGTTTTTCTATTTCTGGTTTCCCCCATATTAAAAGTGCTCCAAAAATTCCGAGAAAAATACAGGAAAAATCAGCGTACAGGAAGCTTCGAGAAGAACCAAAGTGGGGCCAGAGGGGAGCCAGGGGGGGCCCAGGCGGCCACCCGGCGCGGCCCCACCCCTGGCCGCGCCAGGGGGGCGCCTGGGGCCCCGGCTCCGCCTCTGGTGACCCCCCTTCGCATATATATTCCTCGCGTCCCGAAACGCTCGAGGACGGAACCCTTTTTCGCGATCTCGCCTCTGTTCCGCCGCCGCAGCGCTTCCAAGATCGGGAGCATCAGGAGAACTCTTCCCGGCACCCTGCCGGAGGGGAGAACGACCACCGGGAGCTTCTCCACCACCATGGACGCTTCCCGGATGAGTCGTGAGTAGTCCACCTTGGACCATGGGTCCATGATCAGTAGCTTTGTGATGTTCTCCTCCCCTCTTTGTTCTTCATGGTTTAGACCTCGTGAGCTGCCCTACATGATCGAGGCACATATGTAATCTTTATGCTGTTGCTCTGCTGAGTTTGCTGGGATCAGATGGATTATGAGATTATGTTCAGATTGTGTGTGAGTAATATATTTGATTCACCTCTTTTATATTTATGTTCTTGAGTAATTCTTGCATGTTCTCCGTTGCTATTTATTGCTTTGGCCAAGTAGTAGGTAGTGACTCCAAGAGGGAACGTCATGCTTGATTGTGGGTTCATGCCCCTCGATGACTAGCTTGAGTGACAGAAACATGAGTCTAGGGAATGTGCTGTTGCCACAAGGGGGAAAACAACGGTGCTTGTGCCCGCGGGTGCAAGGATTGTTTACTTTACGCAAAGTTCTTTTAATGCAGTTGTCTGTTGCTTTGAGTTTACACTTTGGGTGGGTTTGGCAACTTAATACCAGCGAGATGTTCTGGATAGATATCTCAAGGTGGATGATTAGTAGTAGATGCAGATGGATTTCGGTCTACTTGCCTTGGCGTACCGCCCATGCTTTTGAGTCTCTACCTTTCTTTGCAGCATAGTTAGCATTGGTTTGCGCACATAATCCTGTCAATTGCCCAGCTGTAATTTGTTTACCTCGCTTTGCTGTTTTATCGTCTTTTGGGAGAGAGACATCACTAGTGAACATCATGGGACCCCGGTCCATATTACCACCACTGATCACACCTTCTATTTACTTCCTGTCTTTATTTCCTAGTTGCAGTCATACCTATCATTATTATCTCTTGTATTTGATCCTTTGTAAACAACAAGGCCGGAGGGATTGACAACCTCTCTGTACTCGTTGGGAGCAAAGTTATTTGTATCTGTGTGCAGGTCCTGTCAACCGCTAAGTTTTTGGCGCCGTTGACACCTTCTTGTCGACCCTCGGAGTCTCACGGGATTCGATCCTTGGTACCTTTGCCAAGGGAAATTTGCTGCTACGCTACATCTCAACCTTCCACTTGGGGTAACCAACGAGGGGCGAGAAGCCATCAAGCAAAGTTTCTGGCGCCGTTGCCGGGGACTCCACTCTTCGAGATAGGGGAGTTGCACGCTATCTTTTATCTTTGCTTTTTAGTCTTGTTAGTTTACCTTTCAGTTTTTGCTTTAGTGTCCTTTATCAAAAATCACAAAAAAATTATTTGCTTTTCTGTTAATAGTCCTTTCTGTTTAGTCAAGCATGTTAGGATTTGGTGCTTTGAGGGAATCAGAAGTTCTAGATTTCCATCAAAGGGATGGAGAAAATACGAAGAAGGCATGGGACAGAATTTCTGATGCACATAGGAGAATTATGCCTTGGATACCTATAAAAATTGTGCTTAGAAATTTTTACCATGGTCTTTTTAAATGGTGTAAACACTCTCTTGATATTATAGCTGAAGGAGATTTCCTAGAGTGTGATGAAGCTAGAACTCTTGAAATTATACATGGTCTATCTAGTTACTTTGTTTATGATCATAGTTTTGATACTGTCATAGATAGACTTGCTACTATTGAGAAGAGAATGGATGCTCTAGACTTGATGAAGGTAGAAAAACCCAAACCCAATAAGAGGGATATTTTGGAAATAGACAATGATTGGGAGCCTTTTGTTAGGATTAGCATCTCTAATCAAGACTTCCTTGCTTATTGTGATATTGGATCTATGGTTTCTACTATGCCAAAAATTGTTCATGATTCCTTAAAATTTAACATGGACAGATTATCATCCTATCATGAACATGCTAATGGAGATATTTCTGAGATCCAGGGAAGAATAAAAGACGTGCCAGTTACATTCCTAAAAGGGATTGCAATGGTTGATTTCTTCATCATGAAGCCAAACCAAGGAAATATAGTGCTTGGAAGGGACTTCCTCCGAGCCGTAAAAGGCTTCATCGATATAGGTAAGGGACAAATCCGCCTACGCGGGAAGGCAAAAGGTATGTACCCCTTTCCTAGAAGGAACAAGGGTGAACTTGTTGAGGAACCATTTGAAGCAATTTATAACTCCGATTATTATGATGACTTTTGATTCATCCTTTTTGCATCATGCCTAGCTTAAAGGCATAAAAGAAAGCGCTTTTGGGAGGCAGCCCACAACGAATTAGGTTTTATTTTGCTTTTGTTGTGTCTTGATGTTTGTTACTACAGTAGCATCATCATTGTATCTTTTCTTTTCAGCTTTGTGCCAAGTTTAGCCTCCGATTGCAAGGAAGTTCAAAAGTTGTGACGTGCTGTCCAGAAAACAGATTCTGTCCTTGGACAGAAAAATTCGAATAAAATCACCAGATCATCTTTTTGATCTGAATTGTTTTGACAGCGTGCTCTATACAATTGGCTTTCGGGCGTCTGTTCTGAGTTTTTTGATTTGAGTTGCAGAAGTGCCCCGAAAAAATTATTTACTACCTGCTGGTCTGTTTTTCACATATTCTGCCCTGTTTTGCCTTTTCTTCGTTTTGCAAACCTTGAGCTTGCTTTTTATTTACAAAAACCTTTTGGCAATCTTGAGAAACAGTAGATCTTCAAGATTATCTTTATTTCCAGCAGGGAAAAGTTATTTTATTGTGGGTACTAACCTCGCTAATCAGATTATGATGAGTTATGTATGAAGGGATTTTTCAAGTGTGCGAGGGAAGATGATAAAAGAAGATTCAGGGGGGTCAAACGCTCAAGCTTGGGGATGCCCCCGTGCAGCCCCAAGAAATATTCAAGAAGACTCAAGCGTCTAAGCTTGGGGATGCCCCCATGCATCCCCTTCTCCATCAACAATTATTAGTTCGTCTTTCGTTCCACTATAATTATCACTTCATGTGTTATGTGCTATGCTTGGAGCGTCTTGCTCTTAGTTTCCTTTTTAGTTTTCTTTAGCTTTGCTTGCTGTTCATAACAAGTTAGAACCCAGCTTTCTTTGTGTAGGAGAGAAACACGCTCCACTTCAACCTAGAACACAACATAGGATTTTCATGCTTATCTTTGCTGTTTGTGTTCTTTGTCTTTCCATAGCTGCTGTCATGTTTAGCTCTTAGTTTTCATGCTTTTATTTTTAAAGAGCTTTTGTTTAGTTGGTTGCTGAACTCTCTTGAGTTTTCATGTTTATCTTGTTAAGAGAGTTTTCCTGTTGCACTGAGTTGTGTTTCTTAACTTAAAGTAGGTAATTGAGGTTGCTATTTAATTTTAGTAGTAACTTGCAATAGTTTTGAGGTATTGCCATGAGTAATGTCTGAACTTTTGGTGTCAAGAGCTTTAGCCTATTAGCGATAGATGTCGTATTTTGGGCAATCCGTGTTTATTTTCGAAAACCTACAAAATAGTTGAGAACTTTAGCTACTAAATGGATCACTAATCTTTGGAGGGATCGAATATTAGAGTACACTCACGTACCATGAGTCGAGGATGCGCAAGGATAACCAAACCCCCATACACTCCTCCTCGAGGTACTTGTCTCTTTGTGAACCTCCTAATTAGATTGAGAGTTACCGATAATAAGTGCATGAGTTCTTCGGACTAATGTGAGTATTTGAAAGTTGACACTTCCACCTAGCCATATTTTTCTAGCCTCTTCGGTACCGTGCATTGCCCTTTCTCACCTCGAGAGTTGGCGCATACTTCGCCGGTGCATCCAAATCCTTGGCACGATACGCTGTGTCATCATAAGCCTCATTAGATCCTTCCTCAAAACAGCCACCATACCTACCTATCAAGGCATTTCCATAGCCTTTCCGAGATACATTGCCATGCAACATCCATCTTCTCATGACTTGATCTTCATGTCATACATGCTTCTTGCTTGATCGATGAGCCGCATGCTAGTTGGGCCTTGCCCTAATCATTGCTACATGACGCGCTAGTATCATTGCATATCCTGCTACACTGGCAGAGGCATACATTTGCATACATCATGATAGTTTCATTTTCTTTATGTTGAGTACTTTTGTAAAGTGTGGAAGATCTTCTATACTTCTTGTAATAAATAGAGTGTTGCCCCTAAAGTGAGGAAAAGATCCCAAAGAGGACAAAATCAAAAGATCCCAAAGAGGACAAAATCAAAAGATCCCAAAGAGGACAAATGAGAGTTAAATAGAAAGAGCCATTGAGGCCACACAAAAAAATAAAAAAAAATAGAAAAAAGAAAAAAAGAAATAAAAAGAGAGAAGGGGGCACACTACTATTCCTTTTGAGAGATCCACACCTGTACTCCATCTTATACCTTGTACTCCATAGAGATTATCATTCATGCATATAGCTATGTGGGACCTTCACACTATAGAACTTGGCTTGTATATTCCAATGATGAGCCTCCTCAAAAGAGCTCTAGGTCTTCTTGAGCAAGCAAGTTGGATGCACCCCCACTAGTTCCATTGGAGAGCTTACCTTAGCTCATATGTGCATCTGTTGCATGGCAATCCCTACTCCTCACATCATATCTATCATTTGGCATTCTATCGCCTATGATTGTCCTCATTGATGTGAGCCTTTCACACCTTTTTTGTCTTCCCCCTTCATCATTTTTCTCACTTTGCCATCCTAAGTGTTGACTTTCTTGCTTATGCTCATCCATTGCATGAGTGCTCAAAATATCGAAAGGGAGTGGATCATTTTGACTTGTACCTGGCCGGTGGTCTGGGCATGAGTCAAGATAAGATTCCAAAGAAGACCAAGTGTGAAACTTTAGTAGATTAAGTTCTCAACAATACAAAAACTATGTTTTACTCTCTCGTATATCCGTATCGCCTTTCTTGCACGCAAACACCATTTGGAGACATTCGAGTCACGGACAGCGAGAGCTCTTGCACCTTTATGTTCTTATGTTGCTTGTTACAATGCTAATATAGACTCTTGCTTGTTATGACTTGAATTGAATTACATGCCTTGATTGCTTTACTTAAAAGTTCTTATATGGTTGATAGCATGTCACCACAGAAATTATGCTTGTTATCATTTACCTACTCGAGGACGAACAGGAATTAAGCTTGGGGATGTTGATACATCCAAAACGTATCTATAATTTCTGCTTGCTCCATGCTTCTTTTGTGTGATATTGCTATGATATTTATGCACTTCCATACACTTTTGATCATATTAGGACTAACCTATTAACTCAGTGCACCACAGTGCCAGTTCCTGTTTTCTGCTGTTTTTCTATTTAAGGTTTCCCCCATATTAAAAGTGCTCCAAAAATTCCGGGAAAAATACAGGAAAAATCAGCGTACAGGAAGCTTTGAGAAGAACCAAAGCGGGGCCAGAGGGGAGCCAGAGGTGGCCCAGGCGGCCACCCGGCGCGGCCCCACCCCTGGCCGCGCCAGGGGGGCGCCTGGGGCCCCGGCTCCGCCTCTGGTGACCCCCCTTCGCATATATATTCCTCGCGTCCCAAAACCCTCGAGGACGGAACCCTTTTTCACGATCTCGCCTCTGTTCCGCCGCCGCAGCGCTTCCAAGATCGGGAGCATCAGGAGAACTCTTCCCGTCACCATGCCGGAGGGGAGAACCACCACCGGGAGCTTCTCCACCACCATGGACGCTTCCCGGATGAGTCGTGAGTAGTTCACCTTGGACCATGGGTCCATGATCAGTAGCTATGTGATGTTCTCCTCCCCTCTTTGTTCTTCATGGTTTAGACCTCGTGAGCTGCCCTACATGATCGAGGCACATATGTAATCTTTATGCTGTTGCTCTGCTGAGTTTGCTGGGATCTGATGGATTATGAGATTATGTTCAGATTGTGTGTGAGTAATATATTTGATTCACCTCTTTTATATTTATGTTCTTGAGTAATTCTTGCATGTTCTCCGTTGCTGTTTATTGCTTTGGCCAAGTACTAGGAAGTAACTCCAAGAGGGAGCGTTATGCTTGATTGTGGGTTCATGCCCCCTGATGACTAGCTTGAGTGACAGAAACATGAGTCTAGGGGATGTGCTGTGGCCACAAGGGGGAAAACAACGGTGCTTGTACTTGCGGGTGCAAGGATTGTTTACTTTACGCAAAGTTCTTTTAATGCAGTTGTCTGTTGCTTTGAGTTTACACTTTGGGTGGGATTCGCAACTTAATACCAGCGAGATGTTCTGGATAGATATCTCAAGGTGGATGATTAGTAGTAGACGCAG
This sequence comes from Secale cereale, assembly GCA_902687465.1. Lineage (NCBI taxonomy): Eukaryota > Viridiplantae > Streptophyta > Magnoliopsida > Poales > Poaceae > Secale > Secale cereale. The sequence continues at coordinate 708,932,509 of LR738709.1, read as the reverse complement.
ATGGATTTCGGTCTACTTGCCTTGGCGTACCGCCCATGCTTTTGAGCCTCTACCTTTCTTTGCAGCATAATTAGCATTGGTTTGCGCACATAATCCTGTCAATTGCCCAGCTGTAATTTGTTTACCTCGCTTTGCTATTTTATCGTCTTTTGGGAGAGAGACATCACTAGTGAACATCATGGGACCGCGGTCCATATTACCACCACTGATCACACCTTCTATTTACTTCATGTCTTTATTTCCTAGTTGCAGTCATACCTATCATTATTATCTCTTGTGTTTGATCCTTTGTAAACAACAAGGCCGGAGGGATTGACAACCTCTCTATACTCGTTGGGAGCAAAGTTATTTGTATCTGTGTGCAGGTCCTGTCAACCGCTAAGTTTCTGGCGCCGTTGACACCTTCTTGTCGACCCTCGGAGTCTCACGGGATTCGATCCTTGGTACCTTTGCCAAGGGAAATTTGCTGCTACGCTACACCGCTCTTGCTTGAGCTCATCATAAGCGAGCACTCGAGGTGACCCGTATACGAGTTCCGTGGGGAGAACTGCCTCTGCTCCATAGACTAGAGCGAAAGGTGTCTGTCCAGTGGCTCGATTTGGCGCGTCCTGATCGACCAAAGAACCACCGGCAGCTCCTCGATCCAGTTTCTTCCGCACTTGTGCAGCCTGTCGAAAGTTCTGGTCTTAAGGCCACGCAGCATTTCAGCATTTGCTCTCTCTGCTTGACCGTTGCTTCTCGTGTGAGCAACAGAAGCGAAGCAGACCTTGGCGCCAAGATCTTGGACGTACTGCATGAAGGTGCGACTCGTGAATTGTGTACCGTTGTCGGTGATGATCCTGTTAGGGATCCCGAAGCGGCAAACAATCGACCTGAAGAACTTGACTGCTGACTGTGCGGTCACCTTTCTCACTGGTTCCACTTCCGGCCACTTTGTGAACTTGTCGATTGCGACGTACAAGTACTCAAAGCCCCCGGCAGCACGGGGAAAGGGGCCGAGGATGTCGAGCCCCCAGACCGAAAATGGCCAGGATAAAGGGATCGTCTGGAGAGCTTGAGCTGGCTGGTGTATCTTCTTGGAATGGAACTGGCACGCTTCACACTTGGTTACTTGTGCAGTCGCATCCTGGAGGGCTTCTGGCCAAAAGAAACCTTGCCAGAAAGCTTTGCCGGCAAGTGCTCTTGCACCAATGTGGTGACCACATATGCCTCCATGTATTTCTGCCAACAGCTTTTGTCCATCTTCCCGGAGAATACACTTCAATTTCACACCGTTGAGTCTCCTTCTGTACAGTGTGTTGTCGACAAACTGGTACATACTTGACTGCCGAGCTACTCTTTCCGCTTCTTCTTGTTCTTCGGGAAGTTCTCCTGTCTGAAGGAAACGGACAATCTGCTGTGCCCATGCAGGAGCTTGTGGCTCGACAACAAGGACTAAAGGCACATCTGCTGCTGCGGGAACGTCCGGTTCTACGGCGAGAACCTGTGGCTCAGCCGGAGCTTGAGGTTCCCCGGCAAGCTTGCCGGAGCAAAACTTGTCGGGAGCGTCTGCTTGAACGGAACAAACCCTAGGGCTTGCCGGAGCAGACTGCTCTTCAGCACTCTTGGTGTTGATTTTGGGGACCTTGATAATTCTTGTTCACTTGGCGGACGACAAGCTGCGAGTTACCCCTGACAATGAGCTTCTTGATCCCAAGGTCTGCCGCGATCCTTAGACCGGCAAGCAAACCCTCATACTCTGCAGTATTGTTTGTTGCTTGCTCCTTGGGAAAGTGCATCTGGACTACGTACTTGAGGTGCTCTCCGGTGGGTGCGACAAGTAGCACGCCAGCACCGGCGCCTTGCAGCGAGAAGGCACCATCAAAGTACATCAGCCACTCTTTGCTTGCTTCCTTGACGGGGATGCTCGTTTCTGGGATTTCTTCGTCTGGTGTTGGCGTCCACTCTGCTATGAATTCTGCCAATGCTCTGCTTTGGATAGTTGAAGTGCTTTCAAACTTGAGGCCAAAGCTTGACAGTTCCAGTGCCCACTCAACAATCCTTCCTGTTGCTTCTGGATTATGCAATATCCTCTTCAGCGGAAAGCGAGTGACAACTGTTATCTCATGTGCTTGGAAGTAATGGCGCAGCTTTCTCGAGGCCATGAGGAGGCCGAAAAGCAATTTCTGCACGCTAGAGTACCTTGACCTAGCCCCCTACAGAAGGGAACTGACAAAGTAAACTGGGCGCTGCACCATTTTCTTCCGTATCTCCTCTTGCTCTGCGCAAATCCATCTTTGTCGGGACCAGAGCTTGTCGGGGAAGCCCCCTGCTTGTCATTGGATGTGCTTGCCGCGGTTGCTGGCTCATCATCTGCCTCCCTCTCCGCTACTAACGCAGCACTAACCACTTGATTGGTTGCCGCTAGATACAGCAGCTACTTCTCTTGTAGCTTAGGTGCGACAAGTATTGGAGTGGAGGACAGGTACCTCTTGAAGTCTTGCAGCGCAGCCTCCGCTTCCGGAGTCCATTTCATTGGACCTGCCTTTTTCGAAATTTTGAAAAACGGCAGGGCGCGCTCAGCAGACTTAGAGATAAACCTGCTGAGAGCAGCCACGCAACCGGCAAGTTTTCCTACATCCTTGACGCGCTTTGGTGCTTCAATCTGCTCAATGGCCTTGATCTTGTCGGGATTGTCTTCAATCCCCCTCTGAGACACGAAGAATCCGAGGAGCTTGCCGGAGGGGACTCCAAACACACACTTCTCGGGGTTGAGCTTGAGCTGGATCTTGCGCAGATTTGCGAAGGTTTCATCTAAATCTTGAATCAGAGTTGCCCTGTCCTTGCTCTTGACCACTATGTCATCCATGTAGGCTTCCACATTTCTGTGTATCAGTGGCTCAAAAGCGGTATGGACTACTCTTGCAAATGTTGAACCAGCATTCTTCAATCCGAAAGGCATGCGTATGAAACAATACGTGCCACATGGAGTGATGAATGCGGTTATCTTCTCATCCTCTTCTGCCATGAAGATCTGATGGTATCCTGAGTATGCGTCAAGAAATGAAAGCAGGTCACATCCGGCCGGGGATTCAACAATCTGGTCAATGCGCGGCAAGGGAAATGGATCTTTGGGACAAGATTTGTTGACATCGGTAAAGTCGATACAAAGCCTCCACTTCCCGTTCGCCTTGCGCACGACTACAGGATTGGCCAACCACGTAGGATGGAGCACTCCTCTGACAAGGCCTGCTGCTTCCAGCTTCTTGATCTCTTCCGCGATGAATTCTTGGCGCTCCACTGCTTGTTTTCTGACCTTCTGCTTGACGGGCCACGCGTGAGGATAGACGGCAAGCTTGTGCTCAATTACTTTCCTGGGAACACCGGGGATGTCAGACGGTTGCCATGCAAACACGTCGACGTTCACCCGCAGGAAAGCAACGAGCGCGCTTTCCTATTTAGGGTCAAGCGTGGCACTGATGGTGAAAGTACCACCAGTGACGTCCTCCTTGGCGGACACCTTCTTGGTTTCTGGCGGAGCTGCCATCGTCTTCTTACACTTGCCGGTGGAGCTCGATGGTGCGTCCTCGACAGCAGCGCAGCACTCCGAAGAGGTGCGTTTACCGGAGTGGGCATCAGAGCTCTTGCCGGACTTGGTCTTCTTCTTCCCCCCGGGAGCTTCAGCGGCAAGTGACTTGCGATCTGTTGCGGCTGCTGGTTCCCGGTAGATCTTGTCGGCGCAGATAAGAGCATCCTTCTTATCGCCAGGGACAGAGATGACGCTTATCGGGCCGGGCATCTTCAACATGTTGTATGCATAATGAGAGGCTGCCATGAACTTGGCGAGCGCTGGACGGCCGAGTATCCCATTGTAAGGCAATGGAAAATCGGCAACATCAAAAGTGACCTTCTCAGTCCTAAAGTTCAGCTCACCGCCAAATGTCACTGGCAGCGTGATCTTCCCCTTCGGCTTGCTCCTTCCTGGGTTGATTCCTTGGAATGTACCGGTTTCTTCGTGCTCGCTGTCAGGGATCTGGAGTTTCTGGAGCACAGTGGAGGAGATCAGGTTCAAGCCGGCCCCGCCGTCAACTAGCATCTTAGTGACCTTGAGGTTGCGGATAGTTGGTGAAACCAACATCGGCAAGCACCCGACCGCAGTTGTGCGATCAGGGTGGTCCTCAATATCAAAGATGATAGGCGTGCTGGACCATTTCAGAAGCTTGTGCGATTCGACAGGTGGTTCTGCCGCATTGACTTCCCGCACCCATTGTTTGAGTTGGCGGTGTGAAGTATGCAGAGAAGCACCGCCGTCAACGCATAAAACCTCTGTGGCTTTCTGGAACTCCTGCTCACTGGTCTCGTCTCCATCCACATCTTCGTCGTCGTCGTCATCTTCGTCCTTGTCGCGGCCACGGGGAGGTCTGTTTCCTTGTCGCTGCTTCGCCTTGCCGCGGCGTCCTCCCCGGCCGTTGAATGGCCGCTTCTTGCCGGATGCTTCACCACCTCCTTGGGCCTTCTCCTTCCTTCTGGGCCAAGATGTGGAGATCGCTCTCCTGGCCATGGGGTTTGTGGCCGCCTGTGAAGGCGCCAACAAATTGGTGGCACAGATCTGCCCACGAAGAAATGGAGCCTTCCGGCGAGTGCATAAGCCAAGAACGGACGTTTGGCTTAAGCACTAGCGGGAAGTAGTTAGCTAGTATCTTCTCGTCGCGTCCCCCGGCAGCCTGCACCGCGATGGTGTAGATGCTGAGGAACTCCGAGGGGTGCGTCTTGCCGTCGTACTTCTCGGGTACGTCGGGCTTGAAGTTTTTCATGCTGGGCCACTGGACGCGCCGCAGCTCGCGGGTGAACGCAGGGCAACCTGCCGCGTACGGCAAGTCGCCTGGCTCACCGGGTGCGTACGCGTCGACAGCGGTCCCAACGCGCTGGTCGGATTGTCGCCTGGTTTCTCGTCGGCGCTCGATGCGCGTCCGAGCGTCTTCTTGCCGCCGGTCGTCGAGGACTTGGCGCTGGTCCCGACGAGCCCGCGGATCCGACGACGCCGTGGAGTCGTCGTCGACGTTAATCCGGCGGGGTGGCGTCTTCTGTTTCCACGGCGGGGAGTGCACGGTGGTTGCAACCTCGGCGGTCTTGTCGCCATCGGCCTTCGTCTGCTCGACTTGCCACGGCCGCGACGTCGCCGGCTGCTGTGGCGTGTCGTTGTTGGCGAAGGCGATGAGACTCTGAATCGTCGCCCTCTAGTCTTCGGCCTTGTCAGCCGCTGGAGGGAAGTCGAGAAGTAGCTGGGCTCTTGCTAGAGCTTCTGCTGGAGAGGAGGGGAGCGGTGGCGAGCGGTGCGAGGAGCGAGATATGCTCGGACTTCTAACAGGGTTAGAAGGAGCAGTCTCTCGCCCCGGCGACCGCGCCTTGCTCGTGCCAGGACGATGGCCTTGAGCGTCCCACGATCCTCCGGTTTGTCCTTGGCCCAGCAAGCGGATGGTACCTCCTGTACCACGGCGCTGCTGGCCTGTCGTCTGCTGAGAGGGACGTGGTGCGTCTACGGACACCGAGGTTTTGGAATTCGCTCGGTCGTCCGTCTTGTCCTTGGATTTGGTGGCGCCGTGAGTTTCCTCGCCGGCGACCACCCTTCCGCCGGCGTCTCCTCCACCAACCGTTGGTTCTGGTGGCGGTGGAATTGACGCAGACGGGCCTGCGACCTCCGAAACCTTCTTCTTCGGAGGCATGTTGTTGCTGCTGATGAAGTTGATGAGGAATGCGCCCGCGTGAGCGCCGGATCAGGTTCGCACAACCTCGACACCCCCTACCTGGCGCGCCAAAGATGTCGGGGGAAACTGTCCTCCCACGAGCACCTATGGGACCGGAGCCCCTTCTACGTTGCAGTAAGGGAGCGGAGGGAGCACGAAGAGCAGATCGAGGGGCGCACGCGGGCAGTTTACCCAGGTTCGGGCCGCGCGGACGCGTAAAACCCTACTCCTGCCTTGGTTGTATTGAGCTCGGGAGCTTGAAGAGCTACAGTGCTAGCTACACCGAGCGTGAGAGTTGCTTAGGATTCGAACCCCCTCTACGTTGTGCATGGGCCTCCTTTTATAGCTCAAGGGGTCACCGACAGGTGTCAACGTAGAGGAGGGCAAAAATGTAACTTTGGTGGTAGTTGTAACAGTGCGGGAATAGTGCGTGAACAGTGGATGAACAGTGGTCATCACCTAACCTTGACAGTGGGGGACAAGGGCATTAAATGCCCGTCACCGTCGACCCCAAAAGCATCCGTCCATGCTTCTCCATTCGACACGGCGGTAGCCTCGTCACCGTGGATTGCCACCGTGTGCCCCAGGCTGCACAGCCGTCCGCCACGCGTCCCTGGAAGGGCCCCAGGGCGACGCGTGGGCAGATGAGCTGGAGCGCGGGCACACAGCATAAGTTCCCCCCAGCAAGCACCTTGCCGGGGCTATGATCTTGCCGGGCCCGGAAGCTTGTCGCTCTCCGGGTCCTGCCGGGGCGCGGGGTGCGCCGAGGCATTTCTTGGAGTATGCGTTCCTTGGCCTTCCTGGCAAGCTCCTCTTGCCAGGGCCTTGTGCCAAAGTGGTAATCTTGAGCCTGGTGCGGCCTTCCCGGCAAGCTTCTCTTGCCGGGGCCTTGATCTTCTGACTTGTATACTTTGTTCTTGAATGGCTTCATAGGGACCAGAAAGGTTTCCGGCAAGCACGTGGTAAACCCTGCCGCGGGAAGCTGCTGCTGCCCGTGCACAAGTTGGGGTACTAAGGTACCCCTATCTTAGTACACCGACAGTGATAGAAGGTGTACCCAACAGTTTATTTTTGGGTATCCTATGAAGATTTACTTCTCCGATTTGGGTTCGAGCTTATCATGTTGAAACTTTTTCACATAAGCATCGCAGTCCCAAACTTAAAGAAATGACAGCTTGGGTTTTTCGCCAAACCACAGTTCATATGGTGTCATCTCCACGGATTTAGATGGTGCCCTATTTAACGTGAATGTAGATGTCTCTAATGCATAACCCCAAAAGCGATAGTGGTAGATTGGTAAGAGACATCATCGATCGCACCATATCTAATAAAGTACGGTTATGACGTTCGGACACACCATTACACTGTGGTGTTCCAGGTGGCGTGAGTAGTGAAACTATTTCACATTGTTTTATTGAAGGCCAAACTCGCTAACTCAAATATTTTACCTCTACGATCATATCGTAGAAACTCTTATTTTCTTGTTACGATGATTCTCCACTTCACTCTGAAATTCTTTGAACTTTTCAAATGTTTCAGACTTGTGCTTCATTAAGTAGATATACCCATATCTGCTCAAATCATCAGTGAAGGTCAGAAAATAACGATATCTGTAGCGAGCTTCAACACTCATTGGTCCGCATACATCAGTATGTATGATTTCCAACAACTCTGTTGCTTGCTCCACGGTTCCGGAGAACGGAGTTTTAGTCATCTTGCCCATGAGGCATGGTTCGCAAGCACCAAGTGATTCATAATCAAGTGATTCCAAAAGTCCATCACTATGGAGTTTCTTTATGCGCTTTACACCAATATGACCTAAACGGCAGTGCCACAAATTAGTTGCACTATCATTATTAACCTTGCATCTTTTGGCTTCAATATTATGAATATGTGTATCACAAGATCGAGATCCAACAAACCATTTTCATTGGGTGTATGACCATAGAAGGTTTTATTCATGTATAGAGAACAACAATTATTCTCTAACTTACATGAATAACCGTATTGCAATAAACATGATCAAATCATATTCATGCTCAACACAAACACCAAATAACACTTTATTTAGGTTCAACACTAATCCCGAAAGTATAGGGAGTGTGCGATGATGATCATATCAATCTTGGAACTACTTCCAATACTCATCGTCACTTCATCCTTTAACTAGTTTCTGTTCATTATGCAACTCCCATTTCGAGTTACTACTCTTTAGCAACTGAACCAATATCAAATACCGAGGGGTTGCTATGAACACTAGTAAAATACACATCAATAATCTGTATATCAAATATACCTTTGTTCACTTTGCCATCCTTCTTATCCGCCAAATATCTAGGGCAGTTCCACTTCTAGTGACCATTTCCTTTGCAGTAGAAGCACTTGTTTCGGGCTTGAGTTTAGCTTTGGGTTTCTTCATGGGAGTGACAACTTGCTTGTCATTCTTCTTGAAGTTCCCCTTCTATCCCTTTGCCCTTTACTTGAAACAAGTGGTCTTATTAACCATCAACACTTGATGTTCTTTCTTGATTTCTACCTTCGCCGATTTCAGCATTGCGAAGAGCTCGGGAATTACCTTCGTCATCCCTTGCATATTATAGTTCATCACGAAGTTCAACTAACTTGGTGATAGTGACTAGAGAACTTTGTCAATTACTATCTTATCTGGAAGATTAACTCCCACTTGATTCAAGTAATTGTAGTACCCAGACAATCTTAGCACATGCTCACTGGTTGAGCTATTCTCCTCCGTCTTGTAGGCAAAGTACTGTCAGAAGTCTTATACCTCTCGACACGGGCATGAGTATGAAATACTAATTTCAACTCTTGGAACATCTCATATGCTCCGTGGCGTTTCAAAACGTTTTTGAAGTCCCGGTTATAAGCCGTAAAGCATGGTGCACTAAACTATCAAGTAGTCATCATATCGAGCTTTTGTCAAAACGTTCATAACGTCTACATCTGCTCCTGCAATAGGTCTGTCACCTAGCGGTGCATCAAGGACATAATTCTTCTGTGCAGCAATGAGGATAATCCTCAGATCACGGAACAATTCCGCATCATTGCTACTAACATCTTTCAACTTGGTTTTCTCTAGGAACATATGAAAAATAAACGGGGAGCAACATCGCGAGCTATTGATCTACAACATAGATATACTAATACTACCAGGACTAAGTTCATGATAAGTTAAATTTCAATTAATCATATTACTTAAGAACTCCCACTTAGATAGACATCCCTCCGGTCATCTAAATGATCACGTGATCCAAATCAACTAAACCATGTCCGATCATCACGTGAGATGGAGTAGTTTCAATGGTGAACATCTTATGTTGATCATATCTACTATATGATTCACGCTCGACCTTTCGGTCTCTAGTGTTCCGAGGCCATATCTGCATATGCTAGGCTTGTCAAGTTTAACCCGAGTATTCTGCGTGTGCAAAACTGTCTTACACCCGTTGTATTTGAACGTAGAGCTTATCACACCCGATCATCACGTGGTGTCTCGGCACGACGAACTTTCGCAACGATGCATACTCAGGGAGAACACTTATACCTTGAAATTTAGTAAGGGATCATCTTATAATGCTACCGTCGTTCTAAGCAAAATAAGAAGCATAATAAGATAAACATCACATGCAATCAAAATATGTGACATGATATGGCCATCATCATCTTGTGCTTTTGATCTCCATCTCCAAAGCACCGTCATGATCACCTTCGTCACCGGCGCGACACCTTGATCTCCATCGTAGCATCGTTGTCGTCTCGCCAACTATTGCTTCTACGACTATCGCTACCGCTTAGTGATAAAGTGAAGCAATTACATGGCGATTGCATTTCATACAATAAAGCGACAACCATATGGCTCCTGCCAGTTGCTGATAACATTACAAAACATGATCATCTCATACAAAACCGTATAACTCATCATGTCTTGACCATATCACATCACAACATGCCCTGCAAAAACAAGTTAGACGTCCTCTACTTTGTTGTTGCAAGTTTTACGTGGCTGCTACGGGCTTAGCAAGAACCGTTCTTACCTACGCATACAAAACCACAACGATGTTTCGTCAAGTATGTGCTGTTTTAACCTTCATAAGGACCGGGCGTAGCCACACTTGATTCAGCTAAAGTGAGAGAGACAGACACCCGCCAGTCACCTTTAAGCAACGAGTGCTCGTAACGGTGAAACCAGTCTCGCGTAAGCGTACGCGTAATGTCGGTCCGGGCCGCTTCATCTCACAATACCGCCGAAGCAAAGTATGACATGCTGGTAAGCAGTATGACTAGTATTGCCCACAACTCATTGTGTTCTACTCGTGCATATCATCTACGCATAGACCTGGCTCTGATACCACTATTAGGGAACGTAGTATTTTAAAATTTTCGTACGATCACGCAAGATCTATCTACCAGATGCATAGCAACGAGAGGGAAGAGTGTGTCTACGTACCCTCGTAGACCGGGAGCGGAAGCGTCAAGTGACGCGGTTGATGTAGTCGAACTTCTTCACGATTCAACCAATCAAGCACCGAACGTACGGCACCTCCGCGTTCAGCACACGTTCAGCTTGATGACGTCCCACGAGCTCTTGATCTAGTTGAGCTTCACGGGAGAGTTTCGTCAGCACGACGGCGTGGTGACGGATATGATTTATTCACCGGCGCAGGGCTTCGCCTAAGCTCCGCGACGGTATGACCGAGGTGTGTTTCTGTGGAGGGGGGCACCGCACACGGCTGGAACAATTCAACTTGTGTGTCTTTGGGTGCCCCCTGCCCCCGTATATAAAGGAGCAAGGGGGGAGGCTGACCGGCCCTTGTTTGGTGCGGCTAGGGGTGCAATCCTACTAGGAATAGGATTGCAATCCTATTCCTAGTAGGAATCACCAAAGAAGGAAGAGAGGGAAAGGAAAAGAGGGAGAGGTGGCGCCCCCAATCCTAGTCCAACTTGGAACCCTAGGTGGGGCGCCGGCCAGCCCTATGGGCTGCCTCTCTCTTTCCCTTAAGGCCCACTATGGACCATCCCCCTTTGTAGGGGGTTCCGGTAACCCCTCCGGCAATCCCGTTAAATTCGAAACTTTTCCGGAACAGTTCCGGTGTCCGAATATAGTCGTCCAATATATCAATCTTTTTGTCTCGGACATTCCGAGACTCCTCGTCATGTCCGTCATCTCATCCGGGACTCCGAACTACCTTCGGTACATCAAAACTCATAAACTCATAATACCGATCGTCATCAAACGTTAAGCGTGCGGACCCTACGGGTTCGAGAACTATGTAGACATGACCGAGACTCATCTCCGGTCAATAACCAATAGCGGAACCTGGATGTTCATATTGGCTCCTACATATTCTACGAAGATCTTTTATCGGTCAAAACCGCATAACAACATACGTTGTTCCTTTTGTCATCGGTATGTTACTTGCCCGAGATTCGATCGTCGGTATCTCCATACCTAGTTCAATCTCGTTACCGGCAAGTCTCTTTACTCGTTCCGTAACACATCATCTCGTGACTAACTCATTAGTCTTTTGCTTGCAAGGCTTATTGTGATGTGTGTTACCGAGAGGGCCCAGAGATACCTCTCCGACACTCGGAGTGACAAATCCTAATCTTGATCTATGCCAACACCACGAATACTTTCGGAGACACCTGTAGAGCATCTTTATGATCACCCAGTTACGTTGTGACGTTTGATAGCACACAAGGTGTTCCTACGGTATTCGGGAGTTGCATAATCTCATAGTCATAGGAACATGTATAAGTCATGAAGAAAGCAATAGCAGAAAAACTAAACGATCATAGTGCTATGCTAACGGATGGGTCTTGTCCATCACATCACTACTAGGAAAAGGGCTATAGATGAAATTGATACTAATGGCGCACCATACAGTAAGTGCGCCATTAGTATATAGTAATGGCGCACCAGCAACAGATACGCCATTAGAGTTCGAAGTACTAATGGCGCACCTTGCCCGGAGTGCGCCATTAGTATCAAGAATTTTTTTTTTAACTAGCGCGCCTGTCCAAACATACTAATGGCGCATCAATTAATAGTGCGCCATTACTAGTTGTAAATAGTAATGGCGCACCAGCAGTAAAGTGCGCCATTAATGGTCTTTTTTTATGATATTTTTTATTCTGTTTTTTACAAAACTACTAATGGCGCACTTTCCCAAAGTGCGCCATTACTAGTTTGAACTAGTAATGGCGCACTGTGTCGAAGTGCGCCATTAGTATGTTTTTTTTTTGCAAAACTTTTAATGGCGCAGCAACTTTAAATGCGCCATTAGTGACCTTGATTACTAATGGCGCATTAGTAGCTGGTGCGCCATTAGTATGCGGGCAGCAACTAGATATTTTGGACAGCCTCTCTACCACACTCACTTTCCCCCCCCCCCCCACTTCTTCATTCTCTCTACTTCCTCTCCTCTCTGGTCCCTCCTCTTTTCCACCTCATTTCCACCATATATTCATTCAAATTAAGTGGTTAAATTACCTTGTTTTGGTAGGTAAGTATGGGGGGAAGCTATATTTATGTTGTTCTCCATACAAACAATGTGCACATGCACTTTTATGGCCTATAGCTAGATCTATGTATGTTTGTGGTGTTGCATAGGTTTGTTGTGTTGCATATGTGTTTGTGTTTGGAGGTGTACCGGTATTTGAAATGCGATAGTTGCCAATATTTTCCCGGAATGTTGATTCATTTCCGTTTCGGTGAGAATTTTGGCATTAAGCATTCATTTTTCTCCTATTTTTAGGGAAAGTCATGGCAAATTTTTTCTTGGTTCTAAAATATCGTTTTGCTCTACCCCGCAGGGCGACCATGGTGCGCACCATGACCGAAGGCATCGTGAATATGTTTTTGAGGTCCGCGAAGGCCGAGATGCTTCAAAAGAATGAGACGGAGATAAGATGTCCGTGTCGAAGATGCAAGCTGAAGAGCCTTATTGTGGACCCGGATTCCAGGCAGGTGCAGGACCACCTGCTCTTGCGTGGTTTCATGGATGGCTATCGGTGGCAAGGTGATGAAGATGACTACGAAGTCGTTCATGGGGGCCGGGCAAGAAATGAGGAAGGGCAGCAAGACAACCACCGCGGCTCGGGCGGGCGAGAAGACGAAGAATCCCCAGGAGATGATCACGACGGTGATGCTGTACACAGTCATCATGTAGAAGATGCAGGACATGATGATGAGGAAGATGCCGGAGCAGACGACGGGCATGATCATGAAGATGATGATGCCGGCGGAGCAGACGACGCTGAACCATCGATGGGCTGGGTGCAGGACCCTCATATTCAAGAGCTGCTTCTCAAGCAGACCGATAACGCAAGAGCTGCCGCCCGAGAGAAAGCCAAGATGGATCAACTTGAGTTAGACACGGTTACTCCATTGTATGAAGGATGCAGGCCCGAGGATACCCGCCTGAAAGTAACGCTCATGGCTCTGGAGATGAAGGTAAAACACAAAATGACCGACGCATGCTTCGACGAGAACATGTCATTCTGGCACGAACGTCTTCCCAAGGGGAACAAGTGCCCCACCAGTTTGGAGGAGGCGAAGAAAATCGTGTGTCCTCTGGATTTACCGCACGTGAAATACCATGTGTGCATGAACAATTGCATCATTTATCGGGACGAGCACGCGGAGTCTACCATATGTCCGGTGTGCGGCGTCACTCGATACAAGAAGAGGAAGAAAGCTCCTCGGAAAGTGGTGTGGTACTTTCCGATCACTCCTCGTCTGCAGCGGTATTTCGCGGACCCTAAGGTAGCAAAGCTTCTGCGTTGGCACGCGGATAGGGAGGAGAAGAAGTGAGAAGATGACGCAAATGATCCGGAGATAGATAAAAAAGACAAGATGCTGAGTCACCCTAAGGATGCGAGCCAGTGGCAAGCGTTGAACTTCGAAGACCTAGAATTTGGGAACGATCCAAGGAACATCGTGCTGGGCGCGAGCACCGATGGAGTCAACCCGTTTGGCAGCCAGAGAAGCACACATAGCACCTGGCCTGTGTTTGTGTGGATGTACAACCTTCCCCCCTGGTTGTGCATGAAGAGGAAGTACATTCACATGAGTATGCTAATTGAAGGACCGAAACAACCAGGGAACGACATCAATCTGTATCTGGGGCTGCTGAAAGAGGAGCTAGACACGCTGTGGAAAACGCCAGCCAATACGTGGGACGCCGCAAAGAAAGAATATTTCCCTATGAGAGCCGCGCTGCTCACGACGGTGCACGACTATCTCGGTTACGGATATGTCGCGGGGCAGGTGGTCCACGGATTTTCTGGATGCGTCAGGTGCATGGATGACACAACGTATCGCCAGCTAGATAGAGATCCCGGGTCTTCGAAAACCGTGTTCATGGGACATCGAAGGTGGCTTCGCGACGATGACCTGTGGAGAAAACGCAAGGATTTGTTCGATGGTGAAACCGAACCCCGAGGACGCCCACGTACGAGGAGCGGCGAGGAAATAGACGAGCTGTTGAAAAATTGGAAAGATTGCCCACTGCCGGGAAAGAAGCAAAAGTCGCCAGAGCCGGGAAAGAAGCGAAAGGCGCCAGAGCCGCTGCTGAAGGTATGGAAAACGAGGTCTGTTTTCTGGGACTTGCCGTACTGGAAGATCCACCGTGTGCCTCACAGCCTTGATGTAATGCATATCACGAAGAACGTGTGCGAGAGTCTGCTTGGTACCCTGCTCAACATGCCAGAGAGGACCAAAGATGGGCCGAAAGCAAGGGCAGACTTGAAATCAATGGGCATCAGGCAGGAGCTTCACGCTATATATGATGATGATGATGATGATGATGAGGCAAAGCAGGACACGGAAAGTCGTCGCAAAGGCAAAAAGGCCAAGAAGACCGGAAATGACTACCCTCCCGCGTGCTTCACTCTAAGTCAGGAGGAGATCGAGCAGTTTTTCACCTGCCTCGTAGGAGTACAACTTCCTTACGGTTACGCGGGGAAGATAAGCAGATACCTAGACCGGGCGAAGCTGAAGTTCAGCAGGATGAAGTCTCACGATTGTCACGTGCTGATGACGCAGATACTTCCAGTTGCAATCCGTGGTATCATGGACGCGCACGTCCGTGAAACCCTATTTGGCCTATGCAACTTTTTCGACGTCATCTCTCGGAAGTCTGTTGGCGTGAGGCAACTCAGAAGGCTACAGGAAGAGATCGTGGTGATACTATGCGAGCTTGAGATGTACTTCCCGCCCGCATTCTTCGACATTATGGTGCATCTGCTGGTCCATATCTTGGACGATATCATCCAACTCGGGCCGACGTTCCTGCACAGCATGATGCCGTTCGAAAGTATGAATGGTGTCATCAAAGGATACGTTCGCAACATGTCACGTCCAGAGGGAAGCATAGCCAGGGGCTTTCTGACCGAAGAGTGCATCTCGTACTGCACGAATTATCTAGGCATCGAGAACCCCATTGGTCTGCCCGTCAACAGGCACCTCGGCAGGATCGCTGGATCGGGTCACCGTGAGGGTCGCCGCGAAATGCATGTCGACTTCGAGGGTCGACTCGCCGACTTTGAAAGAGCAAACCTAGTCGCGCTACAACACATAGACGTGGTCGATCCTTGGGTGGTTCAGCACAAAACCTTTATTGAGAAGACATACAATGACCGAGGCCAACAGAGGACGGACGGAGATATAATCAAAGAGCACAACTCATGTTTCACGCGTTGGTTTAAGCAGAAGCTTCTGTCGTACCCTTTACATGATGATTCTTCCGCGGAAGAACAACTCATATTCGCCTTGTCAC
>LR738709.1:708896377-708915600 GCA_902687465.1 Secale cereale | reverse complement strand
CCCCCTACTCAACCGCCGCCGCCGACCCCCCGCACCCCTCCCCCTGTTTTAAATTTGATGATATTTTGAAAAAAATTATTTCTGTCTTATAAAAAAATAGTACTGTTATGATTTAAACAAGTTTGAACATATTTAAACACAAATAAGTATCAAAAAGCATTTTAAATGCATAAAAAAATTGTGGAGCCTGGGATTCGAACCCAGGACCTCCTGGTGGGAGAACTGGGGGCTGACCAGTCGAGCTAGCTAGGGGGGCTTGATGTGTATGAGGTATGGTGGGAGATAAACTGTTGGCTCGCGCGCAGAAATAATAAAATATACTAATGGCGCACCAGGGGGAGGTGCGCCATTAGTATGGACGTACTTATGGCGTACCAGGGCGCAGTGCGCCATTAGTATTGTGCCCCATACATATTGATGCCCCCCGGCCCACTACACCTCCCCCCTCTCTCTCCCTCGCCTCGCCCTCGATCCCCTTCCCCTCTCCTCCGCCGCCGCCCCCGTGCCCCCGACGTCGCCGCCCCCCGCGCCCCAGCCCGAGCCCTAGCGCTCGCCGACGCCCGCGCCGACGCCGACCCACGCGCCCCCGAGCCCTAGCCCTAGCGCTCGACGACGCCGCTGCCCCCCGCGCCCCCGAGCCCTAGCCCTAGCGCTCGACGCCGCCCCACGCGCCCCCGCCGTCGGAGACTTGGAGCCTCGGAGCCTCGGAGCCGCCCCACGTCCTCGGAGCCGCCGCCGGAGACTTGGAGCCGTCGTCTATCCCCACCTCCCCAAGCTCGCCATCTCCCTCTGCCTCTTCTCGGTTAGTTCATCCCCTCCCAATTTGATTTGCATCACTAGGGTTTTTGTTTGGCAAAATTAGGAGGATGAATAGATGAATGACTCTTCTGGCCTCGGTTGTTCTACCACAAAGCACAACCAAGATGCTAGTAGTAATCTTTAAAATGTTTTGATATTTAGCTGAGAAATTTCGTCGGTATGCTGCTACTTTAGTAAATAAACCTGTCATGGAAATGTATAATTGCAGCCAATGAACTGGAAAGAAAACAGCGTGCAAACTTGTGTTAACTTGTGTAGCATATATATGTATGGCTGGAGAAATGTTAACTTGTGTTATAGCTGTCTGTATGTCTGTGGATTTGATTTGTGTTTATAGAGAGAAGAGATGCTGCTATACTGTACCGGTTCTAGTTGTGTCTTCTTCATTTTTTGTAGTGATCGATTCTTCAATTTTTCTTAATTTGTTTTCAAACACATTAGTCAAATTATTTTCTTAGTTTTACTTTACCTGGCGTCGTTCAATCAAGTAGCTAGTCTTGTGAACTTTTATTTTGTCCCTCTACATAAGGAAAAATCTTTCCTTGCCGTGTTAGTTGTTTGCACGAGGAGGGGCAGGGATCACGGCACCAGAGGAGTCAACCTCTCGGCTTAAACTAAATTGGAGACTACGCTCTAGATAATACTGATTCTAGAAAGAAAGAAAAAAATGACATGCTGTGATCCTTGAAGTTCATCTTCTCCCGTGGTATGAACGCAGAACATGCAAGTTCTGTTGGCTTAAGTGTTAATTGCGGTGCTGAACATGCAGAGAGGAAGCTGTCAGCCTGACTGGTTACTCGACGCATGTTTCTTTAGTTTCCTTATCTTTGCGGTCAACGGTTATCCTACGTGACTTCATGACAAAAGTTTAATAATCGTGTTCTAGCTACTGTAGTAGTATCGTTGTAAGTTTTTTTGTTTTCCTTTGATGTTAGAAGTAGAGTCATGAAAACTAATGACCTAAATTAGTCACTTACGAAGTAGCGCATAAACATGCAAGTTTCCAGGTTCCTAATATTCTGCATTAGGTGCAGAGCTCAGTGTTATCAAACCGCTTTTGCTATATTGCCTTGCTATAAACAAGATGGTGTTTACTGTACTGCCTTTTATGCACATTTGGTGTAGTATTATCTTATGATCTGCTCTTGTCATGTACACATAGAAGGTGAACTATCTTCACTGAAATTTACGGTTGGATTTGTGATAGTTGCGGCAACCTGAATCTGCGTAATTGCGCGGAAACAATAATTGTAATATGCCAGTGGTATTTTTGCTGCGTTTTATCTTCGGCCATCGTGTCGTGATAGTTTTGCAGGTACCCCGAGAGGCCCTTGAGTTTGCTGGAATGTCGATTAACTTCCGTTCCGGCAAATTCGGGTACTCCATATGTCCTATTTTCAGCAAAGGTCATGCTGAAATTTTCCGTGAATTTTAGCATGACTTTGCTAAAAAAATAGGACATATGGGGTACTTGTGACTAATCCATGGGCCGGGGTATCTTAGTAGTTAATTAAGTAGGATCAAGTGCCCCTTTGTTCTAGCTGCATTAAACCATAGGCGGCAATAGAGCCAAGTGATTAGGCCCAGCTTAGCTTTTAGGATGCCTCGGTGTCAACAAACCATTAATTATAAAACCTTGGCTTTTAGGGTGCCTCGGTGTCGATGAAAACCGAAATGATGAAAGCTTAGGCTTTTAGGGTGCCTCGCCGTCGAAAAACCCTCAATTATAAAAGCTTAGCTTTTAGGATGCCCCGGTGTCGACAAACCCTAAATGATGAGACCAAGATCTTGTTCCTTGACAATAACCAACCTTTTGACCAAACTTTGTTCCTATTTAGAGAGAAACATGGCCAACAACGATGAGGCCGGCGGTTCGGGCGGGAAGGCATTCTGGGAGCTTTCCCAGGAGATGGAGGAACAACCTCACTTGTATGAGGACGCCGCCTTCCACACCGATCCTGAGACCACTGATGGTACCGCGGAGGATGACCCCACTGATGCCACCACTGATGGTGCCGCCGAGAATGCCACCACTGATGATGGCGGCGCACGCACAGATGGCAGCCAACCGAAGAGGCAACGGAAGGACCGGCGCCCGACCGTGCTCCGCACCCTCAAGGAGGAAGTTACTGAAGTGGACCCCGACGGGAATCCAACGGCGCCCGAACGAATAGTCAAGGGGTACTCGCTTCAGCTCGGGTGCATTCTCCGGAGCACCGTCTCGATCAACAGCGAGAACCTGAGGCATCCTGACAACGCGAATTACCGCAACCTCCTCTTCACGAAGCTGCACGAACGATACAAGTTCCCCGCTCAATTTGATAACACAAGCCTCAAAGGGAATAAAGTGAACAATGCAGCCCTCACGAAGATGAGCAAGGCCCTGTCTACTTGGAAAACCAATGTGAAGATAATGATCAAGAAAGGTGAGAGTTATGAGACGATCAAGCAGAAACATCCTTCGATCACCGAAGATGACTACAATGAATTCAAGATCACTTGCTCGAGCGCCTCACACTCCGAATCAAGTCAGTGGGGGAAAGAAATGCGGGAGCTCAACTTAGGGGAACACAGACTCGGTCCCGGCGGTTACAGAGTGGCGGAGCCTATATGGGACAAGGAGGAGGCGGACCGTGCCGAGCAAGGCCTACCGCCCCTCTTCGATAAATACGATGACAAGCAGACCAGGAACTTTATCAGGGCCCGGTACAAGAAGGACCCGAAAACAAAGGAGCTAACCACGGATCCGAAGACCAGGGCGCTTGAGCTTGTTCTGGTAAGGAATACACCCCCGCGTAATTAGCTCCATATGGTTGCATTCTAATTAATGAAGCCAAATTTCTAAATGATTCACATTCCTTCCGCAGGCGACTGAAAGCAGTAGCGCGGGGTCGACTAAGAGTGGCCCTTGGGACACGACTCTAAATAGGGCGTTGAATGTAATGAAGAACAAGGATAAGCTCGAGAAGCCGACGTCAGCTGGTCGTGTGGCCGGCAAAGGCTTGTCGACAAAATGGTCGTCATACTATAACGCTGGTGGGCGAAAGGAGAAAAAGACCAGCTCGGAAAGCCAGGCGCGCGAGGTTCAAGAACTCAAGGCACAGGTGGCGCGGATTCCGGAGATTGTCCAAGAGCAAGTGCAACAACAGCTCGAAGCGACGATCACCGCCATTGTGCCTAGCTTGATCGAGGGGTTGAGTGCGTGGATTGCTGGCGGCCAACAGGGGCCGCCCCCGATTCCCAGCTTCACGGCCAGCAACTCGCAGAACGAGATGGCGGGGCCATTGGTGTCTTCGGCGGAGGCGGCATTGGTGTCTCCGACGCCGGCACGGGAGCTTAATGCACCCGTGTGTACGCCGGCCGGCACCTCTGCAGCAAGCGGCCCCTCCGTCAACTGCACGCCCGCCGTTGGCGGTGCCTCGACATTAGCCGAGCTCGACGCCATCATCACGGTAACTAATTAAGCCTCTCTCGGCCGAGGACTTCATCTCCTTGCCTTTGACTGGGCATCCCTGACGCCCTACATATTTTCGCAGGGCGCCGCCGACGTTCCGTGCACTCTACTGCACTTCGTGAACAACGAGTTGGTCGATGTCGCCAAGGGCAAAATCGTTCAACCGGGCCAGACCTTGTTCCACGGTACCCAGATGCCACCCAACTTGTTTAGGGTTCAACTGGTTCGGGTGCTGCCAGGCTGCAACGACGTGTTACCTCCGATTCGACCCGTCGGGGCCGACGATGATGACGTCATGACCCTCAGCGCCTGCCTGAGCTGGCCCCTGCTTTGGCCGAAGAGCCAGATTCGTTTGGGGGCGGGGGAAACCACACCAAAGACAACACCGCCAGTCGTGCCGGCGCCAAGTCGTCCCCATGGCAAGTCCGCCGCAACGGTGCCGGACATCCCTATGCCACTGGATCCAAACATGCATATGGCACAGGATCAGAACGACGACGACGACGATACATTTGCCAACGTCGATCATTACTTTGCCGATCATGGGTACGGTGACGACTTCATGGGGGCTCCTTCTCAAGAACCCAACCCAACAAAAGACGTGCGCGATCAAGCCGGTACCGCGGAGAAGCCAAGTTGCAACAGGCGTCGTCTGCCGTTCAGCTCTCAGGAGACGCCTCCAGCTGCCGATTTCACCGAGCCTCAGATAGGCGAGGTGCGAAATATGATCAGCCCCAACACACTAAAGAAGGCGGTCTCTGAGCAGAACTCGGTCCCAATTAGGGAGATCAAGAAGAAGGCACGCAAAAGAAAAACTAACAAGGGTGCGAGCCAGCCGGCACCGAGTACGATCCGTGCTCAGGACGGGCCACCTTCACCTGAGGATGTAATGAGGAGGGTGCATGTGGCGGGTAGGCCGATGCTACCGACAAATATGCTCGATGCTGCAACCGGTGCCATGCGGAGTCTGCATGACAGTGTTCTTTCTTTGGAGAAGCGGCGTCTCACACAGAAGGATGTGGCGTACCCGGTTTTCGCGGCCAAGGTGCCGGAGGGCAAGGGCTTTGTGGATAACTCCATCGGGGGTACGATCGTGCTGCGGTTTGATGACATCCACGCTATGTTGAACCTTCATCCGCTGCACTACACCTTCGTTCGGCTATTTTCGCTGAGTATGGAGATGCGGATCATTCGCGACAAGACCCCGGACATCGTGATAGTCGACCCCTTCTACATGCATGCCAAGATCTTGGGTAGCGCTGGGGACCGGCAAGTCGCGAGTTCTTACCTCGGAGGCGTCATTCTGGCAAACCGAGATAAGGATAACTTCCTCGTGCCTTACTTTCCCGAGTAAGTCCTCCGCCTCAACCGCCCCGTAACATATGAATTCTTAGATTTCAATCGTTCTTCTTTTAACATTCCGTGTTTTCTGCAGTGACACACAGTGCACGCTCATCCTACTAAGCCCCAAATATTCCATGGCCACGTATTTCGACCCGGACCGTAAGTCGGCTGTAGACTACACAAATGTCAAGAAGGTTCTTGATGATGTTCTCGCCGGCTACGCCAAATCTGGAGGCACCTTCACCAGGACAACTCGTAAGTACGGCAAGCACGTGTTCTCCCATAACACGACGTTCTGCTGCGTCAAGCAGCCGCCTGGCGGTCAGAAGGGTGCCTACTACGCCATCCATCACATGCGGGCGATCGTACGGGACCATCATCAACTTCTGCTACCGAGTAAGCTCAAAGATTGGGCCGCGCGCGTGTCGGCAATCCAGGACGTGGACATCAGACAAGATTTCTTTCGCATCCAGTCGGAGTTTGCGGAAATCATCCATCAAGATGTCCTTCGTACCTCGGGGCTGTTCTACCTCAGGAATCAACCGTCAAACAGTGACATCGACACAATGCTACAAATGCAGGCTGACAACGCCCGTGATTTCATGACTCCCACGATAGACGGCGGCTTCATCCACGCTCCGGTGCATTGAGTCGAGTCGAAAGCAGTGATGCTGTGTCTAGTTCTGAAACATCGATTGGCTCTTGTTGTAATTAAACTTTAATGAACTTGTAGTATGTCTCTTTGGTTTCGAGAGTCGTTCAACTTAGATGTAATCGATGCTATTAATGTCTTGCTTTTCTCTTTCGATCGTTCTGTTGCATACTTATATATTGCTTATGAATTGTCAGTGAATTGATACTAACGTTTCGTTTGGCTAGTGCATATATATAGCGATGCCTTCGTATGTCGTGTACAAGGGTAAGGTTCCCGGAGTCTACGACGACTGGGAGGAGTGTCGGAGACAGGTTCACCGATTCAGCGGTAACAGTTACAAAGGGTACACCACTAGGGCCGAGGCCGAATCTAGATACGCCCGCTATCTAGCGGGAGAGGGGAGGGAGCGTTGGAGGAACCGGATGAAAACGAGTTTCATCGTGATGATGCTCATCGTGACGACCGCAGCTCTCTTCTATGTGATGGTAGTTTAGATGATCGATATCGACTTGTAATGCGAAGACAAACTCGCTACACGCGATCTCGAGACTTGTAATATATTGTTCTATCTTTGTTCGGTCTTTTCAATTCGGAGACTAATATGATATGATCGATGAATTGTATTCGGAGACTAATATGATGAATTGTATTCAGAGATTAATCTTCTATTGTATTCGATGAATGTGTTGTTGATGTGTGCTGTCTATATTCTGTGCAATTATACATTTTGTAATCTATGCAAAAAAAAATATTAAAAAAAACCTAATATTCATACTAATGGCGCATCAGAGAAAAGTGCGCCATTAGTATGCCAAAGCATAGTAATGGCGCATTAACTGGCAGTTCGCCATTAGTATGCCAAAGCATAGTAATGGCGCATTGACACGCAGTGCGCCATTACTATGCGGATAATACTAATGGCGCATCATACTTAGTGCGCCATTAGTATGCCATAGCACCTGGCCCCTGGGAGGCATACTAATGGCGCACTAAGGTGCACACTAATGGCGCATCCCAGGTGCGCCATTAGTATACCAGATACTAATGGCGCACCAGTGGTGCGCCATTAGTATCAAATACTAATGGCGTGCTAGTAATGGCGCACCACTAATGCGCCATTAATGGCCAAATTAGGTGCGCCATTAATAGGCCTTTTCCTAGTAGTGCATCATTCTCCTAATGATGTGATCCCGTTGATCAAATGACAACTCATGTCTATGGTTAGGAAACATAACCATCTTTGATCAATGAGCTAGTCTAGTAGAGGCATACTAGGGACACTCTGTTTTGTCTATGTATTCACACATGTACTAAGTTTCCGGTTAATACAATTCTAGCATGAATAATAAACATTTATCATGATATAAGGAAATATAAATAACAACTTTATTATTGCCTCTAGGGCATATTTCCTTCAGTATCTCTACCAACAGCCCCAGTCCTTCCTCTCGAGGGATACACTTCAATTTCACGCCGTTCGGTCTCTTTCTATACAGGGCATCATCGACGAACTGGTACATAGCAGATCGACGGGCTACTTTTTCTGCTTCTTCCTGCTCCTCAGGAAGTTCCCCAGTTTGGAGGAATCGGACGGTATGCTGTGCCCACGCTGGAGCCTGGGGCTCGACGAAGAGGACTAAAGGCATTTCCTCCACTATAGGAGCGGCTGTCTCGACGGCAAGAGCTTGACGCTCCGCCGGAGCTAGCCGTCCCGTGGCGGGCTCAGTGTCCCCGGCAACATCCTTGCCGGCGGCTCTCGACGGGAAAGTATTTGCTGGGCCCTGATTTCCTCCTCTTGTTTTTCTCTTTTGATGGATCAACGGATGGATGGGAAAGCTGAAGCATAAAGGTACCTGGTTCCACAGGTAACTTGAGGGCAGCGCGCTTTGACAGGTAATCGGCGATGTCGTTCTCTGCTCGGGGAACGTGCTCCGCCTGTATACCATCAAAACGATCTTCCAACTTTCTCACTTCATCGACGTAGGCCTTCATCAAAGGGCTCTGGTAATCTTTGTGATCGTTGTCTTCTGGCTTTCTGTCACGGCCCCGAGCAGGCCTCTCCTACTGTTTATCCTTGCTGCGACGGCCTGCTTGGCCGTCACGCTTCTTGCCGGACCCCTCAGCACCGTCCTGGCCCTTCTCCTTGTCCCGCCTCTCATATTCAGCCCTCTGCTCCTCAGCAAGGAGCTCAACCTGTCGGCAGTTCTGGAGATCATGGCCTTTGGTGCGATGGATCTTGCAGTATTGCTTGTCGGAGTTTCCTGGCTTCTCGGCAGCCACCAAGGCTCAGCAGGCGACACACCCGGCAATTTCCTTGCCGGGGTCATCCGCCTTGGTTTTCTTGGCGGAGCCGGCGTCATCAGATCCCTCGACGGCAAGCACGGCTTTACCTTTGCGCTTCCTGTTGCAGCGCCGGCCTTTCTTTGCCGGGGCGACAACATCCTCACCTAAAGAGTCGGTTTCCGCGCCGGCATCTTCGCCGGGGTACTTCCTTCCCTCTTCAGCCCGGGCACATTTGTCAGCAAGAACATAGAGTTCCGGCACATCTTTCACCTTGTTCATTGCCAGCTCTTCGCGCATCTTGCGGTTACGCACGTTCTGATGAAACGCGCTGATGATGGCGACAGGGTGAACATCAGGGATATTGTATTGTACCCGGCTGAACCTCTGTATATACTTGCGCAGACTCTTGCCTCCCTTCTGGGGAATGACGTGCAGGTCACTTGCTTGGCCATGGGCTTGGTGACCTCCAGTAAAGGCGCCAACAAACTCATGGCACAAATCCGACCAGGAGGAAATAGAGTCTACCGGCAAGTGCATCAACCACGACATGGCGTTGGGTTTAAGAGCCAATGGAAAGAAATTCGCAAGCACCTTATCGTCACGGGCTCCGGCAGCTTGCATCGCGATGGTGTAGATGTTGAGGAACTCCGATGGGTGGGTCTTGCCATTGTACTTCTCGCCAACGTCAGGCCTGAAGGTGTGATGGGCCTCGAACCCCTCGTTGGTTACCCCAAGTGGAAGGTGTAAGATGCAGTAAGTAGAAGTGTTTTCCCCTAGCAAAGATGCCAAGGATCGAATCCCCAGAGACTCCTAGGTTCAACAAGTAGGTGTCAACTGCTAACGGCGCAATTAGCAATCAACGTGGACCTGCACACAGATACAAATAACTTTGCTCCCAACGAGTACAGAGAGGTTGTCAATCCCTCCGGCCTTGTAGTTCACAAAGGGTTAAAAGCAATATGATAGTAGTGATAGATAGTGTTTTGCAATAGTAAGTAAATAGCGGAAAGTAAATAGTTGATGTGATCAATGATGGTAATATGGACCGGAGTCTCATGATGTTCACTAGTGATGTCTCTCTCTCAAAAGACGATAAAACAGCTATGTGAGGTAAACAAATTACAGCTGGGCAATTGACAGGACCACGAACGCAAACCAATGCTGATTACATTGCAAGAAAGGTTGAGGTTCAAAGCATGCGCGGTACGCCAAAGTAAGTAGACCGAAATCCATCAATATCTACTACTAATCATCCACCTTGAGATATCTATCCAGAACATCTCGCTGGTATTAAGTTGCGAGTCCCACCCATAGTGTAAACTCAATGCAACAGACAACTGCATTAAAAGAACTTTGCGTAAAGTAAACAATCCTTGCACCCGCGGGCACAAGCACCGTTGTTTTCCCCCTTGTGGCAACAGCACATCCCCTAGACTCATGTTTCTGTCACTCAAGCTAGTCATCGAGGGGCATGAACCCACAATCGAGCATAACGTTCCCTCTTGGAGTCACTACCTATTACTCGGTCAAAGCAATAAATAACAACGGAGAACATGCAAGAATTACTTATGAACTAAAATATAAAAGAGGTGAATCAAATATATTACTCAAGATCAATCTGAACATAATCTCATAATCCATCGGATCCCAGCAAACTCAACATAGCAACAGCATAAGGATTACATAGATGCCTCGATCATGTAGGGCAGCTCACGAGGACTAATTAGTGAAGCACAAGAACGGGAGGAGAACATCACATAGCTACTGGTCATGGACTCATGGTCCAAGGGATACTACTCACGAGTCATCCGGGAGGCGTCCATGTTGGTGGAGAAGCTCCCGGTGGTGATCCTCCCCTCCGGCAGGGTGCCGGGAAGAGTTCTCCTGGTGCTCCCGATCTTGGAAGCGGCGGCGGCGGCGGAACAGAGATGGGATCGCGAAAAGAAGTCATGTTCTGAGGGTTAAAGAGGACCCTTTAAATATATGCCAAAGTAGGGCACTGAGGGAGCCTCGGGGGGCCCAGGCGCCCCCCCCCCCCCGGCGCGGCCCAGGGGGGGCGCGCCCACAGGGCGCCTGGAGCCCCTGTGCCCCCCCCAGGCTGCCCTTCGGACGCAGTGTTGTTTCCGGATCGCTGATTTTTTATATATTTTTTCTGGATTTTTCTGGTCAGTTCTCGAAACGTGAAAACTTGAAATACAAAAACAGCCGAAAACAGAAACTGGCACTGGGGTGCACTGGATTAGTAAGTTAGTCCAAATATGATCAAAAGTGTATGGAAGTGTATGAATATCATAGCAATATCACCCAAAAGTGGCATGGAGCAAGCAGAAATTATAGATACGTTTTGGACGTATCAACATCCCCAAGCTTAATTCCTGCTCGTCCTCGAGTACGTAAATGATAACAAGAATAATTTCTGTGGTGACATGCTATTAACCATATAGGACTTTCTCATAGTCATATGACAAAAGCTTACTAAGACAATGATTCTATAGTATTTAAGTTGTCTCAAGAGAAAATCACAAATGACTGAAAGTTTTACAATATGAAACTGAAACATCAAAAAGATTTGCAATGAACATGACGTGCAAATATGATAAAGTGATATCTAGCTTGCCCCCTTTAGTGATGCAAAACATAAATGCAAGGGCACCTTCAAGGTTTAAGTGATGACTAGATACAATCATTTCAGAATAAACGATATCACAATCATGCAAAAGACAATGCTACTTTGGGACAATGCACATTACACTCAGAATGACAATCATGCTCTCAGTAGTTGGTGCTTCAACATAAAGGTAAAAGAAAGGTTAAGTGCTAAAGCTTTTTATTTTGAAAACATGGAAGCAATTGTGTCAACGGTAGTAGTACTTCATATGTGTCATGTATAAAACATCTTATAAGTTGCAAGCCTCATGCATCGAATACCAATAGTGCTCGCTCCTTGTCCTAATTAGCTCGGATCCCCATGGGTTATCATTGCATTGCATATGTTTTAACCAAGTGTCACAAAGGGGTACCTCTATGCCACCTGTACAAAGGTCCAAGGAGATAAATCGCATTTGATTTCTCGTTTTTGATAGATCTCAACTTGAGGACATCCATACCGGGACAACATAGAAAATAGATGATGGACTCCTCTTTAATGCATAAGCATATTCTCATGAGAGATTGAGGATTAAGGTCCAAGCTAAAACTTCCACCATGATGCATGGCTTTGGTTGGCGGCCCAATGTTCTTCTCTAACAATATGCATATTAATTCAACCCACGGTAAATCACCCTTACTTCAGACAAGACGAACATGCATAGGAACTCACATGATATTCTACAAAAGTGTGACAGTTGATGGCGTCCCCAGAAACATGGTTACCGCTCAGCAAGCAACTTATAAGAAATAAGATACATAAGCAACATATTCTTTACCACAATAGTTTTTAGGCTACTTTCCCATGAGCTATGTATTGCATGGTTAGTTTGCTTAGTGCAGGTGGAGGTTAGCAAAAGACTGGGAGCGACCAACTAAGAGAGCAATGACGGTCATAATCATGCAGAGCGACAAAGCAATATTGAATCAGGCATGGTAGTTATATCGCTACTTAGAAACAAAAGATCATCAAGGCTTGACAGACTTTCTTTACAGTCTTGAATATGCGTGAGCATACGCCAAGTCAATCAAAATAAATTCTCGAAGGAAGATATTACTAAACCATACCACATCATAGGCAAACAAACCAAGTTGGTATTCCAATAACACATTGGGAACTCCCCAGCTATTTGAGATTAACCATAAGAAAACCTGAACTACTAAGCACCATCATGAAAGTAGCATCTTTATCACAGACACATTAACCCATGCAACGGAAGCAAACTCTCTTAATAAGGTGAGCATGGTAGTTAAAGAGAGTTCAAGCAACCAACTAAATAAAAGCTCTTGAAAAGATAAGCATGAATACTTAGAGCAGAGCACGATAGTAGCTATTAAAAGACAAAGAACACACACAGCATAGATAGACATGAAAATTCTATGTAATGTTCTAGGTAGAGGTGGAGCGTGTTTCTCTCCCACAGAAAGGAATGCTGGGTTCCGACTCGTTATGAAAAACTAAAAAGAAAACTAAAAGCAAGACGCTCCAAGCATAGCACATAACATATGAAGTGATAAAAATATAGCGAAACGAAAGACGAACTGATAATGTTGATGGAGAAGGGGATGCACGGGGGCATCCCCAAGCTTAGACGCTTGAGTCTCCTTGAATATTTCTTGGGGGTGCACGGGGGCATCCCCAAGCTTGAGCGTTTGACACTCCTGAATCTTTTTATCATCTTCCCTCGCACACTTGAAAACTCCCTTCATACATAACTCATCATAATCTGATTAGCGAGGTTAGTACCCTTAATAAAATAATTATACCTTGCTGGAAATAAGGATATTCTTGAAGTTCTACTGTTTCTCAAGATTGCCAAAAGGTTTTTGCAAAGAAAAAGCAAGTTCTCAATTTGCAAAGTGAAGGTAAGGCAAAACAGGACAGAATCTGTGAAAAACAGAACAGCAGGCAGTAATTGACCTGTTCGGTATACTTCTGCAACTCAAATCAAAAAACTCAGAACTGACGCACGAAAGACAATTATATAGAGAACGCTGTCGAAAAAATTCAGACCAAAAAGATGATTTGGTGATTTTATACGAATTTTTCTATCCATGGACAGAATCTGTTTCCTGGACAGCACCTCACAACTTTTGAACTTTCTAGCAATCAGAGGCTATACTTGGCACAAATATGAAAAGCAAAGATACAATGATGATGCTACAGCAGTAAACAACATCAAGACACAACAAAAGCAAAAAAAAATATTCATGTGGGCTGCCTCCCAAAAGCGCTTTCTTTTATGCCTTTAAGCTAGGCATAATGCATAGATCAAGTTTTATCAAGAGTAAAAGAATAGCAAGCCCGTACAATGGACTCAAAAGGTAACTTGACCTTCTTACGAGGGAAGTGTTCCATCCTTTTCTTGAGAGGAAACTGAAATTTTATATTACCCTCTTTCATGTCAATGACAGCACCAACGGTGCGCAAAAAGGGACGTCCCAAAATAATTGGACATGAAGGATCACATTCAATATCCATAATAGTGAAATCAACGGGCACATAATTATCATTGACAACAATAAGAACATCGTCGATCCTCCCCAAAGGTTTCTTTATGGAAGAATCAACGAGACGAACACCAAAAGAACAAGAATCATAAGGTTTCAATTTAAGCATATCATATATCCTTTTGGGCATAACAGAGGTACTAGCACCAACATCACATAATGCATAACAAGAGAAGTCATTCAAATAAATTTTTATCATAGGATCCCAACCATCTTCTAGCTTTCTAGGTATGGAGGCTTCTACTCTAAGTTTCTCCTCCCTAGCTTTGATGAGAGCATTAGTGATATGCTCTGTGAAGGCAAGGTTAAGCGTGCTAGTGCGGGGATCTCTAGACATCTTGTGAAGGAAATCAATAACTTCTGTAAGAGTGCAATTATCAAAATCAAGGTCACGAGAATCAAGTAAAGTGGTAGTGGTGTCCTTAAGGTTCACTTGGTTGGTAGTTTCTATAGCATCACCATTAATATGTCCATTGGGACCAGGAGTACATTGGGTGCTAAGAGTGTGAACATCCTTAACAACTTGGATAGTAGCAACAGTGTGGTGGGTAGGAAGGCTCTTAATTCTTTCCTCTTCCTCCCTTTCTCTAGCCCATCTTTCTTTAAGTTTAGCCATCATCCTAATATTTTCATTAATTTGTACTTGAGTAGCATTAATAGGGATGACTTCCCTCTCCTTAAGAGGAGAAGTTTCAATTTTTAGTAATTTTACCTCATTGGCTAAGTGGTCTACCTTAAAAGAAAGATCATCTAGTTTATGTAGTTTCTCTTCTACATTCTTATTAAAGGCTTTTTGGGTAGTGATGAAATCTCTAAGCATGGTCTCTAGTTTAGTATTGGAGTTCTTGGTACTAGGATAAGCATTGTTGTTCCCATAAGAGTTAGAGGGGAACGGTCTAGGATTGTTACCAAAGTTACTCCTATAAGCATTGTTGTTGAAATTATTTCTATAGATAAAGTTAACATCTACTTGTTCTTGAGCAATCAAAGAATTTAGAGGAACATCACGAGGATCAATAGTAGATTGCTTCGAAAGTAGAGACATGATCAAGTTAACTTTTTCATTAAGGGAGGAAATCTCCTCGACAGAGTTTACCTTCCTACCTGTTGGAGCGCGTTCGGTGTGCCATTGGGAATAGTTGGTCATCATCTCATCGAGAAGCTTTGTGGCAGCACCAAGTGTAGTTGACATAAAAGTTCCTCCCGCGGCCGAATCTAACAAGTTCTGCGAGGTAAAGTTCAAGCCTGCATAAAAAGTTTGGATAACCATCCACGTAGTCAAACCGTGAGTAGGCAAGTTTTTGATAAGAGATTTCATACGTTCCCAAGCTTGGGCAACGTGTTAATTATCCAATTGTTTAAAATTGATGATGTTACTTCTAAGTTGGATAATTTTAGCAGGTGGATAGTATTTTCCGATAAAAGCATCTTTGCACTTGTCCCATGAATCTATGCTATTTCTAGGCAAAGACTGAAACCAAATTTTAGCTCCTCCTCTCAAGGAGAAAGGAAAAAGCTTAAGCTTAACAATATTACCATCTATTTCTTGGTACTTTTGCATATCACAATGTTCTACAAAGTTGTTCAAGTGTAAAGCAGCATCATCTCCAGCACCGGAGAATTGATCTTTCATGACTAAGTTCAGTAAAGCAGGTTTAATTTCATATGAAGGTGCTGAAGTGGCAGGTGTAGTGATAGGTGTGCTGATAAAGTCATCGTTGTTGTGACTAGTAAAGTCACACAACTTGGTGTTCTCGGTGGAACCCATAGTAGCAATCAAGCAAGATAACTATTTTTGTGATTTTCGGTAAAAGGAACTAAAGCAAAAATGAAAGGTAAACTAACAAGACTAAAAAGCAAAGGTAAAAGATAGCAGGCAACTCCCCTATCCTGAAGAGTGGAGTCCCCGGCAACGGCGCCAGAAAATACTCCTTGATGGGCCTCGAACCCCTCGTTGGTTACCCCAAGTGGAAGGTGTAAGATGCAGTAAGTAGAAGTGTTTTCCCCTAGCAAAGATGCCAAGGATCGAATCCCCAGAGACTCCTAGGTTCAACAAGTAGGTGTCAACTGCTAACGGCGCAATTAGCAATCAACGTGGACCTGCACACAGATACAAATAACTTTGCTCCCAACGAGTACAGAGAGGTTGTCAATCCCTCCGGCCTTGTAGTTCACAAAGGGTTAAAAGCAATATGATAGTAGTGATAGATAGTGTTTTGCAATAGTAAGTAAATAGCGGAAAGTAAATAGTTGATGTGATCAATGATGGTAATATGGACCGGAGTCTCATGATGTTCACTAGTGATGTCTCTCTCCCAAAAGACGATAAAACAGCTATGTGAGGTAAACAAATTACAGCTGGGCAATTGACAGGACCACGAACGCAAACCGATGCTGATTACATTGCAAGAAAGGTTGACGTTCAAAGCATGGGCGGTACGCCAAAGTAAGTAGACCGAAATCCATCAATATCTACTACTAATCATCCACCTTGAGATATCTATCCAGAACATCTCGCTGGTATTAAGTTGCGAGTCCCACCCATAGTGTAAACTCCATGCAACAGACAACTGCATTAAAAGAACTTTGCGTAAAGTAAACAATCCTTGCACCCGCGGGCACAAGCACCGTTGTTTTCCCCCTTGTGGCAACAACACATCCTCTAGCCTCATGTTTCTGTCACTCAAGCTAGTCATCGAGGGGCATGAACCCACAATCGAGCATAACGTTCCCTCTTGGAGTCACTACCTATTACTCGGCCAAAGCAATAAATAACAACGGAGAACATGCAAGAATTACTTATGAACTAAAATATAAAAGAGGTGAATCAAATATATTACTCAAGATCAATCTGAACATAATCTCATAATCCATCGGATCCCAGCAAACTCAACATAGCAACAACATAAGGATTACATAGATGCCTCGATCATGTAGGGCAGCTCACGAGGACTAATTAGTGAAGCACAAGAACGGGAGGAGAACATCACATAGCTACTGGTCATGGACTCATGGTCCAAGGGAGACTACTCACGAGTCATCCGGGAGGCGTCCATGGTGGTGGAGAAGCTCCCGGTGGTGATCCTCCCCTCCGGCAGGGTGCCGGGAAGAGTTCTCCTGGTGCTCCCGATCTTGGAAGCGGCGGCGGCGGCGGAACAGAGATGGGATCGCGAAAAGAAGTCCTGTTCTGAGGGTTACGGAGGACCCTTTAAATATATGCCAAAGTAGGGCACCGGGGGAGCCTCGGGGGGCCCAGGCGCCCCCCGGCGCGGCCCAGGGGGGGGGGCGCCCACAGGGCGCCTGGAGCCCCTGTGGCCCCCCCAGGCTGCCCTTCGGACGCAGTGTTGTTTCCGGATCGCTGATTTTTTATATAATTTTTCTGGATTTTTCTGGGCAGTTCTCGAAACGTGAAAACTTGAAATACAAAAACAGCCGAAAACAGAAACTGGCACTGGGGTGCACTGGATTAGTAAGTTAGTCCAAATATGATCAAAAGTGTATGGAAGTGTATGAATATCATAGCAATATCACCCAAAAGTGGCATGGAGCAAGCAAAAATTATAGATACGTTTTGGACGTATCAAGGTGCGGTGAGTGGGCCACTGGAACTGCCGCAGCTCACGGGTAAAAGCCGAACAGCCTACCTTGTAAGGTAGACCTCCAGGGCTCTCCGGTGCTGGGCGGTTCACAACAGGCCCTGCTCGCCTGTCTAACTGGTGGCGCGCTCCGCGCCGGCGCTCGATGGTGGTTCGAGCGTCTTCATGAGCTCGCTCCTGAAGAACTAGACGCTGGTCGCCGTGGGTCCGTGGGTCGGACGACGCTATGGAGATGTCGTCACCCGTGACGTCTCGACGAGTCGACACACGCGGTACCGGGCGAGGAGGAGGCGAATGCACCGTGGCCACGGTGCTGCCGGTCCTCCCGCCACTGGTGCGTGGGACCCCATCGGAGCGTCGACCCGGGAGCTTCGCTGGACTTTGTTCATCCTTGTTGGCGACCGCGACAAGGCTTCGGATGGTGGCTCTCCATTCGTCGAGTTTCCCCGTAACGGGAGGAAAGTCGAGGAGCAACTGCGCGCGCGCCAGGGCTTCTGCTGGGGTTAGCGGTAGCGAAACCTGCACGGACCGCGACGCGCTTCGACTCCTGACCATGTCAGGAGGAGCTCTATCACGACCCCGCGGTCGCATGCCGTTTTCACCAGCGCTTCGGCGGGCGGGCAGGTCTTCTACGTCTCGGGAGTGGCGCTCGGGGCTCTTCCCGCAACGACGCCCGGGATCTTCGGCGTGATGACGCCGTTCATCGCGCGCTGCTTGGGAGGAGCGCACTGTTGGCGCCGGCATGGGAGTCCTGGAGGCCCTTGCGTCGCCTTCGGGTGATGCGGCAGCGATCTTGGAAGGCCCCGCGCCACCCGCGGAGGGCCTGGCTCCATCTTTGGATTTGGCGGTGTGTGGCCCGTTACCAGGCGCACAAACATCGCCACCTCCCAAACTCCGGCTGCTGGGACAGCGTTGGTGTTCGCGAGCAGTGCCCCAGGTCCTTTCCGCGACCGGTCCGCTGCTCGCCCGCGTCGGGACGGGCTGTCCGGCTTCCGACTGGCCAACCGCCACCGTCGTCTTCTTCTTGGGTGCCATGATGATGAAGAAGCGTCGAACTAACTGCTAAAGCCAATTCTCACAACTGCGCCCCCTACCTGGCGCGCCAAAGATGTCGGTGGGAACACACCTATGGGATCACAAGAATCCCTACTACGGTTAGCGGGGCGCGGGGTTGAGAGAAGAGAGGATCAAACAGATAGCACATGGTTCGTTTATCCAGGTTCGGGCCACGAGGATGCGTAAAACCCTACTCCTGCTTTGGTGGATTGTATATCTGTGTTCTTCAGCTAGCTATGGGGCGTGAGGAGCTCCAAAAAGCCGAATCCTCCTCCTTGTCGCCTCGGGCCTCCTTTTATAGAAAAAGGGGTTGCCACAGTGGCACACAGGAGGTGGAAAGGGTACAGTGATGCGAGTTTATCCCTCGCATTCATGACAAGGTGCATTTAATGCGTCTTGCTTAGGTGTCCTTGCTTTATCGGGGACGGGGAGAGATCTGTCTTGTCCGTCGTCGCTCCTTCTTGCGTCGACACGCGCCCTAGCCAGCGATGCCTGAGATGCCATGTAGGTTGGAAGGCAGCTGAGGTGGCGCAATGGTGGTGATACGCCCAAAATGCATCACTATTTTGTATCATAATTTATCCTTATTCATTGATATATTTCACGTTACGGTGATGTTCTTATGTTGTTTTGGTCTATTTTACACAGTTTGCAAACTTTCCGATGCCGAAGCAGCAGACGCAGGATTCAGCAGTAAAAAGTGGACGCTGAGTTGCTGAAGAAGAATACCTCCAAATTACCTGAAAATTGACGGGAGATATTTTTCAGACGAATAACGAAGGCACGCGAAAGGGCAACCAGAGGGGGGCCACAGGGTGCCCAGGCGCCCTGGGGGCGCGCCCCCCTAGCGGCGCCGGGG
>LR738709.1:708865767-708896233 GCA_902687465.1 Secale cereale | reverse complement strand
GGGGGGGCGCCTGGAGCCCCTGGCCCACCTCTGGCCGCCCCCTTTTGCATATATGCTCTCCGTTATTCAAAAACCCTAAGGACAGGAACTTTTACGGAGTTCCGCCGCCGCTCCGTGGCGGAAACCTACAGAGAAGAAAAAGCCATCTCCGGCGGGCAGATTCCGTCGGGGAGATCACCTCCCGGAAGGGGAGATCGTCGCCATCGTCATCACCATCGTCACAGGCATCATCGAGATCATCATCAACATCATCCCCAACACCAGCACCATCTCCATCTTCATCCAAATCTCATCTTACAATCGCAACTTGTGTTGTAACTCGTACTACCTATCCTCTCTACTCCATCGATGTTGATTACTACTTTGTGGTGAATGCTATTGAGTTTTGTTGGAGAAATATTATTATGTCCAGATTGTTTATCACCTATTTATCCCCATTGATCATGATCTCCTTTATGTCTCGTGAGTAGTTACCTTAGTTCTTGAGGACATGGGGAAAGTCTTGTTGTTAGTAGTCATATGCTGTTGAAGTAATATGTGTTGTTTGATACTTAAGTTGCGTTGTCATTCTACTAGTGGTGTTGTGTGAGTCGAACACCCAACACTTCGCCTTCTTAAGGACCTAGGAGAATACATTGTGTATAAAGAATGCTCATGGTGGGTTGCAGAAGTGACAGAAACCTGAACCCCAGTTCGCATGCTTTTGCATAAGGGAATAATGGATCCTCGATCGTATTGCTATGGTTAAGCTTTTGCCTTAAATTCTATGTTGTATTTGTGGATGCTTGCAAGGTGTTTAATCATAAGAGTGCACTCATCTTAGTCTAGAGAGTATACTAGCATAGATCCACCCACTCAACACTTATCAACACATAACATAGTATCGATACGGGATATGGTGAAAGCACATGACTACCTCTCCCGTGTGTCCTCAGGAACGCTTTAGTCTTTATAAGTTCAGCTGCTAGGCCTCTCCTTTGCTAAGAAAGGATTGGGCCACTTGCTACTCTCAGTGCCTTTTACATTGCTTGCTTTTACTTTCCTGTTACTTATATCGAGAAACCCCTAAAAAGTTATCTTTCAGTGCTTGCAGTGATTTCTTGCTCAGAATCGCTTATCAATACCTTCTGCTCCTCGTTGGGTTCGACACTCTTACTTATCGAAAATGCTGCAATAGATCCCTTACGGTTGAGGGTCATCAAGTACCGTTTTCTGGCGCCGTTGCCGGGGAGCGTGGCGCTATTGGTAAAGTGAAACTGGTAAGGAAGTTTTTATAATTCTGTTTTTGTTTTTGCTATTTCTGCTCTTTGTCCTTATGGATAACCCTGTTATTGGAGCGTTGCTTGCGGGAAGACGCCCCACACCTGTGGTGGTTGATCCTCCTCCTACTGAAATTGTGCCTTATAAAATACCAGCTGGCATTATCGATTATGTTTTGGCTAATCGTTATGCAGGAGACAAACATCCCGGTGAACACTTGCTATATCTGTCACAACTAAGTTCATTATTTAAGCTTGCAGGTGTATCGAGGGAGTTTGTCATGAGAAAATTGTTTGCCGTATCACTTATAGATAAAGCTTCGGATTGGTATAGGCTTCTCGATAACTCACACTTGCTTGACTGGCAGGAGCTTATGTCTCTCTTTTATACTAAGTTTTATACTCTTCATGAAATTCATCGAGACAGGAACTATATCTATAACTTTAGGTCTCGTGACGGAGAAAGCATTGCTCAAGCTTGGGGGAGATTGAAGTCCCTAATGCTCAAAAGCCCTATTCATAAGCTTCCCAAGGAAATTATACTTACAAATTTTTATGCCAGGCTTTCTCGTCGGGATAAGGAGATGCTAGATGCCTCCTCTAGTGGGGTATTTCAGAAGAAAAGTGTTGAAGAAAGGTGGGATCTCATTGAAAGGATCCAGAGGAATACCGAAGATTGGGAAATTGATAAAGGTATTGAACCCGCTATAAATTATGAACATGATTATATTGAGAGCTATGTGAAAACTGATTACTTCAATACTTTTTGCTCTAAGATTGGTCTTGATTCCCATCTAGTGATTGATTTCTGTAAGAATTTTGCCTCTCACGTTGATTCTTTTAAAAAGAAGAGAGACCAGCACCATGAACCTTTTAAAGAGCCACCTATTGATATTTATGTTGCTGACCCTATTTTGCCTGCAGTTATATATGAACAGCCTCCTTTTCCCACGAGGATAAGGGGGCACTCTCTTGTGACAGGCATAATAAATAAAAGTGAGAGAAGAGTTGATGAGCCTGAGGACCAGATCAGGGTCGATCCTCGAGTTGCATTGATTAAAGACCTTGCTACTGATGATGTTTTGGATTCCAATATAAATTTTTGTGCTGTTTCCACTAACCTTGTCACAGCCAAGAATAAAGGCCCAATTTCAGGTACTCCAGTGGTATCTGTTAAAATAGGAGATCACAATTATTATGGGCTATGCGATTTGGGATCGAGTGCAAGCGCTATCCCCTATTCACTTTATGAAGAAATCATCGGTGAGATTTCCCCTTGTGAACTTGAAGAAGTTGATGTTACCATTCATCTTGCAAACAGAACAACTATCTCTCCTATCGGGATTGTGAGGGACGTTGAAGTCCTATGTGGAAAGGTAAAATACCCTATCGACTTTCTAGTACTTGGTTCAGAGAGGGACAATTTTTGTCCAATTATTTTTGGTAGACCTTTTCTTAGAACTTGTGGAGCTATAATAGATTGCAAGAAAGGTAAAGTTTCTGTTGAATTCGATGGTGAGCCATATGAATTTAATTTTTCTAAGTTCTCTAAGCAGCCTCGTGGTACTGATTTACCTAGTGATGATAAAATTATTGGAAGTATTGCCTCTATTTCTATTCCCCCTAATGATCCTTTGCAGCAATACATGGAGGACCACGAGAATGATTTGCATATGCAGGAAAGAAATGAACTAGATGAAATATTTTTGAGGCGGCCTGCTATCCTGAAGCACAACCTTCCGGTTGAACCTTTGGGAATTTTATCAAAACCGAAGGAAGACCCGGTGTTTGATCTTAAACCTCTTCCCGATACGCTCAAGTATGCTTATTTAGATGAAAAGAAAGTATATCATGTTATTATCAATTCTAACCTTTCAGGATATGAAGAAGAGCGATTATTGGAAGTACTTCGTAAACACCGAGGCGCAATTGGTTATACCCTTGATGACCTTAAGGGGATTAGTCCATCTATCTGTCAACATACTATCAACCTTGAGCCTGATGCTAAACCAGTTGTTGATCATCAACGACGGTTGAACCCGAAGATGATGGATGTTGTGAGAACTGAGATTCTCAAGCTTCTGGCCGCAGGTATTATCTACCCTATAGCTGATAGTAAGTGGGTAAGTCCGGTACATTGTGTTCCTAAGAAAGGAGGTACAATTGTGGTTCCTAATGATAAAAATGAATTAATACCTTAGAGAATTATTATTGGATATAGAATGTGTATTGATTACAGGAAGTTGAACAAAGCAACCAGGAAGGATCACTACCCGTTGCCGTTCATCGACCAAATGCTTGAAAGGTTATCCAAAAATACCCACTTTTGTTATCTCGATGGTTATTCTGGCTTCTCTCAAATTCATGTTAACACTGTCGATCAAGAGAAGACCACTTTTACTTGTCCCTTTGGTACTTATGCTTACAGGCGTATGCCTTTTGGTTAATGTAATGCCCCTGCTACTTTTCAAAGGTGTATGTCTGCTATCTTTCATGGTTTCTGCGGGGATATTATGGAAGTCTTCATGGACGATTTCTCCGTCTATGGAACTTCTTTTGACCATTGTCTTCACAACCTTAACAAAGTTTTGCAGAGATGCGAGGAGACAAATTTGGTACTCAACTGGGAAAAGTGCCACTTCATGGTTAATGAAGGAATTGTTCTTGGTCACAAGTTTCCGAAAGGGGAATTGAAGTGGACAAAGCCAAGATCGAAGCTATTGAGAGGATGCCCTATCCAAGGGACATCAAAGGTATTCGCAGTTTCCTCGGTCATGCAGGTTTTTATAGAAGATTTATTAAAGACTTTTCTAAAACCTCAAGACCCCTCACTAATCTTCTCTAGAAGGACGTTCCTTTTGTATTTGATGAAAATTGCAAGGAAGCTTTTGAAGTCCTTAAGGAAGCTTTAATAACCGCTCCTATAGTACAACCACCTGACTGGAATTTACCTTTTGAGATTATGTGTGATGCAAGTGATTTTGCTGTTGGAGCTGTTTTAGGACAAAGAGTTGATAAGAAATTGAATGTTATACATTATGCTAGCAAAACTCTTGATAGTGCTCAAAGGAATTATGCTACTACTGAGAAGGAATTCTTAGCTGTAGTTTTTGCTTGTGATAAATTTAGACAGTATATTGTTGATTCCAAAGTTATTATTCATACTGATCATGCTTCCATTAAGTACCTTATGACAAAGAAGGATGCCAAGCCAAGGCTTATCAGATGGGTACTCCTTCTTCAAGAATTTGATTTGCAGATTGTTGATAGGAAAGGAGAAGACAATCCGGTAGCGGACAATCTTTCAAGGATGGAAGATATACCGCATGATCCCATCCCAGTCAACGATAGTTTTCCAGACGAGCAACTTGCCGTTGTAAAAGTACAATATCTTTCCGACCCTTGGTATGCAGATTATGCTAATTTTATTGTTGCAAAGTATTTGCCCCCAGGTTTAACACTTCAGCAAAGGAAGAAGTTCTTTCATGATTTGAGGCACTACTTCTGGGATGACCCACATCTTTTCAAAGAAGGTCCCGACGGGATCGTGAGAAGATGCATTCCGGAACATGAGCAGAAGGACATTCTCAGACGGTGTCATGATAGTCCCTATGGAGGACATCATGCCGGTGAGAGGACTGCACATAAGGTTCTTCAATCAGGTTTTTATTGGCCTACTCTCTTTAAAGATGCTAGAAATTATGTTTTAGCCTGTGATAAATGTCAGAGAGTTGGTAACATTAGTAGAAGGAATGAGATGCCTATGAATTACTCACTAGTGATTGAACCTTTTGATTGTTGGGGTTTTGATTTTATGGGTCCTTTTCCTTCTTCGCACAAGTACACTCACATTTTAGTAGCTGTTGATTATGTGACCAAGTGGGTTGAAGCAATCCCCACTGAAAGTGCTGATCACAAGACATCTTTGAAAATGCTTAAAGATGTAATTTTTCCTAGGTTTGGTGTACCAAGGTATCTCATGACCGATGGAGGATCACACTTCACGCACGGAGCTTTTATAAAAGCTTTGGCCAAATACGATGTTAATCATAGAATTGCTTCACCATATCATCCTCAAACTAGTGGGCAAGTTGAGCTCACCAATAGAGAGATTAAGTTGATCTTGCAGAAGACAGTAAACAGAAATAGAAAGGACTGGTCAAATAAGTTAGGAGATGCTTTGTGGGCATATAGAACTGCTTACAAAAACCCCATGGGCATGTCCCCCTATAAGATGGTGTATGGCAAGGCTTGCCATTTGCCATTAGAGTTAGAGCACAAAGCTTTCTGGGCTGTTAGAGAGCTTAATGCTGACCCAAAATTAGCTGGTGAGAAGCGTCTCATGAACTTGACTTCTCTAGATGAATGGAGAAGTGAAGCTTACGAGAGCGCTAAAATGTTCAAGGAAAAGGTAAAAAAGTGGCATGATAGGAAGATTCTGAAACGTGAATTTAATGTTGGTGATAAAGTTTTGTTGTTTAGATCCCGTTTCATGTTTTCTCCAGGTAAACTACTTTCCATGTGGGAAGGACCATTTCATATTGAAGAAGTTTATCGGTCTGGTGCAATTAAGATTAATAATTTTGAAGGCACCGAACCTCAAGTTGTGAATGGGCAAAGACTTAAACATTACATAGCAGGAGACCCTGTCAATGTTGATGTGAATATAATATACACAACAACTCACGAAGAACATGTTGCAGCCCTGTTTCAGACGCCAGCTGAAGCAGAATAAAGAAAAAGGTATGTAGTACGGTAAGGAAACATCGCGAACCACCATAAAAGTTCCGTATTATGAGTTTTTGCAAAATTAGTAAAATTCTGAGCCTAAGTGGAGCCGGAGACGACCTCCAGGGGGTCCAGGCGCCCCCCTGGCGCGCCCCACCTCCTGGCCGTGCCGGGAGGCCGCCTGGACACCCGGGAGTCCGTCTCCGACCCCGCTTTGGTCCGTTACCTTCCTTTCTGTGCATAAATTTTTCCTATATATTTTCCCGGATTGTTCCGGCAACGTATCTTGCGATTTTGCGTGTTTTCTCTTCAATCTGTTTCTGCCAGGGAATCTTTTAGCTGAATTTAGGTGCCATGGCTTCTCCAAGCTCCCCCAAGGATGAGTTCGTCGTCAACGTCATCAACCCTTACCTCGCTGAGGTGAAGAAGCACCCTCAGGTTGTTCAGATGGAGGACGGTGTCTTTCATCAAGAAGATCTGAAGGGACCTATCAAGGAGGGGAGCGTCCAGGCCAGGCTGGAAGAAGTGGAGCAAGAAGTTTTCGAGTACAAGAAGATGATAGAGCGTGGTGTTGAAGCTAACTTTGACATCATCAACGAGCTGAAGAACTACTTCCTGAAGGAGATGTGGAAAAGCATCACCGCGTCTGAAGAAAGAATTATAGAGCTCCAAGGGCAAATTAATGATCTACATAACCAGAACTATGAGTATGAACTAAGGTTTATGCGCATGAGTTTGGGTGCTGAATGTAGGATTCAGGAGACGAGCTTCTCATATGAGACTGGAGAACCCATTCCATGGAAGCGTTTCGCCAAGGACTACGTGATCAACGCCAACAAGGATGATGAGTGAAATCTCCTGGGGTAATGGCATTCCCTTGGCTTGTTCCAAGCTTGGGGGAGTGCCCGGTATCATTATCTTTACCTTTTTTCTTTTAGAGTCAAGTAGAGTCGTATCATGTCTAGGGAGGTTGTTATATGAGATAGGTGTGTGCATTGAGGTCTATCACTCCTTCGGTGAAGAATTGTATCCGTGAGTGTGGAGTCGTCTATAATGGAATATTAATGAGAAGTTTATTGGTTCCTTTTGCTGCACTCGGTATTCTCTTCACGCAATCGACCTTATATGATGACTCTTATGTGGAGTATTGACCTTATGTCAGGTATGGCTGTGAAAACTTTATTTAATCTTGGGAAACATAGCTTTGGTCATAACAACAAGCATGATTTTCTTAAAGTATCAACATAGCCAAAACCTTTATGTTATTATGTTTGAAGTGTTATGCTGACAAGGAATACAACTTGATGTGTTATGCTTATTCCAATGTTCATGCTTTATATTGCTTTGCATCTTAGTCATCATCAATTGTCTGTTCTTTCAAAACCTTTGCTAGCCTAACTCTGTACTAAGCGGAATTCTGCTTGTGCATCCATACCCTTAAGCCAATACCTTCCATATGAGTCCACCATACCTTCCTACTCATGGTCTTCCACTACCACCTCCTAAAGTACAGAATTTATGTGTTATCCTCAAATGTTCAAAATCTTTTATTTTGTGCCTCTGTTTAGCTCATGAGGAAGTAATAGCTAATCCATGATCTTTTTGAGTTGGACAAGCTTCACCCCGGGATTGCATGTCTAATATGCAAACCCATAATACGAGAAGGAACTGGCAAAGAGGGCGCCCAGCTCGAAAATAATATAACAAACAAACCCTCCTTCACGCTTTGTTCATGAGAAATCAGAAAACTTTGGCAGTGATTAACAAAGGAGAATAAGAGGATGTGATCGTCCTCGTGCGGGAGCCGTTCCTCGAAACTTGTCCAGCTCAAGAAGTAGTTGAGTTATATATTAGCATTCGTTGACAAATCATGCACCTCTCAAAACTTGTTTTCATTCTGTTTGACTTAAGGATAGCACATGAGTTTTCCCTACTACCCTAGAGCAGGGCCCATCTTTTAATTTTAAGTTGAGTCAGTTATTCCTACTCCCTTCTATTCTTAAAGAGAGCAGACATTTGATGTTGATAAGGATTCATTCATATAAAGTTGCATTAAGATTTGTCATATCATATCCTTTTTGACATTATCATTTGATAAGTAAGTTGTTTGTCAAGCCCAGCTAAGGCAAATATCTTCCTTTGTGTTAACACTTTCACTTCTTGCCTGATGACATGTTCTTTCAAAAGCTTCAATTAGTCTCATCAAAACATAAAGAAAGAGCAAAAGTAAAAGCTATTAGTTGTTCTTTGACCAAAGGACATGTTTGCCATGATTCAATAAGTTTCCTTAGCCCTACTTTCGAATATAAGTGTTACCACTCTTTTATAAAGGCCTTATGAGTTGAAGATTGCTGTTGAGGATATTTAAGTTGGTGAGGAAACTGTGATGCTTCTTGTTCGTATTCTGTTTATCAACACTTCACTCTCTAAACTTGTGGACAGGTTTACCGAGCTCAGTATTCGCTTGGGGACAAGCGAGGTCTAAGATTGGGGGTGTTGATACGTCCAAAATGCATCACTATTTTGTATCATAATTTATCCTTATTCATTGATATATTTCACGTTACGGTGATGTTCTTATGTTGTTTTGGTCTATTTTACACAATTTGCAAACTTTCCGATGCCGAAGCAGCAGACGCATGATTCAGCAGTAAAAAGTGGACGCTGAGTTGCTGAAGAAGAATACCTCCAAATTACCTGAAAATTGACGGGAGATATTTTTCAGACGGATAACGAAGGCACGCGAAAGGGCAACCAGAGGGGGGCCACAGGGTGCCCAGGCGCCCTGGGGGCGCCCCCCCCTGGCCGCGCCGGGGGGGGGGGGCGCCTGGACCCCCTGGCCCACCTCTGGCCGCCCCCTTTTGCATATATGCTCTCCGTTATCCAAAAACCCTAAGGACGGGAATTTTTACGGAGTTCCGCCGCCGCTCCGTGGCGGAAACCTACAGAGAAGAAAAAGCCATCTCCAGCGGGCAGATTCCGCCGGGGAGATCACCTCCCGGAAGGGAAGATCGTCGCCATCGTCATCACCATCGTCACGGGCATCATCGAGATCATCATCAACATCATCCCCAACACCAGCACCATGTCCATCTTCATCCAAATCTCATCTTACAATCGCAACTTGTGT
The DNA here is from genome assembly GCA_902687465.1 of Secale cereale. Taxonomy (NCBI): domain Eukaryota; kingdom Viridiplantae; phylum Streptophyta; class Magnoliopsida; order Poales; family Poaceae; genus Secale; species Secale cereale. The sequence continues at coordinate 708,887,116 of LR738709.1, read as the reverse complement.
TGTAACTCGTACTACCTATCCTCTCTACTCCATCGGTGTTGATTACTACTTTGTGGTGAATGCTATTGAGTTTTGTTGGATAAATATTATTATGTCCAGATTGTTTATCACCTATTTATCCCCACTGATCATGATCTCCTTTATGTCTCGTGAGTAGTTACCTTAGTTCTTGGGGACATGGGGAAAGTCTTGTTGTTAGTAGTCATATGCTGTTGAAGTAATATGTGTTGTTTGATACTTAAGTTGCGTTGTCATTCTACTTGTGGTGTTGTGTGAGTCGAACACCCAACACTTCGCCTTATTAAGGACCTAGGAGAATACATTGTGTATAAGGAATGCTTATGGTGGGTTGCCGGAGTGACAGAAACCTGAACCCCAGTTCGCACGCTTTTGCATAAGGGAATAATGGATCCTCGATCGTATTGCTATGGTTAGGATGTTGCCTTAAATTCTATCTTGTATTTGCGGATGCTTGCAAGGTTTTTAATCATAAGAGTGCACTCATCTTAGTCTAGAGAGTGTACTAGCATAGATCCACCCACTCAACACTTATCAACACATAACATAGTATCGATACGGAATATGGTGAAAGCACATGACTACCTCTCCCATGTGTCCTCAGGAACGCTTTAGTCTTTATAAGTTCAGCTGCTAGGCCTCTCCTTTGCTAAGAAAGGATTGGGCCACTTGCTACTCTCAGTGCCTTTTACATTGCTTGCTTTTACTTTCCTGTTACTTATATCGAGAAACCCCTAAAAAGTTATCTTTCAGTGCTTGCAGTGATTTCTTGCTCAGAATCGCTTATCAATACCTTCTGCTCCTCGTTGGGTTCGACACTCTTAATTATCGAAAATGCTGCAATAGATCACTTATGGTTGAGGGTCATCAGGTGGGTCTTCACGAAGATCTACATGTCGCCACGCAGGTGCCTGCCCAGCTAGTTGGGTCGGTAGCTGCATACGGCGGTGGAAGTTTAGTCGGCGTGGGCCTGATGGTGGCCCAGCGGATGTCCTTGGCAAGGGCCTTGCAGGGGCCCCGGCAAGGGTCTTGCCGCGGCGCCTGCTGCCATCCCCGGCAAGGTGCTTGCCGGAGGTCTTGTGGTCTTCCTTGGCTGGGATGCCACCAAGGGTCGTCGTCTTCTTAGTGCGTATCTGATCTTGAATGTCTTCACAAAGATCTGCATGCCACTACGGGCATGTCTCCCGAATCCTTGCCCTATGGGGGCATCGGACTCAAGGGTGCTTCGCTCCGTAGGCGTGGGGCGAGTTGCCGCGGCAGGGGTCTTGCCGGGGCTACTAAAACTGGCTCCCGGCAAGGATCTTGCCGGGGGAACCCGCTTCGTCCCTTTGCTCTTTGTGGTCTTGTCCTTGGTGTCATTCTAGTTCTCTTGAGCTTCGGTCTTACCCTGGCTTACCTCCCTTGCCTTGCTTGGTGCGGCGGTGCCCGTGGCTCAGACTACCCGTGCACAGTCATAGGGGTACAAAAAAGTGTACCCCCTTTTTTGTACACCGACAGAGGGTTGTTGTTGTTGTTCTGGTTCTAGACAAGAAGTTGCATCAAAGTGTTCTGCTGCTGGATCAGCTGGGTGAGCTTAGGGGGAAACTCAAATCCGGACTCACATCTCGGACGCATCTGATGGGTTTAGAGACGAGAGATTAGAATAGAATGAGGTCTAGGGGAAAATCACTACCCATATGCATATGAGACAAACACAATCATATCACACCAAATCAATTTCAAGCAAGGGCATACAAAAGGTCTAGAACTAAACGTTACAAAAGTGCTTGGACTACTACTATATGGGGAAAAACTACTATTCATATGGTGGTCATCTATAAATTTTGATCGGTGGAAGATTCCATGATATCTGCTCCAGCTTCGTGTTCATAGTCATCATCACTATCATCAGGGTCGGAGTCGGTGTCGTCGATGATGATGTAGTCTTCAGAACGAATCTCCGTGGGTTCGTCGTCTTCTCCTCCTAGCGCGGGGTCTCCCATAAATACTCCTAGCTTCCTTGTCAGGTCGTCATTCTTCTCCATAAGTATTGCGATTTCCTCCTCATATCCGTCACGTGAAGACTTGAGTTCTTCTTCTAGCTCCGTGTTCCTGGTTAACGCCTTCTTCAAGTCTATCATGCCTGCGCACATCTGATGCTCCTATCGAGGAATGTGCTGGTTTAACTCTTGGATGAAGGCTGCAATGGACCTTTCCTTCCTGGTACTGATCATGTCCCATTGCTCATCTCGGCGCCCACATATCTGGTAGATAGTGTCCTTCAGCTCCTGTTTGTAGACTTCTCCAATTCGACCCATAGTAATGTGGGCTACCATACTCTTACCTAGGCTCCAGGTTGGTGCATCAAAGGAAAACTCTATGGGCTCAGTGACTCATGAACATCCTCCCGGGAATTTGAACTTGAATATTCCATCTCTCCTCTTCTGGTCAAGTGGCGGTGTAGGTCCCGGTGAAGCTTGGTATTCCGATGTTCAGGTACCTAGTGACTTCCTTCAAGTGTCTTCCAAAAGGTGTATCTTCATCCGGTTGGGTGAACTTGTTCCTTGAGTCCACCATCCTAGAGAGTAGAAAATGGAGAGGAGTAAGAAATGAGTAGAGAAGAGTGACCTATGGCTCATCTTAGTGGTCGTGTCCTACATTCAGAGTTTGCTCTAATACCATCTTGTAGCGACCACGATCCGAATGGACCGAGGTCTCTGTGCTCTGTGTCATCCCTGGAACGGTAATGCTGACACACGCAGTACTCGAAGGATTTATAACAGAGTGGCAATCACACACTTATTACATCGAATGTCTCAAAATAGAACTTATTTCAAAAGGTATGGCTTAAGGCCATCTAACACAATAACAGCGGAAGGCTTGGAAGATAAAGTGAGTCCATCATCTCCAACGGCATAGCTGAGTGCATGACAAATGACCTAGCGCACCTTACTCTTCTTCTAAAAAGTCTGCAACATGAAATGTTGCAGCACGAAATGGGTGACCACATGGAATATGTGATACGTCCAAAACGTATCTATAATTTCTGCTTGCTCCATGCCTCTTTTGGGTGATATTTCTATGATATTTATACACTTCCATACACTTTTGATCATATTTGGACTAACCTATTAACTCAGTGCACCCCAGTGCTAGTTTCTGTTTTCGGCTGTTTTTGTATTTCAGGTTTTCACATTATGAGAACTGCCAGAAAAAATCCAGAAAATTATATAAAAAATTAGCGTTCCAGAACCTACCAGGCACCCGAAGCACATCCGGAGGGGGGCCACCAGGGCCCCAGGCGCCCTGGCGGTGCGCCCCCCCCCCCCCCTTGGGCCGCGCCGGGGGGGCGCCTGGGCCCCCCGAGGCTCCGCTGATGCCCCCCTTTGGCATATATTTAAAGCGTCTCCCGAAACCCTCGAGACGGGAACTCTTTTTCGCGATCTCATCTCTGTTTCGTCGCCGCCGCCGCTTCCAAGATCGGGAGCACCAGGAGAACTCTTCCCGGCACCCTGCAGGAGGGGAGGATCACCACCGGGAGCTTCTCCACCACCATGGACGCCTCCCGGATGAGTTGTGAGTAGTCTCCCTTGGACCATGGGTCCATGACCAGTAGCTATGTGATGTTCTCCTCCCGTTCTTGTGCTTCACTAATTAGTCCTCGTGAGCTGCCCTACATGATCGAGGCACTTATCTAATCCTTATGTTGTTGCTATGATGAGTTTGCTGGGATCCGATGGATTACGAGATTATGTTCAGATTGTGTTTGAGTAATATATTTGATTCACCTCTTTTATATTTATGTTCGTAAGTAATTCTTGCATGTTCTCTGTTGTTATTTATTGCTTTGGCCAAGTAGTAGGTAGTGACTCCAAGAGGGAACGTTATGCTTGATTGTGGGTTCATGCCCCTCGATGACTAGTTTGAGTGACAGAAACATGAGTCTAGGGGATGTGCTGTTGCCACAAGGGGGAAAACAATGGTGCTTGTGCCCGCGGGTGCAAGGATTGTTTACTTTACGCAAAGTTCTTTTAATGCAGTTGTCTGTTGCTTTGAGTTTACACTATGGGTGGGACTCGCAACTTAATACCAGCGAGATGTTCTGGATAGATATCTCAAGGTGGATGATTAGTAGTAGATGCAGATGGATTTCGGTCTACTTACCTCGGCGTACCGCCCATGCTTTGAACCTCTACCTTTCTTGCAACTTAGTCAGCATTGGTCCTGTCAATTGCCCAGCTGTAATTCGTTTACCTCACATAGCAGTTTTATCGTCTTTTGGGAGAGAGACATCACTAGTGAACATCATGAGACTCCGGTCCATATTACCAGCATTGATCACATCCGCTATTTACTTTTCCGCTTTTTACTTACTATTGCAATTATACCTATCACTATTATCACTTGCGTTTGATCCTTTGTAAACTACAAGGCCGGAGGGATTGGCAACCTCTCTGTACTCGTTGGGAGCAAAGTTATTTGTATCTGTGTGCAGGTCCACGTTGATTGCTAATATCTAGCGCCGTTAGCAGTTGACACCTTCTTGTTGAAACTGGGAGTCTCAGGGAAAACGATCCTTGGTATTGCCAAGGGAAAACTTCTGCTACACTGCATCTCAAACCTTCCACTTGGGGTAACCAACGAGGTGTGAGAAGCCACCTAGCAAAGCAATATCTGGCGCCGTCGCCGGGGACTCCACTCTTCAGGATAGGGGAGTTGCACGCTATCTTTTACCTTTTCTTTTAGTCTTGTTAGTTTACCTTTCAGTTTTGCTTTAGTATCTTTTATCAAAAATCACAAAAATAGTTATCTTATTCTTTAGTTGTCATTATGTTGGGTCCTTTTGTCTTTGACGAGGCAGAAGTTCTCACCTTTAAACAAAGAGGTGGGGAAAGTCTGAAAGATGCTTGGTATAGAATTAATGATTCTCAAAAAAGAGCCACCAAGAAGCAACCTACTACTATCCTGCTTAGAAATTTTTATGTTGGAATAACTTCTTGGAATAGGTTTATTCTAGATACTGCTATCAATGGGAATTTCCTAGAAGCCCCAGTTTGGGAGTCTCTTAGTATTATTTAAAATCTTGTTGGGAATCCCCCTGTTGTTAGCATTCAAGAGGACATCACCCTAGCTCACATTATGAAAAAACTTGAAAAAATAGAGCTAGAGATGCCAAGCATCAATAAGATAAATGAGTTGGATCGTAAGATCCAAGGGAATTTGAATAGTGTCGGTGTACTAGAGTAGGGGTACCTTAGTATCCCGACTTGTGCACGGGCAGTAGCAGCCTCCCGTGGTCTGACTCACCACACGCCCGCCAAAGCCCACTCTGGCCCCTTTTGAAACCATTCAAGAACAAAGTATACAAGTCAGAAGATCAAGGCCCCGGCAAGAGGAGCTTGCCGGGAAGGCTGCCCTAAGCACAAGACCACTCTATTCTCGCAAAACCCTGGCAAGAGGAGCTTGCCAGGAAGGCCAAAGGACAGCCCCTCAGAAGATTTATCGTGGCGCATCGTGCGCCCCGGCAGGACCCGGAGGGCGGCAAGCTTCCGGGCCCGGCAAGATAGCGGCCCCTGCAAGATGCTTGCCGGGGGTGGCTTACGCTGTGTGCCCGCGCTCCAGCTCATCTGGCCACGCGTCGCCCCGGGGCCCTTCCAGGGGCACGTGGCAGATGGCTGTGCAGCCTGGGGTACTCGGTGGCGACCCGCGGTGACGAGGCTATTGCCGTGGCGAACGGAGATGCATGGACGGACGCTTTTGGGGCGACGGCGACGGGCATTCAATGCCCTTGTCCCCCACCGTCAGAGTTAGGTGAAGACCACTGTTCATATACTGTTCGTGCACTGTTACAACTACCACCGATTTTACACTTTTACCCTCCTCTACGTTGACACCTGTCGGTGACCCCTTTGAGCTATAAAAGGAGGCCCATGCACAACGTAGAGGGGGTTCGATCCCAGAAACTTAACCACTCTCTCGCTCGGTGCAGCTAGTACTGTAGATCTTCAAGCTCCCGAGCCCAAGAACTCAATACAACCAAGGCAGGAGTAGGGTTTTACGCGTACGCGCGGCCCGAACCTGGGTAAACTGCCCGCGTGTGCTCCTCGATCTGCTCTCCGTGCTCCCTCCGCTCCCTTACCGCAACGTAGAAGGGGCTCCGGTCCCATAGGTGTTCACGGGCGGTCAGTTTCCCCGACATCTTTGGTGCGCCAGGTAGGGGGCGTCGAGGTTGTACGAACCTGATCCGGCGCTCACGCGGGCGCAACCTTCAGCAACCTCTCCAACTACATCAACATCATCGACTACATCAACATGCCTCCGAAGAAGAAGGCTTCGGAGGTCGGAGGCCCGTCTGCGTCGATCCCACCACCACCAGAACCAACGGTTGGTGGGGTAGACGCTGGCGGAGGGGTGGACGCCGGCGAGGACACTCGCGGCGCCACCAAGTCCAAGGACAAGACGGACGACCGGGCGAACTCCAAGACCTCGGCATCCGTGCACGCACCACGTCCCTCTCAGGAGGTGCCAGACCAGCAGCGACGTGGTACCGGGGGTACCATACGCTTGCTGGGACGGGGACAAGCCGGTGAGTCGCGGGATGCTCAAGGCCAGCGCGCTGGTACGAGCAAGGCGCGGTCGTCAGGGCGAGACCATGCTCCTTCTAACCCTGTTAGAAGTCCGAGCATATCTCGGTCCTCGCACCGCTCGCCGCCGCTTCCCTCCTCTCCAGCAGAAGCTCTTGCTAGAGCCCAACTGCTCCTCGACTTCCCTCCAGCGGCAGACAAGGCCGAGGACTGGAGGGCTACAATCCAGAGCCTCATCGCCTTCGCCAACAACGACACGCCGCAGCAGCCGGCAACATCACGGCCTCGGCAAGTCGACCAAGCGAAGGCCGATGGAGACAAGACCGCCGGTGGTGCAACTACTGTGCACTCCCCGCCGCGGAAGCAGAAATCGCCACCCCGCCGGATCAACGTCGACGACGACTCTACAGCGTCGTCGGATCCACGGGCTCGCCGCGATCAACGCCAAGTCCTCGACGATAGGCGACAAGAGGACGCTCAAGCCCGCATCGAGCGTCGACGAGAAGCCCGAAGACAGTCCGATCAGCGCGCTGGGACTGCTGTCGACACGCACGCGCCCGGTGAACCCGACGACTTGCCGTACGCGGCAGGTTGCCCTGCGTTCACCCGAGAGCTGAGGCATGTCCAGTGGCCCAGCATGAAGAACTTTAAGCCCGACGTACCCGAGAAGTACGACGGCAAGACACACCCCTCAGAGTTCCTCAGCATCTACACCATCGCGGTGCAGGCTGCCGGGGGACGCGACGAGAAGATCTTAGCGAACTACTTCCCGCTCGTGCTCAAGCCCAATGTTAGATCCTGGCTCATGCACTTGCCGGAGAACTCCATCTCTTCTTGGGCAGATCTGTGCCACCAGTTTGTTGGCGCCTTCACGGGCGGCCACAAACCCCACGGCCAGGAGAGCGATCTCCACATCCTTGCCCAGAAAGAGGGAGAGTCCCTGCGAAAGTATATCCAGAGGTTCAGCCGCGTTCAGCACAACATCCCCGATGTCCACCCTGCCGCGGTTATCAGCGCGTTCCACCAGAACGTGCATAACCGCCGGATGAGGGAGGAGATGGCGATGACCAAGATCCGAGATGTCAGTGAGCTTTACGCTCTGGCTGACAAGTGTGCACGCGCTAAGGAGGGGAGGAGACTCCCCGGAGAGGATACTGGAGCAGGGGGAACAGACAGCGAGGATGCCGCCCCGACAAGGAAAAACCGGCGGCGGAATAACAAGAAGAAGAAGAACAAGGAGGTACTGGTTGTCGAGCAGTCCGGCAAGGAGGCTCCCGCCAAGAAGACACAGGCTGGTGGCTCCGGCAAGGAGTCCGCCCCTGTAGCGGCAGCCGACAAGCAAGACGGCTCCGACAAGCAGTACTGCAAGATCCACCGCACCAAGGGCCACGATCTCCAGAACTGTAAGAGGGTAGAGTACCTCGTAGAGCAGCAGAAGGCTGAATACGAGCGTCGCGACAAGGAGAAGGCCCAAGGAGGCGGAGGAGAGCCCAGCAAGAAGCGGCCGTTCAATGGCCGGGGAGGACGCCGCGGCAAGGCCAAGCAGCGGCAAGGAGACAGACCTCCCCGGGGCCGCGACAAGGATGAGGACGAAGACGACGATGAGGACATGGATGAAGGAGACAACAGCGAGCAGGAGTTCCAGAAGGCCATGGAAGTTCTGTGTGTCAACGGAGGTGCCTCTCTGCACACTTCCCACCGCCAACTCAAGCAGTGGGTGCGGGAAGTGAATGCAGCTGAGCCGCCCGTCGAGTCACGCAGGCTGCTGAAATGGTCCGGCACGCCCATCATCTTCGACCTTGAGGACAACCCTGACCGCACAACAGCGGTCGGGTGTTTGCCGATGTTGGTTTCACCAACTATCCGTAACCTCAATGTCAGCAAGATGTTGGTTGACGGCGGGGCCGGCCTTAACTTGATCTCCTCCGCTGTGATCAAGAAACTGCAGATTCCCGACAGCGAGCTCGAGGAAACCGGGTCATTCCAAGGGATCAACCCGGGAAGGAGCAAGCCGAAGGGGAAGATCACGCTGCCAGTGACCTTTGGCGGAGAGCTCAACTTCAGGACGGAGAGGATCACGTTCGACGTTGCCGATATCCCATTGCCATAGAATGGGATACTTGGCCGTCCTGCGCTCGCCAAGTTCATGGCAGCTTCCCACTATGCCTACAACATGCTCAAGATGCCGGGGCCGATAAGCATCATCTCTGTCCCCGGTGACAAGAAGGATGCGCTTATCTACGCCGACAAGATCTACCGGGATGCAGCAGCCGCGGCAGACAGCAAGGCACTTGCCGCTGAAGCTCCCGGGGGGAAGACCAAGACCAAGTCCGGCAAGAGCTCTGGAGCCCACTCCGGCAAACGCACCTCTTCGGAGTGCTGCGCTGCCGTCGAGGACGCACCATCGAGCTCCACCGGCAAGTGCAAGAAAGGAATGGCAGCTCCACCGGCAACCAAGAAGGTGTCCGCCAAGGAGGACGGCACTGGTGGTACCTTCACCATCAATGCTACACTCGACCCCAAATAGGAAAGCGCGCTCGTTGCCTTCCTGCGAGCGAATGTCGACGTGTTCGCGTGGCAACCGTCTGACATCCCCGGCGTTCCCAGGAAGGTAATTGAGCACAAGCTTGCTGTTTGTCCTCACGCGTGGCCCGTCAAGCAGAAGGTCAGGAAGCAAGCTGTGGAGCGCCAAGAGTTCATTGCCGAGGAGATAAAGAAGTTGGAAGCAGCAGGCCTGGTTAGAGGTGTACTACATCCCACGTGGTTGGCCAATCCAGTTGTCGTGCGAAAGGCAAATGGGAAATGGAGACTTTGTATAGACTTCACTGATGTGAATAAAGCTTGTCCCAAGGATCCTTTTCCCTTGCCACGCATCGACCAGATTGTTGACTCCACGGTGGGATGTGAGTTGCTTTCATTTCTCGATGCATACTCAGGTTACCACCAGATATTCATGGCTGAGGAAGATGAAGAAAATACTGCATTCATTACTCCATGTGGCACATACTGCTTCATACGCATGCCCTTTGGATTGAAGAATACGGGCTCAACATTTGCAAGGGTGGTCCACAATGCTTTTGAGCCACAGATACACAGGGATGTAGAAGCCTACATGGATGATATAGTGGTCAAGAGCAAGAGCAAGGACACCCTAATCCAAGACCTAGAAGAAACCTTTGAGAATCTGCGCAAGATACAACTAAAGTTGAACCCCGAGAAGTGCGTTTTCGGAGTCCCCTCCGGCAAGCTTCTCGGGTTCTTTGTGTCCCAGAGGGGGATTGAAGCCAATCCCGACAAGATAAAAGCCATCGAGCAGATTGAAGCCCCGAAGCGCGTCAAGGACGTAAGGAGACTTGCTGGTTGTGTGGCTGCCCTCAGCAGGTTCATTTCAAAGTCTGCAGAACGCGCCCTGCCTTTCTTCAAAATCTTGAAAAAGGCAGGTCATATGAAATGGACTCCGGAGGCGGAGGCAGCGCTGCAAGACTTGAAAGGATACCTGTCCTCCACTCCAATACTTGTCGCACCTAGGCCACAAGAGAAGTTGCTGCTATACCTAGCGGCAACCAATCAAGTGGTTAGTGCTGCGTTAGTAGCGGAGAGGGAGTCGGATGAGGAACCCACATTCCCGGCAAGCGCATCCAGCGACAAGCAGGGGGCTTCCCCGACAAGCTCTGGCCCCAACAAGGACAAGTCTGCGCAGGAACAAGGAGAAGTACGAAAGAAGATGGTGCAGCGCCCAGTTTATTTTGTAAGTTCCCTCTTGCAGGGGGCTAGTTCAAGATACTCTGGGGTGCAGAAGTTACTTTTCGGCCTTCTCATGGCCTCAAGAAAGCTGCGCCATTACTTCCAAGCACATGAGATAACGGTGGTCACTCGCTTTCCATTGAAGAGGATATTGCAGAACCTAGAAGCAACAGGCAGGATCGTCGAGTGGGCGCTGGAACTGTCAAGCTTTGGTCTCAAGTTTGAGAGTACTTCAACCATACAGAGCAGAGCTTTGGCAGAGTTCATAGTAGAATGGACACCAACACCAGATGAAGAAGTTCCAGAGACAAGCATCCCCGCCCAAGAAGTAAGCAAAGAATGGATAATGTACTTCGATGGTGCCTTCTCGCTGCAAGGCACCGGCGCGGGCGTATTACTCATAGCGCCCACCGAAGAGCACCTCAAGTACGTTGTTCAGATGCACTTTCTCAAGGAACAAGCGACAAACAATACTGCTGAGTATGAAGGTTTGCTTGCCGGTCTCAGAATTGCGGCCGAACTTGGGATCGAGAAGTTGATTGTGCGGGGAGATTCACAATTGGTGGTCCGACAAGTAAACAAGAGTGACCAGAGTCCTTTGATGGAGGCTTATGTAGATGAAGTGAGGAAGCTTGAAGAACACTTTGAAGGTCTGCAGATGGAGCACGTTCCAAGAGCTCAGAATGATATCGCAGATGGCCTCTCAAAGTGTGCTGCAATGAAGTTACCTGTGGAACCAGGGGTCTTCGTGCTCAAGCTAACTCAACCATCCGTTACACCATCAGTTGGGCAAAGCAAGAAGAGGAAGTTGGCGTCCGGCGACTACTTGCCGGTGGATCTTCCCGAAGCCGCCGCCAAGGTCCCCAAGATCAACAACCAAGATGCTGAGGAACGGTCTGCTCCTGCGGACCCAAGGGTCCGTACAATTGAAGGAGGCGTTCCCGACAAGCCTTGCCCCGGCAGGCTTGCCGGGGAAGCCTCAGCTCCGGCAGAGCCGCAGGTTCATGCCATAGAAGCTGAGGTTCCCGCAGCAGCACTGATGCCTTTAGTCCTTGTTGTTGAGCCTCAGGCTCCAGCATGGGCACAGCAAATAGTCCGTTTTCTTCAGACTGGAGAACTTCCCGAAGAACCAGAAGAGATAGAGAGGATAACCAGACAGTCAAGTATGTATCAGTTCGTCGGCAATGAACTGTACAGAAGAAGACTCAATGGTGTCAGATTGAAATGCATTTCCCGGGAAGATGGACATAAGCTGTTGGCAGAGGTACACGGAGGCATATGTGGCCACCACATTGGCGCAAGAGCACTTGCCGGGAAGGCATTCCGGCAAGGGTTCTTTTGGCCAGAAGCCCTCCAAGATGCAACTGCACAAGTAACTAAATGTGAAGCATGCCAGTTCCATGCCAAGCAAATACACCAGCCAGCTCAAGCTCTCCAGATGATCCCTTTGTCCTGGCCATTCTCGGTCTGGGGGCTCGACATCCTCGGCCCTTTTCCCCGCGCAGTCGGGGGCTTTGAGTACTTGTACGTAGCAATCGACAAGTTCACAAAGTGGCCAGAAGTGGAACCAGTGAGAAAGGTGACAGCACAGTCAGCAGTCAGGTTCTTCAGGTCAATAGTTTGCCATTTCGGGATCCCTAACAGGATCATCACCGACAACGGCACGCAGTTCACAAGACGCACCTTCAGGCAGTACGTCCAAGACCTTGGCGCCAAGGTCTGCTTTGCTTCTGCTGCTCACCCGAGGAGCAATGGTCAAGCAGAGAGGGCGAATGCTGAAGTGCTGCGCGGACTAAAGACAAGAACGTTCGACAGGCTGCACAAGTGCGGAAGAAACTGGATAGAGGAGTTGCCGGCGGCTCTTTGGTCAATCAGGACGACACCAAATCGAGCCACTGGACAGACACCCTTTGCTCTTGTCTATGGAGCAGAGGCAGTTCTCCCCACAGAACTCGTATACGGGTCTCCTAGAGTACTCGCTTACGATGAGCTCGAGCAAGAGCAACTGCGGCAAGATGATGCATTGCTCCTCGAGGAGGAACGTCTCCAGGCTGCTGTACGAGCTGCTCGATACCAGCAAGCCTTGCGTCGCTATCATAGCCGCAAGGTCAAGGCCAGGAGTCTCGAGGAAGGCGACCTTGTTCTTCGGCGCGTTCAGTCCGCCAAGGGCTCCAACAAGTTGAAGCCAAAGTGAGAAGGCCCTTATCGGGTGAGACAAGTCACGAGGCCCGGCGCTGTCCGCCTTGAGACCGAAGAAGGCTTACCGGTGAGCAACTCCTGGAACATAGAGCATCTTCGCAAGTTTCACCCATAAGGCGCGGTTGCCGTGATCCGCTCCGGCAACCACCTTTTGTACAAGTCTTGCCGCTGTTGCATGTAAACCTTTGTACAAAGCCGGGCGCAGACCCCGTGCATCAGTAAAACCTTTGTGCTTCACACTGTTTGTCATTCCATGCTCTTCTTTTTTACTTGCATGTATCATCTGACATTCCTTGCAGCACGCACCCCCGGTAAGCAGTAACAAGCCGCAAGGCCCCATGCTAGTGTCTTCCTCCTCTTTTTCTTTTCTCTCTTAAACAGAAGAGGTGTTCCTCGCGCACAAGTTTGCCGGGGGGGAAGGAGATAGAGGTATGGACCAAGTGCTGTTCAAGAAAGGGAAGCCTTGCCGGGAAGCAAACAATCCATGAAAGCTAAGTTACCAGAGTTTGAGCAATTCAAATTTTTAAAATTTCTTAGTTGTCTTGCTTGAACAATCACACTTTGTATGGAAAACCTGTGCGCGGAGGAACCTACCCGTGGCTAGCCGCACCCTTACTTTGTTTTGAGCACGCTCAACGGCTTAAGTGAGCTGCGACAAGTGTTGCGCCCTTACTTCGTTTTCGAGTTCGCTCAGCAACCTAAGTGTGCTGCGACTAGCTGCGGCAAGGTTTCTTGCCGGCAAGGGCATTGCTAGCAGGCTGCTAAGAGTCCCGCACTCAGCGCTCGCGGCAAGGGTCCCTTTGCCGGCAAGTTCCCTAAAAAGCGTAGGGTGGAAAGCATACAAAGTAAAAAGACTAAACAAGCGAGATAACAGTGCATTGATCATCTAGAATAAAGTTATATTACAAGATAGCTTGCCGCTGTTCTAACCAACTATTACCCATGACTTAATTGACAGCGGCAAAGGAAGCGGAAAGAAGGGAGCCTAGTCTCTTCGGTCTCCATCGACCCTCTGGATCTTTCCCGCCTTGGCCACGATGTGGGCAACTTGCGCCTTCAACGCCTCCTGGTCAGCTTCGGGCGGCAGGGTCCGGAGGACGTTGACGAGGTTGATCCCGGGGTTGCGGTAGACGATCTTCGACAACACCCGCTCCATAGTACCCATGCAAAGCCGGCGCGCCTCATCAGCCAGCTGCGCGGGGATCTTCTCCCGTAGCCGCGCAAGCGCCGGCGCCACCCCTCTGAAGAACAGGCTCAGCTTGGCGCTGTGGGGGAGGCTCTCGTCGGGGGAGTACACGAGGTGCTCCGCCCTCAACGCCACCATTTCCATGTCGATATTGGCGGCGGAGGCGACGAGCTCCTCGGTCCACTGCTCCACCGTCCTCTGAAAATGGTTTTGCGAGATGGCGGCGCTTTCCAGCAAGGCCCTCTCAGTACGGAGATCATCCTTCAGCTTCGTCTCGCGATCCCGGGCAGCGTCAAGCGAGTCACTAAGGGTGGAAACCTTCAGCTCCAAGTCAGCGATGGAGTCCCTGGTGTCGGTGAGCTCTTTGCCTTTGTCGGAGAGGCGGATTTGCAGATCAGAGTTGGTGTGGGCGTCCTTCTCCCGCGCCACGTTGAGCGCGGCAACCCTGTCCTCGCTCGCCTTCAAGTTCGTCTCCAACTGCGCCACCCTGGCCTCCAGATCCCTCTTGGCGGTCTCTGCGGCAGCTGCGGCATCCCTCGCCTCCTGCAGAGCCCCGCCAATGGCCTGCTCGCGAGCGGTGAGGTCGTCCTCGTGGCTATCAAGGTCGACCTTCCGCTGGTTGAGCTCTCCTTCCCGCCGAGATAGCTCGTCGGCGGCCAGACGCTGCTGCTCCTCCACCTCGGCCTTCTCGAGGAGGAACACCTGGTGTGCTCCGGCAAGCTCTTCACGCTCCTCCGCCAAGTTCCGGAGGGCCGCCTGGTTGGCGGCACGGAGCTCCGCGGCACGCTTCTCCAGATCAGTACCAGCCTTGGCAGCCAGAGCCTCCCGGGAGTCCAACTTAGCCTGCCTGGCCCGGTACAAGGCCAGAAGCCGGCGTAGGAGTTGCTCCTCTTCGGGCTCGTTGCTGCTGCCGGGCGCATCGACAACCTTCAGCCCGGCGGAGGCGAGAACTTCCCCGTCGAAGGTCTCCCCCTCCGCGGGTGCTCTTGATGAGGACGCCCACGGGACTTGGATGAAGACCCTGTTGGCGGCCTCCAGATAGACACCCGACCCAGCCGCGGGGGCGAAAGGGTCGGCGGCCGGTGCAGCGTCCGGCGCTCCTGCGGCCTCAGGGCCAGCAGTATGGTCGCCGGTCCCTTCCCCAGCTGCGGCGTCGGCGGTCGGGGCGGTCTCCTCGGCGGCTGGCTCGTCAGCACCAGCCATTCCTTTGGTGGTGGCGTCGCTAGTGTTGCCGCGCACGTCTTCCTCGGCGATGGTCTCCGTCTCCATCGGCTCCGGGGCGGGCGGATCTAACAGAAGAAAAAGAAAAGAAAGATCGTCAAGCAAATATCCAAAAAAGATGAATCCAAGAAGAAGAAATTACAAGGGTTACCTTCGCGGGCCTCTTCAACAATGGGGTCCCTCGTCGGGGAATTTTCCCTTGGCGGCGTAGTAGTGGCCCCTGCTGGCGGAGGGCCACTTGCGCCTTCCCTTGGCGGGGTGCTCACCCTTGTCGGGCTGCTCGCCCTTGGCGGAGTACCCGTTCTTGGCGGAGCACTGTCCCTCGCCGGGGAGCTCATCCTTGGCGGGGAGGGTGGAACAAGCGGCTCGTCGGGGGCGGTCTCTTGGTGCTCCTGCGGCTGCGGCTCCACTTCTGCACAAGACAACAAGACATCAAAACGGATAACCACCTCAAGCGCACCCGTCAAACGGAAAGATGAACAAAAAGACTTACGCTGGGGGCTGCGCTGGGGCTGCTCTCCGGAGCAGCAGGCTGGTCCGGCAAGCTTGTCGCTGGCGCGTCACCTGTCACCGTGACGGGCTCGTCGTCCTCAATGTCAACCACAGGGATCTTGGCCCTCTTCGCCATCCGCTGGGTCAAGGTCCTGGAAGCCAAACAAGATTAGAACCAAGCAAGGGAAATCAAGACAAAATCAAAGGAAATAATTATTGCAAGTACTTACTCTTCCTCCTCTTCATCGGAGCTGAGGGCGGAGAAATCAAACTGCGCCTCACGTGCTCCTGCGCGAGGAGCTGGAGGAGAAGGCTCCCTCGGGCGTTTGGCGGGCTCCGGAGCTGTGGGTTGTGAGGACCCCGCACCGGTCGTCCCTGAAGACCGAGGAGCAGAAGGAACACCAAAGCCACTCCGAGAAGATCCCCCTCCGCTTGTCGCTCGAGCACGGGGCGCCTCCTTGACGACCTTGCTCGTCGCGGGGGCGCGCGTCGCACGGCGCCTCGGGTGCTGTCGGGGCGCCGGTGGCCTCGTCGTCTCAGTGGACTTGCGGAGGCGCTTCTTCTGCGGTGGCGGAGGACTTGGCGGCGGCGGAGAGTTCTCCGAGTATGAGGAAGCGTGGTCGTCGAGGTTCAGTGACCCACCCGAGTCTTCGTCGGAATCGCCCGATTCGGCGTCCTCCTCGACGGGCTCACTGGACTCAGAGCCTTGCCCGGCAGCCTCGCTCGTCCCGACAGGCTCCCCGGCAGGCTCCCCGGCGAACTCCTCGGGCACAATCTTCAGCAGCTTGAGGATCTCCGCCTCCTCGGCCTGGCTCACTGCGTCCGCCGCCTCTGCTTCGTCCACCGTGCACCCAAATTCACCTGCGGCCGCAGCCGCGGCGGCCTCCTCCATCCTGCTAGCTATGTATGCCACATCCCGGTCGGTGGTCTCCCGGGTGAGGCCCTTCTTCTCCTCGGCGTTGCGTGGCTTTTCAACCAGGTTGTCGAAGAAAGCCTGCACGGTCTCCGCTGAAGGCACCAGCCAAGTGGGGACAACCCCGTGGGAGTCGCACTCGGGCATCACCGCGCGGATGGCACTAAGGGCAGTGTTGTTGCACAACGGCACTACTCCCCGGGACGGGGTGAACCACTCCTTGTGCTTGGGGTCGTGCTTAAACAGCTCCCGGACCATCCCCTTCAGTTCCAAGACGGTGAAGTTATAGTTCAGCCCGGGGCGCAGCCTCATGCGGTCTGCCGCGTTGCCGAACTCCCAAGCGGGTCTTTTCCTTTCCTGCAGAGGGGCAATGCGGCGGCGGAGGAAATCAGCCCCAACTTCACCCACAGTCAGGTTGGCGGCCCGGAGGCGAAGGATCCTAGTGTAGGGTAACGTTGCATGGGAAACAAAAATTTTCCTACGCTCACCAAGATCAATCTAGGAGATGCATCTACGAGAGGAGAGTTGGATCCACATACCCTTGTAGATCGCTAAGCGGAAGCGTTCAAGAACGCAGTTGATGGAGTCGTACTCGCCGCGATTCAGATCGCCGAAGATCCTAGCACCGAACGGACGGTGCCTCCGCGTTCTTCACACGTGCAGCCCGGTGACGTCTCCCACGCCTTGATCCAGCAAGGAGAGAGGGAGAGGTTGGGGAAGACTCCATCCAACAGCAGCACGACGGCGTGGTGGTGGTGGAGGAGCGCGGGACTCCAGCAGGGCTTCGCCAAGCGCTGCAAGAGACGAGGAGGGAGAGGGGTAGGGCTGCGCCAAGAGGGAGACTTTCTCGTATGTCCAACAGCCCTAAAACCTCACATATATATAGGGGGAAGGGAGGGCTGCGCCCCCCTTTAGGGTTTCCCTCCCCTAGGGTGCGGCCAGCCCTAGATCCCATCTAGGGGGGCGGCCAAGGGGGAGAGAGGGGGAGGCGCACCACTATTGGGCCCTAGGGCCCAACTGCATTAGGGTTTGCCCCCCTCCCCTCTTGGAGGCGCCCTAGGACTTGGTGGGGGGGCGCACCAGCCCCCTTGGGGCTGGTCCCCTCCCACACTTAGCCCATGCAGCCACCTGGGGCTGGTGGCCCCACCTGGTGGACCCCCGGGACCCTCCCGGTGGTCCCGGTACATTACCGATATCGCCCGAAACTTTTCCGGTGACCAAAACAGGACTTCCCATATATGAATCTTTACCTCCGGACCATTCCGGAACTCCTCGTGACGTCCGGGATCTCATCCGGGACTCCGAACAACATTCGGTAACCGCGTACATACTTTCCCTATAACCCTAGCGTCATCGAACCTTAAGTGTGTAGACCCTACGGGCTCGGGAACCATGTAGACATGACCGAGACAACTCTCCGGCCAATAACCAACAGCGGGATCTGGATACCCATGTTGGCTCCCACATGTTCCACGATGATCTCATCGGCTGAACCACGATGTCAAGGATTCAATCAATCCCGTATACGATTCCCTTTGTCTATCGGTATAGCACTTGCCCGAGATTCGATCGTCGGTATACCGATACCTTGCTCAATCTCGTTACCGGCAAGTCTCTTTACTCGTTCCGTAACACATCATCCCGTGATCAACTCCTTGATCACATATTGTGCACATTATGATGATGTCCTACCGAGTGGGCCCAGAGATACCTCTCCGTCATACGGAGTGACAAATCCCAGTCTCGATTCATGCCAACCCAACAGACACTTTCGGAGATACCTGTTGTGCACCTTTATAGCCACCCAGTTACGTTGTGACGTTTGGTACACCCAAAGCATTCCTACGGTATCTGGGAGTTGCACAATCTCATGGTCTAAGGAAAAGATACTTGACATATAGAAAAGCTTTAGCATACGAACTACACGATCTGTGCTAGGCTTAGGATTGGGTCTTGTCCATCACATCATTCTCCTAATGATGTGATCCCGTTATCAACGACATCCAATGTCCATGGTTAGGAAACCGTAACCATCTATTGATCAACGAGCTAGTCGTCTAGAGGCTCACTAGGGACATGGTGTTTGTCTATGTATCCATACATGTATCTGAGTTTCCTATCAATACAATTCTAGCATGGATAATAAACGATTATCGTGAACAAGGAAATATAATAATAACCAATTTATTATTGCCTCTAGGGCATATTTCCAACAGCTGTTGGGGAACGTCGCATGGGAAACAAAAATTTTCCTACGTTCACCAAGATCAATCTAGGAGATGCATCTACGAGGGGAGAGTTGGATCCACATACCCTTGTAGATCGCTAAGCGGAAGCGTTCAAGAACGCGGTTGATGGAGTCGTACTCGCCGCGATTCAGATCGCCGAAGATCCTAGCACCGAACGGACGGTGCCTCCGCGTTCTTCACACGTGCAGCCCGGTGACGTCTCCCACGCCTTGATCCAGCAAGGAGAGAGGGAGAGGTTGGGGAAGACTCCATCCAACAGCAGCACAACGGCGTGGTGGTGGTGGAGGAGCGCGGGACTCCAGCAGGGCTTCGCCAAGCGCTGCGGGAGACGAGGAGGGAGAGAGGTAGGGCTGCGCCAATCGACCGAGGTCAAAACTTGTTCTGGGCAGCCCTAAACTTCACATATATATAGGGGGGAGGTAGGGGCTGCGCCCCCATCTAGGGTTTCCTCCCTAGGGGTGGCGGCAGCCCCCCAGAACCCATCTAGGGTGCGGCCAAGGGGGGGAGAGAGAGGGGGCGCCCTAGGATGGGCCTTAAGGCCCATCTGGACCTAGGGTTTGCCCCCCTCCACCCTCCATGCGCCTAGGGACTTGGTGGGGGGGCGCACCAGCCCCCTTGGGGCTGGTCCCCTCCCACACTTAGCCCACGCAGCCACCTGGGGTTGGTGGCCCCACCTGGTGGACCCCCGGGACCCTCCCGGTGGTCCCGGTACATTACCGATATCGCCCGAAACTTTTCCGGTGACCAAAACAGGACTTCCCATATATGAATCTTTACCTCCGGACCATTCCGGAACTCCTCGTGACGTCCGGGATCTCATCCGGGACTCCGAACAACATTCGGTAACCGCGTACATACTTTCCCTATAACCCTAGCGTCATCGAACCTTAAGTGTGTAGACCCTACGGGTTCGGGAACCATGTAGACATGACCGAGACAACTCTCCGGTCAATAACCAACAACGGGATCTGGATACCCATGTTGGCTCCCACATGTTCCACGATGATCTCATCGGATGAACCACGATGTCAAGGATTCAATCAATCCCGTATACGATTCCCTTTGTCTATCGGTATAGCACTTGCCCGAGATTCGATCGTCGGTATACCGATACCTTGCTCAATCTCGTTACCGGCAAGTCTCTTTACTCGTTCCGTAACACATCATCCCGTGATCAACTCCTTGATCACATATTGTGCACATTATGATGATGTCCTACCGAGTGGGCCCAGAGATACCTCTCCGTCACACGGAGTGACAAATCCCAGTCTCGATTCGTACCAACCCGACAGACACTTTCGGAGATACCTGTAGTGCACCTTTATAGCCACCCAGTTACGTTGTGACGTTTGGTACACCCAAAGCATTCCTACGGTATCCGGGAGTTGCACAATCTCATGGTCTAAGGAAAAGATACTTGACATATAGAAAAGCTTTAGCATACGAACTACACGATCTGTGCTAGGCTTAGGATTGGGTCTTGTCCATCACATCATTCTCCTAATGATGTGATCCCGTTATCAACGACATCCAATGTCCATGGTTAGGAAACCGTAACCATCTATTGATCAACGAGCTAGTCGTCTAGAGGCTTACTAGGGACATGGTGTTTGTCTATGTATCCACACATGTATCTGAGTTTCCTATCAATACAATTCTAGCATGGATAATAAACGATTATCGTGAACAAGGAAATATAATAATAACCAATTTATTATTGCCTCTAGGGCATATTTCCAACAGTCTCCCACTTGCACTAGAGTCAATAATCTACTTCACATCGCCATGTGATTAACACTCACAGGTCACATCGCCATGTGACCAACATCCAAGAGTTCACTAGAGTCAGTAATCTAGTTCACATCAATATGTGATTAACACTCAATGAGTTCTGGGTTTGATCATGTTATGCTTGTGAGAGAGGTTGTAGTCAACGGGTCTGCAACATTCAGATCCCTATGTACTTCGCAAAACTTTATGTCATATCGTAGATGCTGCTACCACGTTCCACTTGGAACTATTCCAAACTGTTGCTCCATTATACGTATCCGGTATCTCCACTTAGAGTTATCCGGATAGGTGTTAAGCTTGCATCGACGTAACTCTTTACGTCGAACTCTTTATCACCTCCATAACCGAGAAACATTTCCTTATTCCTCTAAGGATAATTTTGACCACTATCTAGTAATCCACTCCTGGATCACCTTTGTACCCTCTTGCCAGACATGTGGCAAGGCACACATCAGGTGCGGTACTTAGCATGGCATACTGTATAGAGCCTATGACAAAACCATAAGGGACGACCTTCGTCCTTCCTCTTTCTTCTGCCGTGGTCAAGCTTTGAGTCTTACTCAACTTCACACCTTACAAATCAGGCAAGAACTCCTTCTTTGACTGACCTATTTTGAACTCCTTCAAAATCATGTCAAAGGTGTGTGTTTCTTTTGAAAGTATCATCAGGCGTCTTGATCTATCTGTATAGATCTTGATGCCCAATATGTAAGCAGCTTTATCCAGGTCTTCCTTTGAAAAACTCATTTCAAACAACCCTTTATGCTTTCCAGAAATTCTACATCATTTCGGATCAACAATATGTCATTCACATATACTTATCAGAAATGTTGTAGTGCTCCCACTCACTTTATTGCAAATACAAGTTTCCACCAAACTTTGTATACCCAAAAACTTTGATCACTCCATCAAAGTGTATATTCCGACTCCGAGATGCTTGCTCTAGTCCATGGAAGGATCGTTGGAGCTAGCA
>LR738709.1:708652442-708707918 GCA_902687465.1 Secale cereale | reverse complement strand
TAGTCATTAAGGTTTCCATAGCCCAATGGCAACATGATAAGTTCTCATGCCCTAGGTCTTGTGTTCGAATCTCGCCACACCTCTTTTTCTTAGTTTTATTCAAATTTTTGCCTACTGTGGGAAAAATAAAAAGTGTTGACGCTGCCGGAAGTCGAACTTGGGTCTTCAAAAACAAATGTTAGAACTAAGCCACTGGGATACATGTGTTCTCATGTACATGCTCGGCAACGAAAGGTATATGTTACTTTGCGTAAATTTAATTTTTTTTAAAATTTAATTAAAAATTTCGTTGATTTGTTCGAAACAGATTTCGAAATTTACGAAATTTCCGAAATTTCGTACGTTTCGAGGGTTATCGAAATTTTATTGCTAACGAAATTCGAAACTATGGATACGGCACGGCATCGCGAAATCCTGCGATGTGCTCCACTTTTGTTACAGATAGCCGGCGCCGGCAACGGGGATGGGGAGCCGGCGGCCCGCTGACAGGGAAGCGACGAACTTCGTTTGCGTGAGCGCTTTGTGGAATGGAGAAAGAGAAGAAAGCATAGAAGCTAGCCGCAACCTCTCCAACCTGGTCACCAGTGACGCACTGGCTCTCCGGACGCCCCTCTTCTATTCCCCTTTCTCCATCTTCTACCCTCCCCCTTCTCCCGCTTCACTCCCTGTTCCATCCCCCCTATGATCTGAAGCGCGGGCAGAGGAGGTAGTGGCCTGGCTGAAGCGGTGGACGGAGGAGGCAGTGGCGACGTGCTTGACTGTGGAGCACGCCATGGACGCGATGAAGCTGGCTGGGCTCTGCGATGCGTTGCGGCCGTACCTCCGTCCTGCTGTGCGCTCCTTGCCTGAAAGACCTTGGCATCGTCGATTTGTCCTCGCCAGTACGACCTGCTGCAGCTCCTCATCTCCTCCATGACATCTACCAGTGACATGCTTCTTTGATCTAGCAGCCAGCCTGTCATATTATTTCCTCTTTAAGAAATTATCCCTAAATCTTTGCTCTATTTTAATAGCACATTCATCAAGCAGAGAACCTCCCCCCATCTATAAACTAGATTAGTCCCTAATGTTTGAGCAAGAAAAATTGCTACTGTAGATGACCATCTATCTGCTCATGACCAGATCATGCACTATAGGCAGCAAGGGGAACCAGCAGGCATGGTCTTCAGCAGTTTTAGTTATGTATCTATACAATAAGTGATTGTTCATATGATATTTCTGGACAACACTAATGTTACAGACTCTTACTCATTATTTTTCAGTAGCAGTTTTAGTTCTCTGTTCGCCCATTAATACAAATATTCAATAAATTATCAACTAACAGGATAACTATGCATGTATCTGATTCTTTCTTTCAATTGTCTCCTACACTGATAAATTTAGGCTTCATATTTTGTAGTTTTCTGCAAGCTGTCAGATAAATTCTTCTCGACATCTTATATTCTATATCTTTGACAGGTGCGTCGGTCGTCCAAACATTGTAAGGGACATTCTAGGATTTTAATTTGACATAAAATCTGTATTATTTCTACATTGTCTCAAGACTCTCAACAAGGCTGGGCTGAATATGCTGCAGCTATGTGCGTACAACCGTTCTCCATTGTCTCATGCACTTCCAACATGGCTGGTTAGAGATGCGAGTACCATAGCTGATGTACAGGCTTGACAAAGACAATTTCCCTCCATGCCGGCTGGGCATAACCATATTAGCACGCCTTCACGTCCAGGCTCCTGTAGCACCGGTGACACCAGATCTTTGTGCGGTCTGATGGTCAGATGACAATTGTCATCACTAGCTATTGCCGATGATGTGGCAGAAACAAATCCTACTAATCTGCATACGCAATGGTAAGCTCAAGTATTGCTGTCTTATTTAGAATTGTAGATACAGTGGAAACAAAGCAAAGCCTAGCATACTTGCACTAATATGTTTCATGCGAGCTTAGCACTTGCTTATTCTAATTAGTTAACTTTGAGATTTGACAAATTTATTTCATGAGAGAGTGCATAATTTTAGTTCCTATTTTCGGCTTGATTAGTTCCACATTACAAGGATACGAGTGTTCAAAAGATAACTAATTGAAACACTGAACATGTTAGTTTGATGACCTACGACTAGCAGTTATATGCATGTTCTTCTCTCTTCCGGTTGTGTGGCATGGATTACTGAATTTTAAAGAATATATATGTTTTAGGATTTTTGGTGATCTTTCGTTCAAGCAAAGAAGAAACTTAACTAGGCTTGAATTTTGGTAGAGAATATCCGTATAATATGTCCTTGCTGTAAATTATTTACTTTGTTGTCGGACCTTTTTATAAAATGTATCAGCCCTTTTTTGTTTTGGAGATACACTAAATGGACATAGAGAAAAATACGAACATATAACATGTATGCATGTATTTATGGTTTTTCATTGCGAGAGTTAGATGACCTGAAGCTGTTAAATGAGATACTTTTAATTACAGTTATCAATATTTTAAAGTTGGATCCCTTGACCAACTTGCGATTTTGTACATGTTGTGCCACATATCTTATACAAGATTTCCGGTCTTCAATTCATTAAATCAGTTTTTCTCTATCACGATGCTCCACGTTCACAAATAGTTTGCGCGTGATATTGGTATTCTTGAGGATCCGACCTGTGAGCTGCTCGCAAGTTCTGCACTTCTTGAGTTAATCATTCATGATCGATATTGAGCATTCAACATTCTTAATTATCATTTATATCTGCAGCTCTATGCACTTCCTGAATTAGTGGTCGACGATCAATATTGAGAAATCTACATTCTAATTGTCTTTTTTGTTGCTCCCTTATCTTTGGCTTAACTTTGACATTTCTCTTATTCCAAGGTAACAATTTTACGGTGCCCAGAAAAATTTAATTCATATAGCATGTAACTTTTATGTTAGGATGAGCCATATAACGTACTTTTTCCTGATGCCACCAACTAATCTGCCATGCCGCTGCTCTATAGTGGTTTCTTTGAAAATGACTACATGTAAAAAGCAGTACAATGTTCATGTTTTCATTTTTCAGATAGGACGTCAACCTCTTTGGATCTTGCATGACCTATTTGGAGCATAGTTTCATCTCCCTTCAACGCATTTTTTGCATCTATATTATTTGGTTGCAACGAAGTGCCTACATAATAAAAGAATAAGATGCCTCCCTTTTAATGTCAGATACTCATGAGCATTATTAATCCTGACTATGATACATATAAACTCACTCAGTATAAAAAAAGTCTTGAAAATTTCTAGCTCACGCAGTTGTGGGTTGATGACTAGCTCTACTGCTCTGTTGCCACCGCTTGGAACCGAGCCATTGGCCTCCCCCGGGTCCTCCTTATCAATTGCAATCTCTTCTTCCCCAGGTTAATTCCCTCTTCCTTGCCAACGCCCCCCTTGATGGTGGCCTCCCATAAAATCACTCAACGATACCTTGGAGTCGGTTCTGCACTTCATTGTTTTCTCCCGTTGCAACGCACGGGCAATTTTCCTAGTAACTCATAATACAAATTGTCATCGAACGTTAAGCGTGCGGACCCTACGGGTTCAAGAACTATGTAGACATGACCGAGACACATCTCCGGTCAATAACCAATAGCGGAACCTGGATGCTCATATTGGCTCCTACATATTCTATGAAGATCTTTATCGGTCAAATCGCATAACAACATACGTTGTTCCCTTTGTCAACGGTATGTTACTTGCCCGAGATTCGATCGTCGGTATCATCATACCTAGTTCAATCTCGTTACCGGCAGGTCTCTTTACTCGTTCCGTAATACATCATCTCGTGTCTAAATCATTAGTCATTTGCTTTCAAGGCTTATTATGATGTGTATTACCGAGAGGGCCCAGAGATACCTCTCCGACCCTCGAAGTGACAAATCCTAATTTTGATCTATACCAACACCACAAACACTTTCAGAAACACCTGCAGAGCATCTTTATAATCACTCAGTTATGTTGTGATGTTTGATAGCACACAAAGTGTTACTCCGATATTCGGGAGTTGTGTAATCTCATAGTCAGAGGAATATGTATAAGTCATTAAGAAAACCAACAGCAATAAAACTATACGATCATTATGCTAAGCTAACGGATGGGTCTTGTCCATCACATCATTATCTAATGATGTGATCTCGTTCATCAAATGACAACACATATCTATGGTCATGAAACATAACCATTTTTGATTAAACGAGCTAGTCTAGTAGAGGCATACTAGGGACACTTTGTTTTGTCTATGTATTCACAGATATACTAAGTTTCCGGTTATTACAATTCTACCATGAATAATAAACATTTATCATGATATAAGGAAATATAAAAAACAACTTTAATATTGCCTCTAGGGCATATTTTCTTCAGTAATCTATTTGAAATGTCTAGAAAGATAAATATTTGGGAACAGAGGGAGTAGGTGCCATGTGTCTCATCACGTCGTCTTCCCTAGCTGGAGTTCGAGCTAGACAATTTTTATGATGTGTTGTATTCTTTGCTCCGCTCTTCCGACACTGGGTGTGATGCCCCCCCCCTTCTCCTTTCTGTTCTTTTTGTTCTCTTCTTCCTACCAATAAAATGATACACAAGGTTTACGTGTTCCAAAAAAAAAATCTACACAATAGTGGAAACCATCACTACTACAAGTCGAATTACCATTAACCCTCAACAGATCCTTTAGATCTGCCTTGATATTTGGTGCCATCTCCTCCCGCACCTCTTGATCCGCCATCGGCTGACACATCTCAATGATCGTCGTCGGATCAGTGGGGAAACATGACAAATCTTGCGGTGAAAGGGTGGTGGCCTAGCTCTAAGTACCAGGTGGTCTCTCTCCCCGCGTCAAGACTCTGGGTGAAAACCCTTGATCATATCTTCGGTCCTGACGGTGGTGGCGCATTGCGTTGTCACCCACTTGAGAGCGTCGTCATGGAGCTTAGTTGCCTTTCGGTTGCATTTATCCGCCATTGGCGGGGGAGCTTGGATCCTATCTCTCGAAGCTCTTTCGGCTCTAGCTTGGAGTGGTCCTCACGACTCCCTATCTTTTACACGCAATGTCGAGGGCATCACTCTCGGTTCTCGTTGTTGGCAGGCATGATTAGCGCTCCACGACACGAAGCGAGAGGGTAGGGGGTCCTCTCCGGCGACAACTTGGTGTGTGTACATTGCATCGACGTCCGGAGGTTTCTCATGGAGCCACAGTCTTTCTTATACCCAGTACTCTCGGGTGTGTCGTGATGGAGTGTGTGCACTCCTCTAATCTTGTTTGATCTGCTTTGTAAGGGGTTCCCCCATAACTTTGTATCGGTTCGGGCATGTTGCTTTATATATAAAGCAGGGTGAAAGCCGTTTTTAGTGCTAAATATCAGGTGTTATCTACGTCTACTCCCATGGTATATTGCTCCAAATCAAGTAGTCGTTGCAATGTTTATAGTATGAACTATGTTTGTTTGGAATAAACTTGGTATGTTTGCATTTTGTTTGTTTGGACGCCTTATTTTACATTATCTATTGGAGCACTCGTGTCCTATTTTACATTATCAGTTAGAGTTGAATGCTTTTAGTAATGTAAAATATCACTCTTTGGTGACGTAAATTTCACTGAAAGCATAACTTGATGATGTATTTTACAGCATCTATTAAAGATGCTCCCAACGCCCGTCATCTTGTCCGGCAGTGACGCCAATGATTTAACCAGGAATCGCATCCATGCTGGCACAACGGCTGCGAATTTGATCCTAGCGCCTCTTACAAGCGCCCTCGCTGGACATGCCCTTGTACAGAAGCAAATGGAAGAAACATCCAATTTATTTGTCCGCCCATGCATACAATCCATCCTTCTAGCTACTCGGCGGCGGCGGGTCCACGATGTCGATGGCTAATTGGATTAGTCTATCGTTCTCGTCATTCTCGCTTTGAATGGGATCACGAGGGACCTTCTCGATCTCTCCAATGCCCATCAACACAATGTCGCAGTCACTAGGCGCACCCAAGGTGTCCCTGACGGCAGGGGAGACGCCGGCTGCGATGGTGGGGGCGATGGTGTGTGCATTGCATCGACGTCCGGAGGTTTCTCATGGAGCCGCAGTCTTTCTTATAGCCAATACTCTCGGGTGTGTCGTGATGGAGTGTGTGCACTCCTGTAATCTTGTTTGATCTGCTTTGTAAGGGGTTCCCCCAAAGCTTTGTATCGGTTCGGGCATGTTGCCTTATATATAAAGCAGGGTAAGAGGCGCCAGGGAATTTGATCCGCTGGACATGCCCTTATACAGAAGCAAATGGAAGAAACATCCAATTTATTTGGCGGCCCATGCATACAATCCATCCTTCTAGCTACTCGGCGGGTCCAAGATGTCGATGGCTAATTGGATTAGTCGATCGTTCTCGTCATTCTCGCTTTCAATGGGATCACGAGGGACCTTCTCGATCTCTCCAATGCCCATCAGCACAATGTCGCAGTCACTAGGCGCACCCACAGCGTCGTTCAGCTTATCGGCCGCGTTGTCGACGCGTCCGGCGTGAAGGTGGTCGAGGGCGGCGGCCACATCCTTGGCCATGGTCATGTAGAGTCTGGTGCAGGTGTTGAGGTCGCGCACCAGGTCGGAGATGATGCCCAGCGTGGCGGTCACGTTGTGTGCGATCTGGTTGGTGGCGATGATGCCGCGCTGCAGCGTGTCGTTGGCGGAGCCGGCCGCCGGGAGCATGCTTGTGTTGACGGCAGGGGAGACGCCGGCTGCGAGGGTGGGGGCGATGGCTGCTCCGACGAGGAGGAGCAGGACCAGGGAGGAGCTCATGGCGATGTTATGTGCGAGGTTCAAGTTCAACGGTGGCGTCGTTCCAAGCCGTGCATCCTCTGTGATTTAAACTAGCGGATGATCCTTTTATATTTTAGAAAAGAAAGTAATACAATCCTGCATGAACGGGATTTGTTCATCATAATATGATATACTTCCTTTTGAAGAACATAAGTAGTACTGTCTACATAATCTCTTTTCTGTCATGGGCGATTTCCCTTTATTTGAGGTCGTTAATCAACATTATGGTGCTGATGTATTCTTAGTTGGCAAGATCTCGTCATTAATCCTCTCCAAAATATGCAAGATTTTGCAGCATGGAAAAGGTGTCCGGAAATAATCATTCCTGTCAATCCGGGTAAGTATATCTTCCAAATCTCCCGTGCCAAAGCATTAGGAGTAAGTTTGAGCAATTTTGATTTTGGCCAGCGGACATTCCCGCTCATCCATTTGATCCCTTGAAAATAGTGCCTCTCCCTCTAGTATAAGCTAGTGGAATAGTGGCTTCCAGTTGCCAAGACCTCTAGGTGTTTAAGGTAGGGGATACGTTGATCTGGAGTCATTGTCGCGCGATGGAGGTGCCTCACGTTGGCCGTGACGCGATCTAGGTGCCATGTGTCTAGTCACATCGTCTTGCCTGGCTGGAGTTTGAGCTAGACGAGTTTTTCCTCCGCTCTTCCGGCACTGGTGTGCTGCCCCCCTCCCCCCACCCCCTTCTTCTTTTTGTTCTCTTCTTTCTATCAATGAAATGATACACAAGCTTTGCGTGTTCTCAAAAAATGATCTACACGGTAGTGCAAAGCATCAATTCGTATGCAAGCTTTTGAAGAACATAAGTATTACTGTCTAAAATTACCATTAACCCTCATCAAATCCTTTAGATCTGCCTTGATAATTGGTGACATCTTCTCCCAAACCTCTTGATCCTCCTTTGGTTGACACGTCACGATGATCGTCGTCGGATCAAGTGGGGAAACATGACAAATCTTGCGATGAAAGGGTGGTGGCCTAGCTCTAAGTATCAGATAGTCTCTCTCCCCATGTCAAGACTCTGGGTGAAAACTCTTGATTGTATCTTCGGTCTGTGGTGCGTTGTGTTGTCACCCTATTGAGGGCGTCGTCATGAAGCTTAGGTGTCTTCCAGTTCCATTTCTCCGCCATCGGCGGGCGAGCTTGGATCCTATCTCGAAGCTCCTTCGGCTCTGGCTTGGAATGGTCCCGACGACTCCCTATCTTTTACACGCGACGTCGAGGGCACCACTCGGTCCTCGTTGTTTGCACGCAAGATCAGCGCTCCACGGCCCGGAGCGAGAGGGTAGGGGGTCCCATCACTGGGAAAGGACTTATTGATGAACCCTAACTAGTGGCGGGTGTGGTGGGTCACCTGCAACAGCTAATTTGGAAAATTAGCAGTGGCGGGTAGCTGGAATTGCTCGCCACTGGAAATGCCAAAGCAGTGGCGAGTGGAATCAACGAACCGCCACAAGTATGTTTCCACGGTTGTGCCCATGATCCGACAGTGTTTAGTGGCGGGTCTTTCCGGACGCCCGCCAAAGCAATTAGTAATAGCAATGACGGGTAGTTATATGTGCCTGCCATAGAATTATATACTTATTTATTCACAAGTTTGAGCTGGCGGGTGCTAAGTGATGCTCGCCATAGCAACTTTAACTCTACTTGGTTGATACCCGTCACCGCTAGTTGACGTGGTAGACTTCTGCCAGTACCCACCACTGTAACTGCCAGTCACATACCTAAAACGGATCAGGATCCAAACACAACCTCTGTCCTCCTCCGTCGTGACCCGCGCCCGCCCTATGACGCCGACATCCTCTACCGCGGCCTCCCATCCCCCACTGCTGCCCCCGTCCTCCACCACACCGCCCCCTCGCCGCGGCAGCCCTCGTTCGCCGGCAGGGACCCCCGTCCTCCGTCGCGGCCCGCCCGCCTCCTCGTCGAGGCTTCCCCTCTCGTCCGCGGGGTCCCCATCCTCTGTCGCGTCCCTCTCGTCGCGGCCGTGTTCGTCAGCCGATGCCACCCTCGTCTGCCGGGTCCTCGTTCGCCGGCACCCTCATCCACAGCGGCCTCCCTCTTTCGTGCTCAACGAGCGCAATGGCCACCCCCGGGAGCGGGGGGGGGGGGGGCGGACACCGCTGCCGGCAGCCAACTCCTCCTCAGCCGAGGCCACCGATCCCTCATCTGCCTCGCGCTCAACCAGTGTGCAGGTAATTAAATTTGGTTCACGTTAGATTGTAGATTGATGTTGGTGATTATATGCATATCAATATAGATTCTAGATTAACAGGGCATCAAAGGTGTGACTGCAATATTGTGAAACGTTGATTAATTTCTGTTTTGCAACAATTTGAACACTCAATTTCAATTTTTTTTCTCCCATACATACTCTGTATGATTGGTTGTTGTAGAACTTAATTTGTTGGTCAAAATTGGATTGAGATTGCTACACAACTCGGGATGCAAGCTGGGAGGTCATTCTTACTATTTCTTCACAAAAATGAGGAGGTTCGTGAGGGCGGCAACAAAATCTATCTTCGGTACAATGTCCCACAATCACCGTACCATGTACTTTCAGAGTTGATCTTGATGTCGTATATATATGTACTTCTAGAACATATATGTTGTACGCACTTATTGTACCATAATATGGAAGTTCTAAACATTGTTGCTTCATAACAATTATATGGTGGTTAACGTGTATATACTGCAATATGCATCATAGTTTTATGTAAAACGCAGTCAAGGCAGCCAAAATGCTGCCGCGGCTGCATTTTTTTTATTTTTCATGGCAAAGCTTATCAGTGGCGGACGTTGCATGAAAGCCGCCACTGGTGAAACTGTAAGCACTGGCGGGCACTCCTATGCGCCCGCCATGGCAGGTGCTCCACCTGTGACGGGCGTGCGCCCGCCACTAATGGCGTACTAGCAGTGGCGGGCGCCCCTAGCAGTCTAGCCCGTCACTGATGGCCTTTTTGCGCCTGCCACGGCTAGGCATTCCTGTAATAGTGTCCTCTCTGGGACAACTTGGCGTGTGTGTGTATTGCATCAACGTCCGAAGGTTTCTCATGGAGCCACGGTCTTTCTTATAGTCAGTAGTCTCAGGTGTCTCGTGATGGAGTGTGTGCACTCCTGTAATCTTGTTTTATCTTTTGTCTGCTTTCCAAGGGGTTTCCTCATCACTTTGAATCAGTTCGGGCATGTTGCTTTATATATAAAGCAGGGTGAAAGCCCTTTTTGGTGCTAAATATTGCTGGAACTTTGTCTATTTTGGGCCAGCCCAATAGCAGTTTCAGAAATTCCTAATAAATCCTAGAGGCCCACTTAGCCCATTCGTGCAAGGCAAGGGGCACTACTAAAGTTTAGTCTCTTTTTCTCAAGAAAAAAAACTAAAGTTTAGTCCCACATTGCTAGTTTAGTGGGACTTGGATCTTCTTATAAGGGAGGTTCTTTCCTCACTTGTATGAGCATGAGAACAAGAGGGGCATCCACGCGCGCTGCTCCTCCGCCGCCCGCCTCGCCTCGTCACGCCGCGCCGCGCCGATGTCTAAATTTTTGCAACACACGACGGGTATACGAAAGGTCAGTCGGAAGCAGAAAGTTTTTGCTATAGTGGACACTGAATACGAACGCTGCACCCTTCGGCTGCTGTCTGTTCGTTTCGTCCCCCTCGTTCCCTTCAGCTCCCGGTGCAGCCTCTCGCCTCCTTCTCCTATTCCTATAAAAGGGAGGTCGCTCCTCTCTAGAGAGACACACCAGAAGAATCTCTTCCTCTCGCCACCGAGTTCCCGAGCACTGTGCTGCCGCTACGATCTTCCTCATCCCGGCTTGCGGCATGCACCGCAGGTCGGGACTGTAGGCCTCCGAAACCGCACCTTTTGAGTCCTGTACGGGAGAAGGGTGATAAGGTTTTTGGGGAGCGCTCAGCGCGACTACTGGTTGCTTCATCACGGGCGATCCGGTCGTCGACGACTACTTCCCCGACGACGACTTCTTCCCCGACGTCCACAACCTATTCGACGACATGGCTGGCGAGGACACTGCACCCCAAGACCGGGGCTTCTGCTCCTGTTGCGTATGATCTCATACTCTTTTTTTTTAGATTCGGCTTCCTTTTCTAGCACTAGTGTCTGCTCTAGATATGTTTGGTTCTAGTTCATATGCAGATACTATTTACCTTTTATCTGTTAGATCGCATGACTTGTTTTATCTCTTCTATAATAGTCATGTTTTGCCTAGTATTTCTGTTAATAAAATCGTCTGATAAATTGCTCATATTTCCAACAAATATAAGGTGTTATCTACTTTTACTCTCATGGTATATTGCTCCATATGAAGTAGTCGTTGCAATGTTTATAATATGAACTATGTTTGTTTGAAATAAATTTGGCATGTTTTCACTTTGTTTGTTTGGACGCCTTATTTTACATCATCTATTGAAGCAATTTGGTTGTGTGCATCTTAGTTATGCAGAGGCCGGGTGTAATACTTAAATCTTTTAAGTAATAAAAAGCGCCCCTTTTCGGAAAAATATATTGAAGCACTAGTGCCCTATTTTACACTATCAGTTAAAGTTGGACGCTTTTAGTAATGTAAAATATCACTCTTTGGTGATGTAAATTTCACTCAAAGCATAATTTGATGATGTAGTTTACATCATCTATTAGAGATGCTCCCAACTTTCGTCGTCTTGTTCGGCAGTGACGCCAAGGATTTAACCAGGAATCGCATCCATGCTGGCACAACGGCTGAGAATTTGATCCTAGCGCCTCTTACAAGCGCCCCCGTTGGACATGCCCTTCTACAAAAGCAAATGGAAGAGACATCCAATTTATTTGTCCGCCCATGCATACAATCCATCCTTCTAGCTACTCGGCGGCCGCGGGTCCAAGATGTCGATGGCTAATTGGATTAGTCGATCGTTCTCGTCGTTCTCTTCCTGAATGGGATCACGGGAGACCTTCCGGATCTCTCGCACGCCAATCAGCACAATATCGCAGTCACTAGGCGCACCCAAGGTGTCGTTCAGCTTGTCGATCGCGTCGTCCACGCGTCCGGCGTGAAGGTCGTCGAGGGCGGCGCCCACCTTCTTGGCCATGGTCATGTAGAGTCTGGTGCAGGTGTTGAGGTCGCGCACCAGGTCGGAGATGATGCCCAGTGTGGCCATCACGTTATGCGCGATCTGGTTGGTTGCGATGATGGCGCGCTGCAGCGTGTCGTTCGCGGAGCCGGCCGCCGGGAGCACACTTGTGTTTACGGCAGGGGAGACACCGGCTGTGAGGGTGGGGGCGATGGCTGCTCCGAGGAGGAGGAGCAAGGCTAGGGAGGATCTCATGGCGATGTATCTGCGAGCTTCACGGTTGCAAGTGCATCATTCCCAGCCGTGTGGGGATTTATGCAAGCAGAGGGGCCTTTATTTTTGGGATGCGTCTAGGGAGCAGCCGGCTGCTCCCTAGCGTTTCCTAGCAGCCTCCCAAAAAAGGAAGGTTCGTGTTCCCCCCATTGCAAAAAAGGAAAGAAGAAAACCAACCCACTAGAAAGCACCTGGCCCCCCTCCCGCGCCAGCCCCCACGTGATTTTGCTGAACATCGTCAGCCCCCACCCCCGCTTTCCTCTGCCTCGCGCCCGTCTCCACACCCGCTTTCCCTCTGCCTCACGCCCCTCTCCACCCCATCTTCTTCTGTCCCAAGAAAGAAAGGCTCCAGCCATCCCAAATCTGAAAACCTCCATAGACCTTCAAGGATCTGCAATGGCAGCCGCAAAAATCTAGAACTCAGAGAGAAACTCAGGAAGGGCTGTTGGAGAAGAAGCACAGAGGTAAAAAGCATCAAAAATTGCTTACCTTTTCCTTATCTTTTGCCCTTATGCTTTCCTCCTGTCCAATATTACTCTTCTAGATCCAACATGATTTTGTTTTACAGCATGTTTGCTGCTTCTCTGATGCATAAGAACACATTGTAAAACCCTGAAAACAAATCAAAAACACTGAAAAAACTGATGGATTGTTCTGCTGTTTCTTTGCTCAAGTTAAATTTAGCAATCTATTGATCATGTTTGGGCAAAAATAGTGTTATTGTAAGGCAAATAGTGGTGGTTAGATAAGATACACACACAAAAAATGACTGCTGGAAGCAACTTGCATAGTAAATTCT
Organism: Secale cereale; assembly: GCA_902687465.1. Lineage (NCBI taxonomy): Eukaryota > Viridiplantae > Streptophyta > Magnoliopsida > Poales > Poaceae > Secale > Secale cereale. The sequence goes on along the minus strand of LR738709.1, from coordinate 708,694,947 downwards.
GGATGAAAGCTATTCTTGGCAATTTGTACAGCCTGTTTAAGCAAAAACAGTGTTGTCGTTGAGCAACTACTGGTGCTTACATAAGATACACAGAAACTGTAGCAAAAATTGTGTCTTGACTGCCACAAAACATGAACATTTTGTAACTTACAAAAGCATGACAGTTTATGCTTAGTAGGACAAAATAACAAAAAGTGTCAGTTCTAGTTAAAAGCATGGCTGATGATGTCAAATTCCGTTGCAAAAAAAAATCAGCTATGAAAAGGGTCATGGGGTTCTAATTACCTTTAGTTATAGTGGTGTTTCTGCAAAAATGTGTTGTGTTCCCAAGCTTGCACAAAATAGATAAAACTTGATAGGGACTTGAAATTTTGATGCTGCAAAAAATAAAGGACAAGAAAAGTTTCCTATACAAAGAAGCAGAACTGCATCGCCACGGAAGAGAAAGCCACCATGGCAACTATTTGATCTCAGCTTCTACTTCAGTTTAAACACAAAAAGTATTGTTGCTAGTCTTGACAATAGGTGAAACACAAGTACTGAGCATAAAAAGGCACAACACATTTGCCCATAAAATTGCTGCTGTTTTAAAGTTCTAACATCAAAATGATGCTGCTCTCTCTGATCTTTATGTGAATTCCATGCTCGGTCTCTGTAAGGACACTTGCTTCATCAGATAGAAAAATAGTTCCCTGCATTTAAAATCAAGAAATAAAATTATGATACACACGAAAAAAAACCTATTTAATTATGTTTAAATTGTTTCCTTGAAAAACAAATGGATACGATTGTTCTGATTCTGGTGTGCTTGGGTGGTTGTGTTATCAACTTGCCTGTAATTACTCTGCTACTTGCTTGCATCATTTAGCTAACTTGCTTTACTTTTTTCAGATTGAAAAGATATAAATAGGGTGACAATGATTGACCTTAATGAGGAACCAGATGACAATAATGGTGATCCTGTGTACTGTACACAACATGTTGCTGCAAATGCAGAAGTTGTGGTGGAATCACCTAATCCCCCTATCATGCAAAAAGTTGGTGCTACTGCTGCAGAAGCAATGGAGGCAGATGGGCAGTCAAGTCGTGGAATAGGGGCTCCAAGCAATACACAAGTTCCTCCAGCAGTAGCAACTGGAAGTGATGGTCATACCCTTGATGGCACAGGTGCCGCGGGTGATACTGGTGGGACTGTTCCTAATGGTTTGGCTGCTGAAAATGATGATGAAGCTTGGTCACAGCCCAGGCAGCCTTATGTGGGCATGAGGTTTGACACATTGGAAGGCGCTCAAGAGCACTACAAAGCATATTCCTTGCAGATTGGGTTTTCAATCAGAATGAATACTTAAAGGAAGTCTATTTACACTGGTGAGTTGATAAAGCAGCAGTTTGTGTGCAACAAATTTCGGAAACCTAAGGTTGATGATGGAGGGGCAGAAAAGATTCATGTACTAGATGACATTGTTGAACAAACAGAAGATGTGAACGAAGAAGAGGATATTGTATTTGTAGATGATGAGAGTAAAACAAAAAAGAGGAGCAAGAAACGAAAGAGGGATTAAATAGTGCAAACAGGTTGCAAAGCTAAAATGGTTGTCAAAGTAATAAATGGCAGATGCGAAGTGATCTACTTTGTTGGCGAGCACAACCATCCATTGGTTGACAAGCCATCTTTGATTAAGTATTTGCGATCACACCATGGGATCCCACCAGAAGAAAGGGCCTTCCTTACCCACCTTCATAACTGCAATTTTACTACAGGTGCCTAAAACATCCCCCTACCCCTCCCCCTCCACACACCCCTACACACACAAACCATCCTGATTTGCCTAAAACAGATGCCTGTTTTGCTTCACACAAGTACTTGATTTGCCTAATCATACCAACAAATTTGCTTCCATCTGGACAAAGATAATGTCTGATTTGTTTGAAACATATGCCTGATTTGCTTCACACCTATGGCTAGTTTGCTTGATAATACCTTGAAAAAATGCTTCCAGCTGGACAAAGTATCTACTTGCCTGGATTTTTATTCTGTAAAAAAAGTTGATGTTGACTCTAGACTTGCTTGATTAATCGTATTAAGACCGTATTATAGCTCAAATTCTAGATATGGGTACTTGTGTATGATAGCACTTGTTTCTGGATTAGTTTTGTGTGGTTTGCTCATGTATTGCTTGTACATTTTGTCGTATTGCTTGAATAACTTCATGAATTTCCTAAACTCTTAATTTGAGTTGCCTTGCTGAAAAAGAAAAGAAGTTGTTTTTGGGTAAAAAAAGATTAACCCCCATTATGACTTTCACGTTGACAGGTCGTATGATGCACATCATGTCAGACTACTATGGGACGGAACTCGTAGTCTCTTATACCACTAAGCACATTATGAACCTTAAGACGGTGTTGAACAAGGATGCTACAAGAGAAGGAGATATGATAGAGACAGTTGCATTCTTTAAAGATCAGCAAAAAGAGGATCCAATTTTTTTTTACAAGATAAAGTATGATGAAGAGGACATGGTTGAAAATGTTTTCTGGGTCGATGGTGCAGCAAGGAAAGCTTACATGGAAGCTTATCATGATTGTATCTCCTTTGACACAACATACATGACTAACATGTACAACATGCCCTTTGCACCCTTCATTGGAACTAATAGGCATGGGCAATCATTCATGTTGGGCTGTGGTTTTGTTAGGCAAGAGTTGGTGTCAAGCTTTGATTGGCTATTCCTGACCTTCCATGAAGCAATGCATAATGTAGCACCCACCAACATCATAACCGACCAAGATATCGCAATGGCACAGTCAATTAAAAGGATCTTCCCTACAAGTGTGCATCGCTGTTGTCGCTGGCATATTATGAAAAAAGCACAAGAGAAGCTTGGGGCATTGTTGGGGCGGAACCCTGGATTGTCCAAAGATTTCAACGAATGTGTTGACTTGAGCTTGACGCCAAAGGAATTTGAGGCAGGCTGGTGTGAGCTAATGTTGAAGTATGAGGCTATGACTGACTCACACTCCGAGACTCTATACAAGTACAGAGAAACATGGGTGCCCTGTTACTTCAAGCACCAATTCTTCCCTTTCTTGCAGTCAACTCAACGCAGCGAGGGGTTCAATGCTCTCCTTAAGCGATATGTGAACCCACACAAGTCCATTTTGAACTTCGTGAAGCAATATCAGAAAATCCAAACATACATACTAGTCCGGGAGGGTGCAAAAGATTACATGATGGGACATTTGCAGACTGAAATGTGGTCGTCTTACCCAATTGGGAAGCAGGCGTATCATTCCTATACTAGGGACTTATATGAGAAGTTCCGTGATGAGTTTCAGTTGACTACGAGGTATAACGTACGACCCCATGGTGAAAACTTGTATGAGGTTTACCCAAATTAAGAGTGGGTTGCTAAATATGGTTCTAGGAGGTATTTTGTGACAGTAGAAGCTAGAGCTGGAGACTATAGATGTGACTGCTACAAGATTGAGAGGGACGGCATCCTTTGCTGCCATATCTTGAAAGTTTTCAACCAACTTGGTGTTGATGAAATCCCAGCGCAGTACATATTAAGAAGATGGACACCTTTGGCAATTTCTGATGCGCCCCCTGCTGTCGAGGATGAACCCGATGAGATGCCACCACAATCAAAGAAATAACTCAGACATACAAATTTGATGATGGATTTTTGGTAGTCTTGCTCGGGTTGCTAGTGCGTCAGATGCAGCGACAGATATTGTGAAGAAGCAAATGCGTGGGGCACGTCATGAAATCAAGAATCTCAACATGTCAAGGAAGAAAAAGCCAGCAGCACCTCCCAGTGGGCCAACTGGTGGTCCTCTATCATCATCTGGTCGTTCTGCAGTACCCCCGAGTAATACTCAGGCATCTATTGACCCTGCACTTCGTCCTGATGGGCATGGATGAGCCCCTTATGGTTCTAGGCAGCAGCCACCCACTTCTGCACCGCGAGGAAGGAAAACAGCTCCGCTAACTGGTCATCCTATGGGTGAAGGTGTACATCAACAAACAACTTTGAGGGGTGCTGCACCACTCCCTAGGGGGCTGAACAATTGCCCATGGGCCATCCAGTGCCAAGTTTCTGCCTAGCACAACATCTATCGGGATATGTGCCACCAAATAGTGGAGCTGCACCACAACGTTTTGGGGGGTCAACAATGACAAGGCCTGCGAACACATTAAGAGGGGCTTCGCCACACTTTTTTGGGAATGCAACATTTGCAAGAGGGCCTGCCCCACCTCCTACGGTTCCTAGGCCAACAACCTGGCATGCACCACAACCTATGGGGGCTATGCAACAATTCCGTGGGCCTGATGCAATGTATGTGACTAGTGCTGGCCTTGCACAATCACCTAGAGCGTCAGCAACAGTTGATCTTGGGTATGGACAACATCCCACTTCTTCTAGACAAAAAGAACAAAGTGGCAACACACTTTCATCCCCTGTTGCACAACCTCCCGTTGGACATGCGCACCCGCCACTCGATACTGCATCACTCCATGCAGCTGTTGCGACCGCGCAAGGCTCTTCTATGGTTGAACCACAATTTGGAAATCCTACTATCGCACCTGGTACTGCAATTCCTAGAGACCCTCCAAAATCAGCTACAAAAGGTAGGGCGAAATCAAAAAGAATTGAATCAGCACTTGAGCTACACCCGAAGAAGAAAAACGCGTGCATCTATTGTGGCTCTGTTAACCACACAAGAACGCGGTGCACCACCAGATTGGTGTGATGGACACACGATGACTGGATGGGTGAAGGATGTGTTGAAGAGCATTGGCAAATTACTACTTTTTGTATGCTTCTATCTATGGACTATTATTTGTATTTCTACCCTGGGCATCTCTAAAAATCCATATGTTTGGGCACCCTATAATAGTTGGGTAATAGTTGTGTAATGATCAAATTGTTTCCTAGTTGATGGATTTTGTTGGACCACTTGCCTCACAATGCAGTTTATTTGCCTGAATATGAGATTTGAGTTGCCTGTTGGTGTACTTTGTGTTGCCTGGGGAAAAACGTACGCATGCAACCCCCTGGTGGTTCTAGGTTGACATGCAAAAAACTGTAATGCTGAAGATGGAATAATCTCCTAGTTGTGTATTGCTGCACTTTTTATGTTTTCTGGTTTTCTGCCAATAACTTGCCTAACATTGCAGTTTGAATTGCCTGATTATAAGATTTGGGTTGCCTGACCCCCAGTGGTCCAAAATTTCAGATGCAACAAATAGCATGCATTTCTGTAAATGGTGATGATGCAGTAATCTTTAAAAATGATAGCAAACTTCAGACTTCTTGAACAGAACATAAAAAAAAGTAGACATGGCATGAGAAAAAAAATCTGACCTATGGTAACTTGAGAACAGCTTTCCATGGAGCCTTGTTGCACACGTTGTCGACCCACGTGTTGGTCAGCTGCTTCCTGATGCTTGGAACATCCTCGGCTGTGAATTTTGGAACCACCCTTGCCTCCCATCCGTTTGCTAGCGTAAGAGCAAAAACACCACAGTCGAACCTATGCATGTACATTATGTTTCTCTAGTTAGATAGTAGGTATTACTGTCACTTGTAAGAAAAAAATTAAGAGGAGAAAAAAATAGGTAAAAAGTTTGTAAGCATATTCTGTATGGAATGGATGCTTACTCATTGTTTTGTCGTGCCACATCAATGTTTGTAAGTACAAAATCATCCAACAAGATGTGAGACCTGGCGTAGTGCTCTTCCCACATAACACGAAAACTTGCAACCATTTTCCTTGCGCAAACATCCAGACTATTGTTCTGAAGCGTCCTCCACGAATCAAGAACCTCAAATCGCCGATCCCTAATGTTGACATTAAAAATCCAATATGATTCACTGTAACTGGATATGTTTTGTCAATGTTCTCTAAGACTGAGAACATAATCTGTTAGGGAAAAATACTGGGGTTAGTAAAAAAATAGGCAACGTCAAAAAGTTATGCACATTTTAAATTAGTAACAACAAGAATAAAAGAACGCAAGAGCCTGGATGTGAGCAACTACAGACTGTTGTAAATCCTGAGAAACCACTTGATGTTTTTCTTAGAATGCTTTTGTACTAGAAGTGTGTTGAGAAAACAAAAAAAGCGACATCTTCTATGGTTTGTTTAAGCAAAATCAGTGTTGCCAGTAAGCAAGTCATGTGTACTCGCGCATGCTAGAACTTGGTGTGAAGGGGGCAAAAAGTGTGAGCAACTATTGGGGCGCTTTTAAGCAAAAAATAAAATGGGTGGAAGAAAGCAAAATCACAAAATCCTAACATTTTTAGTTTGCTTTTTCACAAAAATGGTTCTGCCAAAAAAGAGAGCAGCAACTTCTATCGGTTTGTTTAAGCAAATCCAGTGCTACCATTATGCAATTTGTGATATGTTGTCTATAGTATTCAGTTTGACTGTAATCACTGGAAAAAACAGAAATGTGGGCAAGTACTGAGGTGTTTTAGGCAAGTCCAAATGCAAAATCCGATAATCAAGAACACTTGATCCTCATAGATAGTAAGGAAGTAAACTTCGGATAATGATGGTGTGCGTGATGTAAATCACACATTTAGAAACATGAAAAGTCAGAGTTTGCCTAAAAACAAACAGGCAAGTCACATACTTAACACTAGCAAGTCACATTCAAATGTCAAGCAAGTCCTACTCAAATGTCAAACAAACCATTTATATTTTGTCTACTCTCGCAAAATGATAAATGGGATGAAAAGCAAAAATGCACAGGCAAGTTCAACAGAAAAAAGAAATACAACTTGCTTAACAAAAGGTGTAGAAAAGTATATGAAAAAACCAATAACTAACCATATCTTTACGGTCCAAGCGATTTGATTTCTTGAACCAAGAAACAAGCTCCTTGTCGTTCAGATCCATATTTTGCAGCCATGTCTAGTGGAAAAAATACGGAAATGACCATTAACATTTATGAAAAAAGAAAGAAGAGGAAGAATGGCGGTATTAATGCTTCTACTTCTCTTACCGAGAATCTAAGTGGCATAACGATCTTCTTTGAGTCTGGTGGCAAGTTCATCATTATAGATTGAATGCCGACTTCCATTACATGAGTCAATACAAATCCTTCCTTCTTCATTGAGTTTGCAAGCTCCCTCACAGTGACATAGTATCCGCCGTATTCAATTACCCTTGGGCTGGAGCAAGGAAAAAAAATAATGTTTTAGCTCATAAAACCTTTCCTGATTTGCCTATGCTCTTGTATCGCAGAAAAAGAATGGGGACATGGTCATTTTTTTAAGAAAATAATTCTTCAGAAAACATTTTAGTGAATTATTGCTACACTACGAGAAAATGTCTAGTTCTATGCTTTGGATTACCTGTAAAAACAGTTTGAATTGCCTTGATAACAGAATAGACCTTGCCTATCAAAAGTGCTTTGCGCAAAAAAATTACAATGATACCTGGTATCCACATCTGGTGATGCTTCTTCATTAAGTCTCCCATGCAAGATAACCGATGCATACAGTCTATTTGCTTCATGTTTGGACATATAGACTTTTCTTTCATCGTAGTCAATGAATGGGGACCTCTTGCAAGAAGGTGGCTTGATAATCCTTCTCTCGAATTGATGTGGGGGGATCTCTCCTGAGCTACTACTGCTATAAAGCTTGCTGCATGATCCCACTTCTCCTTGGTTGGCACTTTTTTCAGGTGTTTCATACATGTTTGGCGAGGAAATCCCATCTGAACAGCCTCCATCAAGCATATTAGCCTTTCCTCGTGCTTCTGCTTCAAGGTCAACAACATAATCGTCATGATTATTTCAATGATTGGGTTGGTGGGTACTGAAAATTCCTTGAACTCGAGCTCAGCAGATCCACTTGGCCCTTCATGTCGATGTGCTCCATCACCTATAGATTTTCTAGGCACCTCATCTATGCCTAGATCGAAACTTGGTGCTGGGCAATACTCACTATAAACATCACCCGGTCTTTTAGTGTTGCATTCCTGAAAATGTTGTTGATCTATCTTTGTTGAAATATGATTTCTGGAGTTGATTTGAGGATTCTTGCTGTTTGGATCAACACACCTTGCTATGAGCTCACTAACATCTAGAACATTGACTTCTAGTGCATTGGTTGTCTTCACATGCATGAAGTGTTGGTACCGCTCCCTCACATCAGATAAATGGAGAGGTTTCCCCTGGCTACTTGCTTGAATTACGTCTGGAACGCTTTTGGCCATAGGTTGGGCAACTGTAGTTGAACAATCAAGCAATTTGCAAGGAGCTGTTGGCAACTTTCCATCCGAACTTTTTCCCATAGTTTCGGCGATGTCGTCTTGCGCCCTTTTGATCTCCACACATGCCACCGGTGGGGTGTTCTCTTTGCCCTTTCCATGTCTTGCATCATCTAACGCTACAGCTTGTGGTGATGCCTTGAAATCTTGCACCTTGCTCCTCTCGAGGATATTGCCTGACTGCATGGCATTTCCTCGAGACGGAAAGGGCACTTGGACATTTAAGACACCTAGTGGTTGTGTTCCACCAGGGGTTGCTATGCTTACTTCTAGGGTAGGTCCCTTCTTAATTTGAACTGGTCCTTCTTTTGTGGGTTGAAGTGTTGCCTCTGAAAGACTTGCCTGAAAAGGAGGTGAGCTTGCTTCCTGCTTGGTCTGAGTTGCCAGAATATGTGATCCACTTGCCTAACTTTTGGAATGCACTTTAACATTCTGCTTTGAAGCTGTCCCTGTAAATACTACATCATCTCCATGTTTGCTACGTGGGGGTGCTGCTGGGCTTGATGTCGTATTGTTTACGACTATTGTTTTGTCAAATCCATGGCTTGCCTCTTTTATTTCAGTATTTGCCTGGTGTTGCTGCTGAGAAGGCCCAAAAAATTTCATGCCTGACTGCCTTTCCTTTCCTCCTTGGTCATACTGGGTATTTTCGGGACGATATGCATGTGGATCCTTTGTTGTTTCATTCAACACAGTTAGCTCTAATATGAAGCTGACCTTTTTATTCTTCTTCTTTGGTGGCGGCCGTGGTGGTACTTGCTTATGACCAACTTTCTTTGATTCTCCAACTACATGTAGAGAACCAATTTCTCTCATTACTTTCTTGCGAATCCACTATGGGCAAATTTCCTCAGGGTTGAATGCACAACCCAGATCCAAGTCCTCTGCCAACATCAACTCTTGGAACATCTTCTGGGCTTCCTTTGCAAGGGATGTGTATTCAAGATCCATCATTTCTTTCTCTTCAAACAATAGAAATCGTGGCTTTGGGGAAGCATCAGTTTTAGACTCTGTCATCACAAGATCTATGAGAGAGATGCTACCTGCCTCATCCAGTCCTTTTGGCTTCTTATCTTTATTCTTTTGAATTAGATATTGCAGTATGCAATCTTCATCATCATCGATGTCTGGTTTTTCAGCTGTGGCATCCTCATTCCCACCAAAGCCACCGTTGCCACTGCCGTTGTCATCACCATCATTATCCCAATCCCCCTGCCCATCATCTTCCTTATCTTTATCATTGCCATTGCCTTCTTCATTGTCTTCATCATCCTCTCCTTCATCCTCTCCATTTTTGTCACCCTCTTCCTCTTCATCGTCTTCATCGTCCTTGTTCCCATCATTTATGACTTCCCTCCCCATATCAACACTTGCCTCCTCGTCATGATGGACCACATGTTCTGTTTCCTGAGAACTTTCTTTCCCCTCATCCACTATTCTTTCTTCCTCATTAACATTCTGTCGAGTCTCTTCCAGTACAAAATCATCACCGCCGTCATCGTCCGAATTGCCATCACTGTCACTATTGCCATTGCCTTGGTCCTTGTCAACTCCCTCACTTTCACTATCATCTTCCTCGGTACCATCGCTATCGGAATTAAAAGACTCTTCATCACTTGGTAAGCTGTCATGTTCGACTGGTACTTGTTCACGCCTTCTCTTGGTATGTTGCCTGCTTGTTTCTGCCTTAGAAGTATATAGTACAACAATACATTTCTACACCCAAGTCCTTTGTGCATGAACCTTTTGGCCCACATAAAACATGCTACCAAAAGACTGTAAAGTGCTGAAAACAAATGGGCGGGGAAATTGCCCAAAAAATTATATCAACTTGCATGATATTTCAAATTGAATTGCCTCTTCTAGAATAGTAGATTTGCCTAGAAAAAACATATATATATCTACAAACTAAAAGGTCATGTTTACCTGCATCAGCAATACCATTCATTGTTTTTAGAGTTAATAGTCAGTATGCGGAAAAGAAGTGAGGTTACCAGCAAAATGCCATATTCTCCCGGGCCCTTCCTGTCCTTCTTGATAACTTTAGCAATTAAATCTGAATTCCAAACTGAAACCCTTGGTATCAAGTTGGGGATGGGCTCATCAACATCCAAAGAGTCTAGATACAATAGCTGTATGAGGAAAAAAAGAACACAATTATAAGATACCCAATGATTGCAAAAAATAAAAATAAAAGAAGACTGTATGCTAGCAAACAAACAACTTGGAGCACTTACAACGAGGTGGAAAACACAGCAACAAACAGCCTTCTTGTTGCTACGACACGATGTGAATGCTAACTTTAATTGATCAACAACAAACTGACATATATTGGTGTCCATTATTCCATTAACATCCATCACCCCCGGGAAGCTTTTGGGTGAAATACTTAAACTAGTTGAGGGCGCAAGGAAGCAAGAAAAAACAAGAGCTAGCCATGCGCGGAGGAAGTCATCATCTTGCACCATGATGTGAGAGATGGTGAATTCTTGGAGGTGATATTGTAAATATTGTACATTGCCTTTGTGATTTCAGGCCAGTTCTCAAAGCACACCTTCCTCCCCTTATTTGGCAAACCCCATATCATACGGACACTTGCAGCATCTACAGGAATCTTCCCCCTTTCTGGAATGAAAATTTGTGACATCTCAGGATCATAATGCTTCATTATCCATTGATTAAGATCTCCTGGCATGCTGTTCGCTGCAAGGTCTAGAAGGCCACCAAATTCTTTTGCAATTATGACACCTTTTTGCAGATGCACCAAGTCCTTGTTCATATTGAAGAGCCTTGCGGGGGATGCCCTGTTCCTACGACCCTATTGCAATACCATATTGAAAAAAATAGAAATTAATAATAATGTTCATTACTGGTTAGGCAACTTAGACAACATTGTTGGACAACTGTTTTGAAACAATGAGGCAACTATGCAAATACCTCAGTTCCTCCAGTCTTTTGTCGTTTTGGATTTGGAGGTTGGTCGACACCTGCACCTTGCTCATTTGCATTTTCACCATCTCCAGCAAGGCTCTCATTGCTAATAATATCATCAGGACGCTTCCCTCGAAAAATTAGTGCCTTAGTCTTCTGACGCTTGTACCCAATTATTGGTGCAGTACTCCGTGGCTGAAGAGGAAAAACACATATGTTAGAAAATAGAAAAAAATGGACAACAAGAAAATACAACTTCCAGAAATTTTGACACCTGTGTTTGATAATCTTTATTGCCATGAGATGCATGGTCATCATGACTTGATACATGAGGTTCATCCTGATTTGCCTTTTTGCTACTGCCAGCCATCTGAATTTCACTCTGATACACCATTATACACGACTTAAGTAGCAGATCAATGTACACAATAAAGGGCAACTAAAAAAGCACACCAGGCACCTAAAAAAATGTATCATGAAATTACAAAATGTACTAGGAAATACATAACGACATAAGCATGCTAGTGGAACACAAAACAGAAGCAACCTCAAAAAATACAGTACAAAAAATCAACGCCTGGCCTACAGCCATCATGAGCATCATAATCCAACTGCCCCTCCTTCCCATATACAGACATCGAAAAAACCTACTGGATCAAACCTTGCCTTGTTCAACAACAATATACAATTTGCATTGTTAAAAAAACACTAGGCAACACATGAGGGCATGTCAGGCAACTGACTCACAAAACTTAAGCAAGCACCGAATGACAAAACTTAGGCAATAGACATATCTGACACAAATGGGGAGCATGGTAACGCCATCACATGTGAGCGTCGTAACCCCAGCACCAAACCTCATACACACACTTTCGAAAAAGGAACCTACAACATCACACATTGCCATGTTCAAACACAAAAATACATTTACTGAAATGTATGAACAGGGAACTAGGCAACACATGAGCATATATTGGGCAAGTCAAATCAGCAACTATAGTAGATTCAGCACATATACAACCAATGCAGGATAACGTCCCCCTCCATCAACCTCCACACACCACGACACCACCCTTTGAATCCTATCTCACCAGTACTCAAACAAGTGCATAATCTCTACAAGGAAAACAGTACTGCAAAGGACAACAATACTCATCGATTTGGGAATCAATTTTCGCCCAAAACTATATGACAAACCTACAAGGAATGGGATCGATGAACTAGGCAACACATGAGCATATATGGGGCAAGTCAAATCTGAAACTATAGTAGATTCAGCACATATACAACCAAATGCAGGATAACATCCCCCTCCTGTTGGAAATATGCCCTAGAGGCAATAATAATTTGGTTATTATTATATTTCCTTGTTCATGATAATTGTTTATTATCCATGCTAGAATTGTATTGATAGGAAACTCAGATACATGTGTGGATACATAGACAAACACTATGTCCCTAGTGAGCCTCTAGTTGACTAGCTCGTTGATCAACAGATGGTCACGGTTTCCTGACCATGGACATTGGGTGTCGTTGATAACGGGATCACATCATTAGGAGACTGATGTGATGGACAAGACCCAATCCTAAGCCTAGGACAAGATCGTGTAGTTCGTATGCTAAAGCTTTTCTAAATGTCAAGTGTCTTTTCCTTAGACCATGAGATTGTGCAACTCCCGGATACCGTAGGAATACTTTGGGTGTACCAAACGTCACAACGTACCTGGGTGGCTATAAAGGTGCACTACAGGTATCTCCGAAAGTGACTGTTGGGTTGGCACGAATCGAGACTGGGATTTGTCACTCCGTGTGACGGAGAGGTATCTCTGGGCCCACTCGGTAGGACATCATCATAATGTGCACAATGTGATTAAGGAGTTGATCATGGGATGATGTGTTACGGAACGAGTAAAGAGACTTGCCGGTGACGAGATTGAACAAGGTATCGAGATACCGACGATCGAATCTCGGGCAAGTACCGTACCGATAGACAAAGGGAATTGTATACGGGATTGATTGAATCCTTGACATCGTGGTTCATTCGATGAGATCATCGTGGAGAATGTGGAAGCCAACATGGGTATCCAGATCCCGCTGTTGGTTATTGACCGGAGAGTTGTCTCGGCCATGTCTGCATGACTCACGAGCCCGTAGGGTCTACACATTTAAGGTTCGATGACGCTAGGCTTATAGGGAAAGTATGTACGCGGTTACCGCATGTTGTTCGGAGTCCCGGATGAGATTCCGGACGTCACGAGGAGTTTCGGAATGGTCCGGAGGTAAAGATTCATATATGGGAAGTCCCGTTTTGGTCATCGGAAAGGTTTCGGGCGCTATCGGTAGCGTACCGGGACCACCGGGAGGGTCCCGGGGGTCCACCGGGTGGGGCCATCGGCCCCAGAGGGCTGCATGGGCCAAGTGTGGGAGGGGACCAGCCCCAGGTGGGCTGGTGCGCCCCCCCCCCCCCACCAGGGCCCAAGGCGCCTCCAAGAGGGGAGGGGGCAAACCCTAGGGCAGATGGGCCCTAGGGCCCAATCTGGTGCGCCCCCCTCTCCCTCTCCCCCTCTGGCCGCCACCCCTAGATGGGATCTAGGGTGGCCGCACCCCTAGGGGTGGGAAACCCTAAAGGGGGAACAGCCCCTCCCTTCCCCCTATATATATGTGAGGTTTGGGGCTGCCCATAACACGGTTTTGACCTCTGTCGCTTGGCGCAACCCTACCTCTCTCCCTCCTCGTCTCTCGCAGTGCTTGGCGAAGTCCTGCTGGAGTCCCGCGCTCCTCCACCACCACCACGCCGTCGTGCTGCTGTTGGATGGAGTCTTCCCAACCTCTCCCTCTCTCCTTGCTGGATCAAGGCGTGGGAGACGTCATCGGGCTGCACGTGTGTTGAACGCGGAGGCGCCGTTGTTCGGCGCTTAGATCGGAATCAACCGCGATCTGAATCACAGCGAGTACGACTCCTTCATCCGCGTTCTTGCAACGCTTCCGCATCGCGATCTACAAGGGTATGTAGATGCACTCCCCTCTCCCTCGTTGCTAGATTACTCCATAGATTGATCTTGGTGATGCGTAGGAAAAATTTTGATTTTCTGCTACGATCCCCAACAGTGGCATCATGAGCTAGGTCTATGCGTAGTATCTTGCACGAGTAGAACACAAAGTAGTTGTGGGCGTGGATTTGTCAATTTACTTGCCGTTACTAGTCTTATCTTGATTTGGCGGCATCGTGGGATGAAGCGGCCCGGACCGACCTTACACGTACTCTTACGTGAGACAGGTTACACCGACTGACATGCACTAGTTGCATAAGGTGGCTAGCGGGTGTCTGTCTCTCCCACTTTAGTCGGATCGGATTCGATGAAAAGGTTCCTTATGAAGGGTAAATAGAAATTGGCATATCACCTTGTGGTTTTGGCGTAGGTAAGAAACGTTCTTGCTAGAAACCTATAGCAGCCATGTAAAACTTGCAACAACAATTAGAGGACGTCTAACTTGTTCTTGCAGCATGTGCCGTGTGATGTGATATGGCCAAAGGATGCGATGAATGATATATATGTGATGTATGAGATTGATCATGTTCTTGTAATAGGAATCACGACTTGCATGTCGATGAGAATGACAACCGGCAGGAGCCATAGGAGTTGTCTTATTTATTGTATGACCTGCGTGTCACTGAAAAGCGCCATGTAATTACTTTACTTTATTGCTAACCATTAGCCATAGTAGTAGAAGTAATGTTTGGTGAGACAACTTCATGAAGACACGATGATGGAGATCATGATGATGGAGATCATGGTGCCATGCCGGTGACAATGATGATCATGGAGCCCCGAAGATGAAGATCAAAAGGAGAAAAATGATATTGGCCATATCATGTCACTATTTGATTGCATGTGATGTTTATCATGTTTTACATCTTATTTGCTTAGAACGATGGTAGTGAATAAGATGATCTCTCACTAAAATTTCAAGAATTGTGTTCCCCCTAACTGTGCACCGTTGCTAAGGTTCGTTATTCCGAAGCACCACGTGATGATCGGGTGTGATAGGTTCTAACGTTCGCATACAATGGGTGTAAGCCAGATTTACACACGCGATACACTTAGGGTTGACTTGACGAGCCTAGCATGTACAGACATGGCCTCGGAACATGGAAGACCGAAAGGTCGAACATGAGTCGTATAGAAGATACGATCAACATGAAGATGTTCAGCGTTGATGACTAGTCCGTCTCACGTGATGATCGGACACGGCCTAGTCGATTTGGATCATGTATCACTTAGATGACTAGAGAGATGTCTATCTGAGTGGGAGTTCATTAGATGAACTTAATTGTCATGAACAATACTCTAAGTTGTCTTCGCAAAATATGTTGTAGACTAATAACTGCGTTGTAGCTCCTTATTTAATACGATCCTAGAGAAAGACTAAGTTGAAAGATATTGTAAGCAATGATGCGGACTGGGTCCGTAGTCCGAGGAGTGTCCTCACTGCTACACAGAAAGCTTATGTCTTTGATGCACCGCTCGATGTGCAAACCCTACAACGTTGTCTGTGGATGTTGTGAACACCTGACAGACACATCCTGATGACTACTTGATAGTTTAGTGCACCATACTTTACGCTTAGAATCGGGATTCCAATGATGTTTTGAACGCCATAGAACATATGAGATGTTCTAAGAGCTGAAATTGGGATTTCAGGCTCATGCCCGTGTTGAGAGGTATGAGACCTCTGACAAGTTCTTTTGCCAAAGAGGATGGAGGAGAATAGCTCAACTAGTGAGCATGTGCTC
This sequence comes from Secale cereale, assembly GCA_902687465.1. Lineage (NCBI taxonomy): Eukaryota > Viridiplantae > Streptophyta > Magnoliopsida > Poales > Poaceae > Secale > Secale cereale. The sequence continues at coordinate 708,678,932 of LR738709.1, read as the reverse complement.
AGAATGTCTGGGTGCTAAAATCACTTGAACCAAGTGGGACTTAATCTTCCAGATGAGATAGTGGTTGACAGAATTCTCTAGACACTATCACCAAGCTACTAGAACTTCGTGATGAACTATGACATGCAAAGGATGGAGATGATCCCGGAGCTATTAGCGGTTCTTAAGACCGCAAAAGTAGAAATCAAGAAGGAGCATCAAGTGTTGATGGTGTAACAAGACCACTGGTTTCAAAAGGGCAAGGGCTAGAAGGGAAACTTCATGAATGGCAAACCAGTTGTCGCTCTGATGAAGGAACCCATGGTTGAACCCAAACCTCGAGACTAAGTGCTTCTATTGTAATGGGAACGGTCACATGGTAGCGGAACTACCCCAAATACATGGTAGATATGATAGCTGGAAACTTCAACAAACTATATTTGATATACGTGTTATTGATGTGTACCTTACTAGTACTCCTTGTAGCATCTGGGTATTGGATACCGGTTCAGTTGCTATTATTAGTGACTTGAAGCAAAAGCTACGGACTGAACGGAGACTAGCTAAGGGCGAGGTGACGATGTGTGTTGGAAGTGTTTCCAAGGTTGATAAGATCACCATCGCACGCTCCCTCTATTTTCGGGATTAGTGTTGAACCTAGATAAATGTTATCAGGTGTCTACGTTGAGCATGAATATGATTAGATCATGTTCATTGCAATACGGTTATTCATTTAAGTTAGAGAATAATGGTTATTCTGTTTACATGAATAATACCTTTATGGTCATGCACCCAATGGTTTATTGAATCTCGATCATAGTAATACACATGATAATAATATTAACGCCAAAGGATGTAGAGTTAATAATGATAGTACCACTTTCTTATGGCACTGTCGCTTAGGTCATTTTGGCATAAAATGCATGAAGAAACTCCATGTTGATGGATGTTTGGAGTCACTTGATTTTGAATCGCTTGACAAATGCAAGCCATGCCTCATGGGCAGAATGACTAAGATCCCATTTTCAGGTACAATGAAACGGGCAAGTGACTTGTTGGAAATCATACATGCTGATGTGTGTGATCCAATGAGAATTGAGGCGTGTGGTGGATATCGTTATTTTCTCATCTTCACTAACGATTTTAGTAGATATGGGTACATTTACTTAATGAAGCAAAAGTCTGAAACGTTTGAAAAGTTCAAGCAATTTCAGAGTGAAGTTAAGAATCATCATAAGAAGAAGATCATGTTCCTACGATCTGATCAAGGGGAGATTTTCTGAGTTATGAGTTTGGCAATCACTTAAGACATTGTGGAATTGTTTCGCAGTTGAAGTCACCTAGAACACCACAGCGTAATGGTGTGTCCGGACGTCGTAATCGAACCTTATGAGATATGGTGCGATCTATGATGTCTCTTACCGATCTACCGCTATTATTTTGAGGATATGCATTAGAGACAGCTACATTCACTTTAGATTGGGCACCATCTAAGTCCGTTGAAACGACGCCGTGTGAACTATGGTTTGGCAAGAAACCAAAGTTGTCGTTTCTTAATGTTTGGGGCTGCGATGCTTATGGCTTCAGCCGGAAAAAGCTCGAACCCAAAGTGGACAAATACATCTTCATAGGATACCCAAAGGTAACAGTTGGGTATACCTTCTAACTCAGATCCAAGGGCAAAAATGTTTGTCGCTAAGAACGGGTCCTTTCTCGAGAAGGGGTTTCTCTCGAAAGATTTGAGTGGGAGGAAGATAGAACTTGATGAGGTTGTCGAACCTTCACTTCAACCGGAGAGTAGTGCAACACAGAAAGATGTTTCTGTGGAACCTACGACTGTTGAAGAGGAAACTAATGATAGTGATCATGAAGCTTCGGATCAAGTTTCTATCGAACCTCGTAGGTCGACAAGGATATGTACTACTCCTGAGTGGTACGGTGATCCTGTCTTAGAGGTCATGTTGTTGGACAACGATGAACCTACGAACTATGGAGAAGCGATGGTGGGCCCGTATTCCGACAAATGGTTAGAAGCCGAGAAATCCGAGATAGGATCCATGTATCAAAACAAAGTATGGACTTCGTTGGACTTGCCCGATGATTAGCAAGCCATTGAGGTAAATGGATCTTTAAGAAGAAGACGGACGTGGACGGTAATGTCACCGTCTATGAAGCTCGACTTGTGGCAAAGAGTTTTTCACTAGTTCAAGGAGTTGACTACGATGAGATTTTCTCACCCGTTGCGATGCTTAAGTCCGTCGGAATCAAGTTAGAATTAGCTGCATTTATGAAATCTGGCAGATGGATGTCAAAAACAAGTTTCCTTACCAGTTTTCGTAAGGAAAGGTTGTATGTGATACAATCAGAAAGGTTTTGTCTATCCTAAGGATGCTAAAAGGTATGCTAGCTCCAGCGATCCTTCCATGGACTGGAGCAAGCATCTCGGAGTCGGAATATACGCTTTGATGGAGTGATCAAAGTTTTTGGGTTTATACTAAGTTTGTGAGAAACTTGTATTTACAATAAAGTGAGTGGGAGCACTACAACATTTCTGATACGTATATGTGAATGACATATTGTTGATCCGAAATGATGTAGAATTTCTGGAAAGCATAAAGGGTTGTTTGAAAGGAGTTTTTCAAAGGAAGACCTGGATAAAGCTGCTTACATATTGGGCATCAAGATCTATAGAGATAGATCAAGACGCCTAATGATACTTTCAAAAGGACACACACCTTTGACATGATTTTGAAGGAGTTCAAAATAGATCAGTCAAAGAAGGAGTTCTTACCTGAGTTGTAAGGTGTGAAGTTGAGTAAGACTCAAAGCTTGACCACGGCAGAAGAAAGAGGAAGGACGAAGGTCGTCCCCTATGCTTTTGTCATAGGCTCTATACGGTATACCATGCTGAGTACCGCACCTGATGTGTGACTTGCCACATGTCTGGCAAGAGGGTACAAAGGTGATCCAGGAGTGGATCACTAGATAGTGGTCAAAATTATCCTTACAGGAATAAGGAAATGTTTCTCGGTTATGGAGGTGATAAAGAGTTCGACGTAAAGAGTTACGTCGATGCAAGCTTAACACCTATCCGGATAACTCTGAGTGGAGATACCGAATACGTATAATGGAGCAACAGTTTGGAATAGCTCCAAGTGGAACATGGTAGCAGCATCTACGATATGACATAAAGTTTTGCGAAGTACATAGGGATCTAAATGTTGCAGACCCGTTGACTACAACCTCTCTCACAAGCATAACATGATCAAACCCAGAACTCATTGAGTGTTAATCACATATTGATGTGAACTAGATTACTGACTCTAGTAAACTTTTTGGATGTTGGTCACATGGCGATGTGACCTGTGAGTGTTAATCACATGGCGATGTAAACTAGATTATTGACTCTAGTGCAAGTGGGAGACTGTTGGAAATATGCCCTAGAGGCAATAATAATTTGGTTATTATTATATTTCCTTGTTCATGATAATTGTTTATTATCCATGCTAGAATTGTATTGATAGGAAACTCAGATACATGTGTGGATACATAGACAAACACTATGTCCCTAGTGAGCCTCTAGTTGACTAGCTCGTTGATCAACAGATGGTCACGGTTTCCTGACCATGGACATTGGATGTCGTTGATAACGGGATCACATCATTAGGAGAATGATGTGATGGACAAGACCCAATCCTAAGCCTAGCACAAGATCGTGTAGTTCGTATGCTAAAGCTTTTCTAAATGTCAAGTGTCTTTTCCTTACACCATGAGATTGTGCAACTCCCGGATACCGTAGGAATACTTTGGGTGTACCAAACGTCACAACGTAACTGGGTGGCTATAAAGGTGCACTACAGGTATCTCCGAAAGTGTCTGTTAGGTGGCACGAATCGAGACTGGGATTTGTCACTCCGTGTGACGGAGAGGTATCTCTGGGCCCACTCGTTAGGACATCATCATAATGTGCACAATGTGATCAAGGAGTTGATCACGGAATGATGTGTTACGGAACGAGTAAAGAGACTTGCCGGTGACGAGATTGAACAAGGTATCGGGATACCGACGATCGAATCTCGGGCAAGTACTGTACCGATAGACAAAGGGAATTGTATACGGGATTGATTGAATCCTTGACATCGTGGTTCATCCGATGAGATCATCATGGAGAATGTGGGAGCCAACATGGGTATCCAGATCCCGCTATTGGTTATTGACCGGAGAGTTGTCTCGGCCATGTCTGCATGACGCACGAGCCCGTAGGGTCTACACACTTAAGGTTCGATGACGCTAGGGTTATAGGAAAGTATGTACGCGGTTACCGAATGTTGTTCGGAGTCCCGGATGAGATCCCGGACGCCACGAGGAGTTCCGGAATGGTCCGGGGGTAAAGATTCATATATGGGAAGTCCCGTTTTGGTCACCGAAAAGGTTTCGGGCGCTATCGGTAGCGTACCGGGACCACCGGGAGGTTCCCGGGGGTCCACCGGGTGGGGCCACCGGCCCCAGAGGGCTGCATGGGCCAAGTGTGGGAGGGGACCAGCCCCAGGTGGGCTGGTGCGCCCCCCCACCAGGGCCCAAGGCGCCTCCAAGAGGGGAGGGGGGCAAACCCTAGGGCAGATGGGCCCTAGGGCCCAATCTGGTGCGCCCCCCTCTCCCTCTCCCCCTCTGGCCGCCACCCCTAGATGGGATCTAGGGTGGCCGCACCCCTAGGGGTGGGAAACCCTAAAGGGGGCGCAGCCCCTCCCTTCCCCCTATATATATGTGAGGTTTGGGGCTGCCCATAACACGGTTTTGACCTCTGTCGCTTGGCGCAGCCCTACCTCTCTCCCTCTTCGTCTCTCGCAGTGCTTGGCGAAGCCCTGCTGGAGTCCCGCGCTCCTCCACCACCACCACGCCGTCGTGCTGCTGTTGGATGGATTCTTCCCAACCTCTCCCTCTCTCCTTGCTGGATCAAGGCATGGGAGACGTCATCGGGCTGCACGTGTGTTGAACGCGGAGGCGCCGTTGTTCGGCGCTTAGATCGGAATCAACCGCGATCTGAATCGCAGCGAGTACGACTCCTTCATCCGCGTTCTTGCAACGCTTCCCCATCGTGATCAACAGATGGTCACGGTTTCCTGACCATGGACATGGGATGTCGGTGATAACGGGATCACATCATTAGGAGAATGATGTGATGGACAAGACCCAAACTTAAGCATAACACGAGATCGTATAGTTCGTAATGAATAAGCTTTTCGGTGTCAAGTATTTATTCCTTAGACCATGAGGTTGTACAACTCCCGGATGCCGTAGGAGTACTTTGGGTGTGCCAACCGTCACAACGTAACTGGGTGACTATAAAGGTACGCATCGGGTATCTCCGAAAGTGTCTGTTGAGTTGGTACGAACCGAGACTGGGATGTTGTCACTCTGTATGACGGAGAGGTACCTCTGGGCCCACTCGGTAAGACATCATCATAATGAGCTCAAAGTGACTAAGTAGTTAGTCACGGGATGATGGATTACGGATCGAGTAAAGAGACTTGCCATAACGAGATTGAACAAGGTATCGGGAATACCGACGATCGAATCTCGGGCAAGTACCGTACCGATGGACAAAGGGAATATCATACGGGATTGAGTGAATCCTTGACACGGTGGTTCATCCGATGAAGATCATCGAGGAACACGTGGGAACCAACATGGGTATCCAGATCCCGCTGTTGGTTATTGACCGGAGAGTCGTCTCGGTCATGTCTACGTGTCTCCCGAACCCGTAGGGTCTACACACTTAAGGTTCGGTAACGCTAGGGTCGTAGAGATAAATGCACGTGGAAACCCGAAAGTTGTTCGGAGTCCCGGATGAGATCCCGGACGTCACGAGGAGTTCCGGAATGGTCCGGAGGTAAAGATTGATATATAGGAAGTCCAGTTTCGGCCAACAGGTGATCTCCGGGGGTCACCGGGAGTGTCCCGGGACCACCGGAGGGGCCCCCGGGGTCCACCGGGTGGGGCCACCCATCCCGGTGGGGCCCCTAGGCCGCGAGGGGAAGTGTCCAGCCCTGCGCACCACTAGGGGGCCCACCTTCCCATGCGCCTAGGGTGAAAACCCTAAGGGGAGGGGGGCCACCACTTGCCTTGGGGGGCTAGAACTCCCCCCTGGCCGCCGCCCCCTTGCAGATTGGATCTGCAGGGGGCCCTGGCGCACCCCCCTGGCCCCTATATATATGTGGGGGGGTAGAGGGCAGCCGCACCCAAGCCCTGGCGCCTCTCCCCCTCCCGTCACACCTCTATACTCCCACGCAGGGCGCCCGGCGAAGCCCTGCTGCGATCTCCACTGCGTCCGTCATCACGCCGTCGTGCTGCCGGATCTCTGACGACTTCTCCTCCCCCTTGCTGGATCAAGAAGGAGGTGACGTTGCTGCACCGTACGTGTGTTGAACGCGGAGGTGCCGTCCGTTCGGCGCTAGATCATCGGTGACGAAGAACGTGAAGAGTACGACTACTTCATCCACGCTTCGTTGAAAGCTTCCGCTCGCAATCTCCATAACGGTATGTAGATGCACTCTTACTTGCTCGTTGCTAGATGTCTCCATAGTTGGATCTTGGTGAAGGCGTAGAAATTTTTTGAATTATGCTACTTTCCCCAACAGGCCACCAGGGCTCCAGGCGCCCTGGTGGCGCGGCCCCCCTCCTGGCCGCGCCGGGGGGGGCGCCTGGGCCCCCCAGGTCTCCGCTGATGCCCCCCTGTGGCATATATTTAACACGCGTCCCGAAACCCTCGACGACGGAACCCTTTTCGCAATCTCATCTCTGTTCTGCCGCCGCCGCGCTTCCAAGATCGGGAGCACCAGGAGAACTCTTCCCGGCACCCTGCCGGAGGGGAGGATCACCACCGGGAGCCTCTCCACCACCATGGACGCCTCCCGGATGAGTTGTGAGTAGTCTCCCTTGGACCATGGGTCCATGACCAGTAGCTATGTGATGTTCTCCTCCCCTTCTTGTGCTTCACTAATTAGACCTCGTGAACTGCCCTACATGATCGAGGCACATATGTAATCCTTATGATGTTGCTATGATGAGTTTGCTGGGATCCGATGGATTGTGAGATTATGTTCAGATTGTGTTTGAGTAATATATTTGATTTACCTCTTTTATATTTATGTTCTTAAGTAATTCTTGCATGTTCTCCGTTGCTATTTATTGCTTTGGCCAAGTAGTAGGTAGTGACTCCAAGAGGGAACGTTATGCTTGATTGTGGGTTCATGCCCCTCGATGACTAGCTTGAGTGACAGAAACATGAGTCTAGGGGATGTGTTGTTGCCACAAGGGGGAAAACAACGGTGCTTGTACTCGCAGGTGCAAGGATTGTTTACTTTACGCAAAGTTCTTTTAATGCAGTTGTCTGTTGCTTTGAGTTTACACTATGGGTGGGACTCGCAACTTAATACCAGCGAGATGTTCTGGATAGATATCTCAAGGTGGATGATTAGTAGTAGATGCAGATGGATTTCGGTCTACTTGCCTTGGCGTACCGCCCATGCTTTGAACCTCTACCTTTCTTGCAACATAGTTAGCATTGGTTTGCGCACATAATTCTGTCAATTGCCCAGCTGTAATTCGTTTACCTCACATAGCTGTTTTATCGTCTTTTGGGAGAGAGACATCACTAGTGAACATCATGGGACCCCGGTCCATATTACCATCACTGATCACATCCGCTATTTACTTTCCGTTTTTACTTACTAGTTGCAGCAATACCTATCACTATTATCTCTTGCGTTTGATCCTTTGTAAATGACAAGGCCGGAGGGATTGACAACCTCTCTGTACTCGTTGGGAGCAAAGTTATTTGTATCTGTGTGCAGGTCCAAGTTGATTGCTAAGTATCTGGCGCCGTTAGCAGTTGACACCTTCTTGTTGAACCTTGGAGTCTCAGGGGAAATCGATCCTTGGTATCTTTGCCAAGGGAAAACTTCCGCTACACTGCATCTCAAACCTTCCACTTGGGGTAACCAACGAGGGGCGAGAAGCCATCAAGCAAAGTTTTCTGGCGCCGTTGCCGGGGACTCCACTCTTCAAGATAGGAGAGTTGCACGCTATCTTTTACCTTTGCTTTTTAGTCTTGTTAGTTTACCTTTCAGTTTTTTTGCTTTAGTATCCTTTATCAAAAATCACAAAAAAATTAATTATTTGCTAGTAGTCCTTTCTGTTTAGTCAAGCATGTTAGGATTTGGTGCTTTGAGGGAATCAGAAGTTTTAGATTTCCGTCAAAAGGATGGAGAAAATATGAAGAGGGCATGGGACAGAATTTCTGATGCACATAGGAGAATTATGCCTTGGATACCTATAAAAATCGTGCTTAGAAATTTTTACCATGGTCTTTTTAAATGGTGTAAACACTCTCTTGATATTATAGCTGAAGGAGATTTCCTAGAGTGTGATGAAGCTAGAGCTCTTGAAATTATACATGGTCTATCTAGTTACTTTGTTTATGATCATAACTTTGATACTGTCATAGATAGACTTGCTACTATTGAGAAGAGAATGGATGCTCTAGACTTAATGAAGGTAGAGAAACCCAAACCCAATAAGAGAGATATTTTGGAAATAGACAATGATTGGGAGCCTTTGGTTAGGATTAGCATTTCTAATCAAGACTTCCTTGCTTATTGTGATATTGGATCTATGGTTTCAACTATGCCAAAAATTGTTCATGATTCTTTAAAATTTAACATGGATAAATTATCATCTTATCATGAACACACTAATGGAGATATTTCTGAAATCCAGGGAAGAATAAAAGACGTGCCAGTTAAATTCCTTAAAGGGATTGCAATGATTGATTTCTTCATCATGAAGCCAAACCAAGGAAATATGGTGCTTCGAAGGGACTTCCTCCGAGCGGTAAAAGGCTTCATCGATATAGGTAAGGGACAAATCCGCTTACGCGGGAAGGCAAAAGGTGTGTACCCCTTTCCTAGAAGGAACAAGAGTGAACTTGTTGAGGTACCATTTGAAGCAATTTATAACTCCGGTTATTATGATGATTATTGATTCCTCTATGCATTATGCCTAGCTTAAAGGCATAAAAGAAAGCGCTTTTGGGAGGCAGCCCACATGAATAAAATTTTATTTTGCTTTTGTTGTGTCTTGATGTTGTTACCACAGTAGCATCATCATTGTATCTTTACTTTTCAGCTTTGTGCCAAGTATAGCCTCTGATTGCAAGAAAGTTCAAAAGTTGTGACGTGCTGTCCAGGAAACAGATTCTGTCCTTGGATAGAAAAATTCGTATAAAATCACCAGATCATCTTTTTGGTCTGAATTCTTTCGACAGCGTGCTCTATAAAGTTGTCTTTCGGGCGTCTGTTCTGAGTTTTTTGATTAGAGTTGCAGAAGTGCCCCGAAAAAATCATTTACTACCTGCTGGTCTGTTTTTCACAGATTCTGTCCTGTTTTGCCTTTCCTTCATTTTGCAAACCTTGAGCTTGCTTTTTCTTTGCAAAAACCTTTTGGCAATCTTGAAAAACAGTAGACCTTCAAGAATATCCTTATTTCCAGCAAGGAACAATTATTTTATTATGGGTACTAACCTCTCTAATCAGATTATGATGAGTTATGTATGAAGGGAGTTTTCAAGTGTGCGAGGGAAGATGATAAAAAGATTCAGGAGTGTCAAACGCTCAAGCTTGGGGATGCCCCCATGCACCCTGATACGTCCAAAACGTATCTATAATTTCTGCTTGCTCCATGCCTCTTTTGGGTGATATTGCTATGATATTTATACACTTCCATACACTTTTGATCATATTTGGAGTAACCTATTAACTCAGTGCACCCCAGTGCCAGTTTCTGTTTTCGGCTGTTTTTGTATTTCAGGTTTTCACATTACGAGAACTGCCAGGAAAAATCCAGAAAAATTATATAAAAAATCAGCGTTCCAGAAACTACCGTGTGCCTGAAGGACAGCCGGGGGGGCCACCAGGGCTCCAGGCGCCCTGGCGGCGCCCCCCCCCCTGGGCCGCGCCGGGGGGGCGCTTGGGCCCCCCGAGGCTCCTCCGATGCCCCCCTTTGGCATATATTTAAAGCGTCTCCCGAAACCCTCAAAACAGGAACTCTTTTTCGCGATCTCATCTCTGTTCCGCCGCCGCCGCCGCTTCCAAGATCGGGAGCACCAGGAGAACCCTTCCCGGCACCCTGCCGGAGGGGAGGATCACCACCGGGAGCTTCTCCACCACCATGGACGCCTCCCGGATGAGTTGTGAGTAGTCTCCCTTGGACCATGGGTCCATGACCAGTAGCTATGTGATGTTCTCCTCCCGTTCTTGTGCTTCACTAATTAGTCCTCGTGAGCTGCCCTACATGATCGAGGCACATATGTAATCCTTATGCTGTTGCTATGATGAGTTTGCTGGGATCCGATGGATTATGAGATTATGTTCAGATTGTGTTTGAGTAATATATTTGATTCACCTCTTTTATGTTTATGTTCGTAAGTAATTCTTGCATGTTCTCCGTTGTTATTTATGGCTTTGGCCAAGTAGTAGGTAGTGACTCCAAGAGGGAACGTTATGCTTGATTGTGGGTAAATGCCCCTCGATGACTAGTTTGAGTGACAGAAACAGGAGTCTAGGGGATGTGCTGTTGCCACAAGGGGGAAAACAACGGTGCTTGTGTCCGCGGGTGCAGGGATTGTTTACTTTACGCAAAGTTCTTTTAATGCAGTTGTCTGTTGCTTTGAGTTTACACTATGGGTGGGGCTCGCAACTTAATACCAGCGAGATGTTCTGGATAGATATCTCAAGGTGGATGATTAGTAGTAGATATTGATGGATTTCGGTCTACTTACTTTGGCGTACCGCCCATGCTTTGAACCTCAACATTTCTTGCAATGTAGTCATCATTGGTTTGCGCACATGGTCCTGTCAATTGCCCAGCTGTAATTCGTTTACCTCACATAGCTGTTTTATCGTCTTTTGGGAGAGAGACATCACTAGTGAACATCATGAGACTCCGGTCCATATTACCATCATTGATCACATCCGCTATTTACTTTTCTGCTATTTACTTACTATTGCAATTATACCTATCACTATTATCACTTGCGTTTGATCCTTTGTAAACTACAAGGCCGGAGGGATTGACAACCTCTCTGTACTCGTTGGGAGCAAAGTTATTTGTATCTGTGTGCAGGTCCACGTTGATTGCTAATATCCGGCGCCGTTAGCAGTTGACACCTTCTTGTTGAAACTGGGAGTCTCTGGGAAATCGATCCTTGGTATTACCAAGGGAAAACTTCTGCTACACTGCATCTCAAACCTTCCACTTGGGGTAACCAACGAGGGGTGAGGAGCCACCTAGCAAAGCAATTTCTGGCGCCGTTGCCGGGGACTCCACTCTTCAGGATAGGGGAGTTGCACGCTATCTTTTACCTTTGCTTTTAGTCTTGTTAGTTTACCTTTCAGTTTTGCTTTAGTATCTTTTATCGAAAATCACAAAAATAGTTATCTTGCTTGCTTGCCACAATGGGTTCCACTGAGAACACCAAGTTGTGTGACTTCACTAGTCACAACAACGATGACTTTATCAGCACACCTATCACTACACCTGCCACTTCAGCACCTTCATATGAAATTAAACCTGCTTTACTGAACTTAGTCATGAAAGATCAATTCTCCGGTGCTGGAGATGATGCTGCTTTACACTTGAACAACTTTGTTGAACTTTGTGATATGCAAAAGTACGAAGAAATAGATGGTAATATTGTTAAGCTTAAGCTTTTTCCTTTCTCCTTGAGAGGAGGAGCTAAAATTTGGTTTCAGTCTTTGCCTAGAAATAGCATAGATTCATGGGACAAATGCAAAGATGCTTTTATTGGAAAATACTATCCACCTGCTAAAATTATCCAACTGAGAAGTAACATAATGAATTTTAAACAATTGGATAATAAACACGTTGCCCAAGCTTGGGAACGTATGAAATCTCTTATCAAGAACTGCCCTACTCATGGTTTGACTACTTGGATGGTTATCCAAACTTTTTATGCAGGCTTGAACTTTACCTCGCGGAACTTGTTAGATTCGGCCGCGGGAGGAACTTTTATGTCAACTACACTTGGTGCTGCCACAAAACTTCTCGATGAGTTGATGACCAACTATTCCCAATGGCACACCGAACGCGCTCCAACAGGTAGGAAGGTAAACTCTGTCGAGGAGATTTCCTCCTTAAATGAAAAAGTTGACTTAATCATGTCTCTACTTTCGAAGCAATCCTCTGTTGATCCTCGTGATGTTCCTTTAAATTCTTTGATTGCTCAAGAACAAGTAGATGTGAACTTTATCTCTAGAAACAATTTTAACAACAATGCTTATAGGAGTAATTTTGGTAGCAATCCTAGACCGTTCCCCTCTAATTCTTATGGGAACAACAACGCTTATCCTAGCACCAGGAACTCCACTACTGAACTAGAGATTATGCTTAAAGATTTCATCACTACCCAAAAAGCTTTTAATAATAGTGTAGAAGAAAAACTAAACAAACTAGGTGATCTCTCTTCAAAGGTAGACAATTTAGCCAATGAGGTAGAATTGCTTAAAATTAGAACTTCTCCTCTTGAGGAGAGGAAGGTCACTCCTATGAATGCTATTCAAGTGCAAATTAATGAAAATATTAGGATGATGGCTAAACTTAAAGAGAGATGGGCTAGAGAAAGGGAGGAAGAGGATAGAATTAAGAGCCTTCCTACCCACCACACTGTTGCTACTATCCAAGTTGTTGAGGATATCCAAACTCTTGGCACCCAATGTACTCCTGGTCCCGATGGACCTATTAATGGTGATGCTATGACTATAGAAACTACCAAACAAGTGAACCTAAAGGACACCACTACCACTTTACTTGATGCTAGTGACCTTGATTTTGATAATTGCACTCTTAACGAAGTTATTGATTTCCTTCACAAGATGTCTAGAGACCCCCGCACTAGCACGATTAACCTTGCCTTCACAGAGCATATCACTAATGCTCTCATCAAAGCTAGGGAGGAGAAACTTAGAGTAGAAGCCTCCATACCTAGAAAGCTAGAAGATGGTTGGGATCCTATGATAAAAATTAAATTGAATGACTTCTCTTGCTATGCATTATGTGATGTTGGAGCTAGTACCTCTGTTATGCCCAAAAGAATATATGATATGCTTAAATTGAAACCTTTTGATTCTTGTTCTTTTGGTGTTCGTCTCATTGATTCTTCCATAAAGAAACCTTTGGGGAGGATCGACGATGTTCTTATCGTAGTCAATGATAATTATGTTCCCGTTGATTTCACTATTATGGATATTGAATGTGATCCTTCTTGTCCAATTATTTTGGGACGTCCATTTTTGTGCACCGTTGGTGCTATCATTGACATGAAAGAGGGTAATATAAAATTTCAGTTTCCTCTCAAGAAAGGAATGGAACACTTCCCTCGAAAGAAGATCAAGTTACCCTTTGAGTCTGTTGTACGGGCTAGCTATTCTTTTACTCTTGATAAAACTTGATCTCTTTGCATTATGCCTAGCTTAAAGGCATAAAAGAAAGCGCTTTTGGGAGGCAGCCCAATGAATAAATTTATTTTGCTTTTGTTGTGTCTTGATGTTGTTTACTACAGTAGCATCATCATTGTATCTTTGCTTTTCATATTTGTGCCAAGTATAGCCTCTGATTGCAAGAAAGTTCAAAAGTTGTGAGGTGCTGTCCAGGAAACAGATTCTGCCCTTGGATAGAAAAATTCGTATAAAATCACCAGATCATCTTTTTGGTCTGTATTTTTTCGACAGCGTTCTCTATATAATTGTCTTTCGTGCGTCTGTTCTGAGTTTTTTTATTTGAGTTGCTGAAGTTCCCCGAACAAATCATTTACTACCTGCTGTTCTGTTTTTCACAGATTCTGTCCGGTTTTGCCTTTCCTTCATTTTGCAAACCTAGAGCTTGCTTTTTCTTTGCAAAAACCTTTTGGCAATCTTGATAAACAGTAGACCTTCAAGAATATCTTTATTTCCAGCAAGGTATAATTATTTTATTATGGGTACTAACCTCGCTAATCAGATTATGATGAGTTATGTATGAAGGGAGTTTTCAAGTGTGCGAGGGAAGATGATAAAAAGATTCAGGAGTGTCAAGCGCTCAAGCTTGGGGATACCCCCATGCACCCCCAAGAAATATTCAAGGAGACTCAAGCGTCTAAGCTTGGGGATGCCCCCGTGCATCCCCTTCTCCATCAACATTATCAGTTCGTCTTTCGTTCCACTATATTTTAATCACTTCATGTGTTATGTGCTATGCTTGGAGCGTCTTACTTTTAGTTTCCTTTTTAGTTTTTCATAACGAGTCGGAACTCAGCGTTCTTTATGTGGGAGAGAAACACGCTCCACTTCTACCTAGAACATAACATAGAATTTTCATGTCTATCTTTGCTGTGTGTGTTCTTTGTCTTTTAATAGCTACTATCATGCTCTGCTCTTAGTATTCATGCTTATCTTTTTAAAGAGCTTGTGTTTAGTTGGTTGCTTGAACTCTCTTTAATTATCATGCTTATCTTATTAAGAGAGTTTGCTTCCGTTGCATTGGTTAATATGTCTATGATAAAGATGCTACGTGCATAATGGCGCTTAGTAGTTCAGGTTTTCTTATGGTTAATCTCAAATAGCTGGGGGATTCCCAATGTGTTATTAGAGTACCAACATGATTTGTTTGCCAATGATGTGGTATGGTTTAGTAATATCTTCCCTCAAGAATTTATTTTGATTGACTTGGCGTATGCTCACGCATATTTAAGACTGTAAAGAAAGTCTGTCAAGCCTTGATGATCTTTTGTTTCTGAGTAGCGATATAACTTCCATGCCTGATTCAATGTTGCTTTGTCGCTCTGCATGATTATGACCGGCATTGCTCTCTTAGTTGGTCGCTCCCAGTCTTTTGCTAACCTCCACCTGTACTAAGCGGACTGACTGCTTGTGCATCCACATCCTTTTAAACCAGTTGTGCCATATGAGTCCACCATACCTACCTATATGTGGTATTTCACCGCCACTCCAAGTAAATTTACATGTGCTACCTTTAAAACCTTCAGTTTTTGCAATACATAGCTCATGGGAAAGTAGCTTAAAAACTATTGTGGTAAAGAATATGTTGCTTATGTATCTTATTTTCTTATAAGTTGCTTGCTGAGCGGTAACCATGTTTCTGGGGACGCCATCAACTGTTACACTTTTGTTGAATATCATGTGAGTTGCTATGCATGTTCGTCTTTTCTAAAGTAAGGGTGATTTTCCATGGGTTGAATGGTTTGAGTATGCATATTGTTAGAGAAGAACATTGGGCCGCCAACCAAAGCCATGTATCATGGTGGAATTTTTAGCTTGGACATTAATCCTCAATCTCTTATGAGAATATGCTTAAGCATTAAAGAGGAGTCCATTATCTATTTTCTATGTTGTCCCGGTATGGATGTCCTCAAGTTGAGATCTATCAAAAACGAGAAATCAAATGCGATCTATCTCCTTGGACCTTTGTACAGGTGACATAGAGGTACCCCTTTGTGACACTTGGTTGAAACATATGTAATGCAATGACAATCCATGGAAATCCGAGCTAATTAGGACAAGGTGCGAGCACTATTGGTATTCGATGCATGAGGCTTGCAACTTATAGGATGTCTTATGCATAACACATATGAAGTACTACTACCGTTGACAAAATTGTTTCTATGTTTTCAAAATAGAAAGCTCTAGCACATGAGTAATCCCTGCTTCCCTCTGCGAAGAGCCATTCTTTTACTTTTATGTTGAGTCTCCACCTTCTTTTAAAAGCACCAACTACTGAGAGCATGATTGTCATTCTGAGTGTAATGTGCATTGTCCCAAAGTAGCATTGTCTTTTGCATGATTGTGATATCGTTTATTCTGAAATCATTGTATCTAGTCATCACTTACACCTTGGAGGTGCCCCTGCATTTATGTTTTGCTTCACTAAAGGGGGCAAGCTAGATATCACTTTATCATATTTGCACATCATGTTCATTGCAAATCTATTTGATGTTTCAGTATCATATTGTAAAACTTTCAGTTCTTTGTGATTTTCTCATGAGGCAACTTAATTACTACAGATTCATTGTCTCAGTAAGCTTTTGTCATATGACTATGAAAAGTCCTATATGGTTATTAGCATGTCACCATAGAAATTATTCTTGTTATCATTTACCTACTCGAGGACGAGCAGGAATTAAGCTTGGGGATGTTGATACGTCCAAAACGTATCTATAATTTCTGCTTGCTCCATGCCTCTTTTGGGTGATATTGCTATGATATTTATACACTTCCATACACTTTTGATCATATTTGGACTAACCTATTAACTCAGTGCACCCCAGTGCCAGTTTCTGTTTTCGGCTGTTTTTGTATTTCAGGTTTTCACATTACGAGAACTGCCAGGAAAAATCCAGAAAAATTATATAAAAAATCAGCATTCCAGAAACTACCGTGCGCCCGAAGGACAGCCGGGGGGGGCCACCAGGGCTCCAGGCGCCCTGGCGGCGCCCCCCCCCTGGGCCGCGCCGGGGGGGCGCCTGGGCCCCCCGAGGCTCCTCCGATGCCCCCCTTTGGCATATATTTAAAGCGTCTCCCAAAACCCTCGAAACAGGAACTCTTTTTCGCGATCTCATCTCTGTTCCGCCGCCGCCGCCGCTTCCAAGATCGGGAGCACCAGGAGAACCCTTCCCGGCACCCTGCCGGAGCGAAGGATCACCACCGGGAGCTTCTCCACCACCATGGACGCCTCCCGGATGAGTTGTGAGTAGTCTCCCTTGGACCATGGGTCCATGACCAGTAGCTATGTGATGTTCTCCCCCCGTTCTTGTGCTTCACTAATTAGTCCTCGTGAGCTGCCCTACATGATCGAGGCACATATGTAATCCTTATGCTGTTGCTATGATGAGTTTGCTGGGATCCGATGGATTATGAGATTATGTTCAGATTGTGTTTGAGTAATATATTTGATTCACCTCTTTTATGTTTATGTTCGTAAGTAATTCTTGCATGTTCTCCATTGTTATTTATTGCTTTGGCCAAGTAGTAGGTAGTGACTCCAAGAGGGAACGTTATGCTTGATTGTGGGTTCATGCCCCTCGATGACTAGTTTGAGTGACAGAAACATGAGTCTAGGGGATGTGTTGTTGCCACAAGGGGGAAAACAATGGTGCTTGTGCCCGCGGGTGCAGGGATTGTTTACTTTACGCAAAGTTCTTTTAATGCAGTTGTCTGTTGCTTTGAGTTTACACTATGGGTGGGGCTCGCAACTTAATACCAGCGAGATGTTCTGGATAGATATCTCAAGGTGGATGATTAGTAGTAGATATTGATGGATTTCGGTCTACTTACTTTGGCATACCGCCCATGCTTTGAACCTCAACCTTTCTTGCAATGTAGTCAGCATTGGTTTGCGCACATGGTCCTGTCAATTGCCCAGCTGTAATTAGTTTACCTCACATAGCTGTTTTATCGTCTTTTGGGAGAGAGACATCACTAGTGAACATCATGAGACTCCGGTCCATATTACCATCATTGATCACATCCGCTATTTACTTTTCCGCTATTTACTTACTATTGCAATTATACCTATCACTATTATCACTTGCGTTTGATCCTTTGTAAACTACAAGGCCGGAGGGATTGACAACCTCTCTGTACTCGTTGGGAGCAAAGTTATTTGTATCTGTGTGCAGGTCCATGTTGATTGCTAATATCCGGCGCTGTTAGCAGTTGACACCTTCTTGTTAAAACTGGGAGTCTCTGGGAAATCGATCCTTGGTATTACCAAGGGAAAACTTCTGCTACACTGCATCTCAAACCTTCCACTTGGGGTAACCAACGAGGGGTGAGAAGCCACCTAGCACACCCCCAAGAAATATTCAAGAAGACTCAAGCGTCTAAGCTTGGGGATGCCCCCGTGCATCCCCTTCTCCATCAACATTATCAGTTCGTCTTTCGTTCCACTATATTTTTATCACTTCATGTGTTATGTGCTATGCTTGGAGCGTCTTGCTTTTAGTTTCCTTTTTAGTTTTCTTTAGCTTTTCATAACGAGTCGAAACTCAGCTTTCTTTATGTGGGAGAGAAACATGCTCCACTTCAACCTAGAACATAACATAGAATTTTCATGTCTATCCTTGCTGTGTGTGTTCTTTGTCTTTCAATAGCTACTATCATGTTTAGGTTTTAGTTTTCATGCTTATCTTTTTAAAGAGCTTTTGTTTAGTTGGTCGTTGGAACTCTCTTTATTTATCATGCTTATCTTGTTAAGAGAGTTGGCTTCTGTTGCATTGGTCGATATGTCTATGATAAAAATGCTACGTGCATAATGGTGCTTAGTAGTTCATGTTTTCTTATGGTTAGTCTCAAATAGCTGGAGGGTTCCCAATGTGTTATTGGAGTACCAACATGATTTGTTTGCCTATGATGTGGTATGGTTTAGTGATATCTTCCTTCAAGAATTTATTTTGATTGACTTGGTGTATGCTCACGCATATTTAAGACTGTAAAGAAAGTCTGTCAAGCCTTGATGATCTTTTATTTCTGAGTAGCGATATAACTTCCATGCCTGATTCAATGTTGCTTTGTCGCTCTGCATGATTATGACCGTCATTGCTCTTTTAGTTGGTCGCTCCCAGTCTTTTGCTAACCTCCACCTGTACTAAGCGGACTGACTGCTTGTGCATCCAAAATCCTTTAAACCAGTTATGCCATATGAGTCCACCATACCTTCGTATACATGGTATTTACCTGCCATTCCTAACGAAGACTTTCATGTACCATCTCGAAATTATTCAAAAGAAGCATTTCTATTGTGTGCCTCTGTTTTAGTTCATGAGGAAGTAGTAGTTAATTCATGATCTTTTTAAGTTGGACAAGCTTCACCCCGGGATTGCATGTCTAATGTGCAAACCCATAATACGAGAAGGAACTGGCAAAGAGTGCGCCCGGCTCAAAAATAATATAACAAACAAACCCTCCTTCACGCTTTGTTCATGAGAAATCAGAAAACTTTGGCAGTGGTAAACAAAGGAGATTAAGAGGATGTGATCGTCCTCATTCGGGAGCCGTTCCTCGAAACTTGTCCATCTCAAGAAGTGATTGAGTTGTCTGCTAGCATTCGTTGACGAAACATGCATATTCAAAAAATAATAATTATTACCTCTGTTTTTAAAACCAAGAGCTCTGGTACATGTTTAGTTTTTGTTTCCGACCACGGGTTTTCAACTTTGCCAACAAAAGCCACGGTTCGAGAGTCTCCACCTTCTTTTAAAGCACCAACTACTGAGAGCATGATTGTCATTCTGAGTGTAATGTGCATTGTCCCAAAGTAGCATTGTCTTTTGCATGATTATGATATCGTTTATTCTGAAATCATTGTATCTAGTCATCACTTAAACCTTGGAGGTGCCCCTACATTTATGTTTTGCTTCACTAAAGGGGGCAAGCGAGATACCACTTTATCATATTTGCACACCATGCTCATTACAAATCTATTTGATGTTTCAGTATCATATTGTAAAACTTTCAGTTCTTTGTGATTTTCTCATGAGGCAACTTAATTACTACAAATTCATTGTCTCAGTAAGCTTTTGTCATGTGACTATGAAAGGTCCTTATATGGTTAATAGCATGTCACCACAGAAATTATTCTTGTTATCATTTACCTACTCGAGGACTGATACGTCCAAAACGTATCTATAATTTCTGCTTGCTCCATGCCTCTTTTGGGTGATATTGCTATGTTATTTATACACTTCCATACACTTTTGATCATATTTGGACTAACCTATTAACTCAGTGCACCCCAGTGCCAGTTTCTGTTTTCGGCTGTTTTTGTATTTCAGGTTTTCACATTACGAGAACTGCCAGAAAAAATCCAAAAAAATTATATAAAAAATCAGCGTTCCGGAAGCTTCCATGCGGCCAAAGTAGGGCCGGAGGGGACCCACAGGGGCTCCAGGCGGCCTGCCCACGCGCCCCCCCCTGGCCGCGCCGGGGGGGCGCCTGGGCACCCCTGACCCCCTCTGATGCCCCCCTTTAGCATATATTTACACCGTGTCGCGGAAACCCTGATTCCAGACCCCTTTTCTCCAGACGCGATTCTGATCTCCGCCGCCATCGCCATCAAGCTTCGGGGGACCAGAATTCCTGCGTCGGCACCCTGCCGGGACGGGGAAGTGCCCCCGGATTCATCTCCATCGACGTTGCTTCCTCCCTCCATGAGGCGGGAGTAGTTCCTCCTCGGGGCTGAGGTTTCTACCAGTAGCTATGTGGTTATCTCTCTCTCCCATGATGTGATCTTCGTTGTGATCATAGGCTATGTTAATCTAGGGTGATCCCATGATATTTCCCCTTCCTCTATGTATTGGATTGATGTACTCACTTGTCTTTATCTAGTATAATCCCCGAGACCAAGGTGACAGCGGTCTATTGGACATGGATTAGAAAAGTATTTTCATGAGTGATTTCCTCTCTTGTGTGTTGATTGAAGATTGAGAGTCTCTTGGTGCTTGTCTTTGACTATCCTTTAGATATGTTGTGGTGATTGTGGGACTCTCTTTGGATGGCCGCGGCGACATTGGGAAATCCTTAGATTGAGAACTATGAACTTTGAGGTGTACTTTTGTAGCCCTACATAATTCTCGTCCTCTCTTGACCACGAAGGAATGACCTCCGAGTGCGTCCCCTTTGCATGTTTTATGGGAAATATCATGTGATTTGATTATGTTAATGTTGTTGGAAGTTTCCACTAGTGAAAGTATGAAGCCTAGGCCTTGTTTCCACCATTGCAATACCATTTGTGCTCACGTTTACCACTTGTTTGCTTGCTGCACTTTTTATTACAGATTTATATTACTTTGCTTTGCCACTCCTATCATCCATATTTTACCATCTCTTCGCCGAACTAGTGCACCTATACAACTCCTAGTTGTATTAGGTGTGTTGGGGACACAAGAGACTTCTTGTCTCTTAGTTGCAGGGTTGTTTGAGAGAGACCATCTTCAACCTCTACTTCCCTGAGTTCGATAAACCTTAGGTCATCCACTTGAGGGAAATTGCCGCTGTCCTACAAACCTCTGCGCTTGGAGGCCCAACATAGTCTACAAGAGTAGAAGCGTGCGTAGACATCAAGCTATTTCTGGCACCGTTGCCGGGGAGGTGAGCGCTTGGAGGTATATCTTTAGATCTTGCAATTAAATCTTTTTGTTTCTTGTTTTTATTTCACTAGTTATGCTTATGGACAACCTTGTTATTGGATCGTTGCTTGCGGGAAGACGCCCCACACATGTGGTGGTTGCTCCTCCCCCTACTGAAATTGTGCCCTATAAAATACCAGCTGGTATTATCGATTATGTCTTGGCTGATCGTTATGCAGGAGACAGACATCCCGGTGAACACTTGCTATATCTGTCACAACTATGTTCATTATTTAAGCTTGCAGGTGTATCAAGGGAGTTTGTCATGAGGAAATTATTTGCCTTGTCACTGAAAGGAAAAGCATTGGAATGGTATAGGCTACTAAATGACTCTCACCTGCTGGAGTGGGAAGAGATCCAGTCTCTCTTTTACTCCAAGTTTTATCCACTTCATGAAGTCCATGAGAATAGGAATTATGTTTATATTTTTTATCCTCATGACGGAGAGAGCATAGCTCAAGCTTGGGGGAGACTGAAAACGTTAATGCTAAAATGTCCTAACCATGGGCTCCCCAAATATATGATTATTACTAATTTCTATGCGAGGCTTTCTCGACAGGATAAAGATTTGCTCGACGCTTCCTCTATGGGTTCTTTCACAAACAAAAAGATTGATGCTAAATGGGAACTCCTTGAAAGAATTCAACGCAACACTGAAGATTGGGAGATCGACAAAGGTAAAGAGTCAGTTATAATTTATGACTATGATTGCATTAAGTCCTTTGTTGAAACTACAAGTTTTAATAAGTTTAGTGCTAAGTTTGGGCTTGATTCTCAACTCCTTGTTGATTTCCTCAAATCTTTTGCTTCACATCTTAATATGCCTAAGGAGGATTGGATCAAGTATCATAAACCTTTTAAAGAGACTTGCAAAGAAAATGAAATTGTTCATGATGATTGCAACATGCATGATCCAATTCCTAAAAATGAAGTTTTATATAAGCATGTTAATTTTTGTGGAGTGGATAGACCTTGTGAAAGGCCTATGATTGAAGAAGAGAAGTATTGTAAGCAACATAAGCATGAAAGAACAATCACTTGGGTCAGAGATTTAAATGAAATTGCTAGAGAATTGTGTGACCTTTATCCTTTTACTTGTGAACTTTGCCGTATAGAGGGTCACTTTAATTTTCAATGCATGAACTTTCAAAACATAACTGTTAACCGGTTGTGTGATAACATGATCACCTCTGATCTTTATGATGAGCTTATGTTATTTTTGATGTGTGAAGAGTTATCAGAAAAGACTTCTTGGCTGGATGATAATGACATAGGAATAAAAAACACTTTGCAAAATTGCCATCTCTATTGTGTTGTTAATTGCCATGAAAATGATTACATAAGTAAGATTAGAAAGGAGGGAACTTTACCAAAGTATAAAAATGTCTCTTATATTTCTGCTAATAAAAAGGAGAGTTTCTCCCAAGTTTCCCGTATTGTTTCTAATGATAAACCAGGATATGTGGAGAAGCTTCATCTCCAACCACTCCCTCCTAAGGTGAAGAAGAAGAAAAAGAAGAGGAGGAGGAAGAGGAGCAAGAAGGAAGAAGAATGGGTATCAACCTGGCCTGAGCATATTCCTCCCATCAACTTTTATCCTAACGGTTGTAAGTTTAAAGAAGAAGGTGAAGTTTATTGCCTTAATTATCATCTTGATGATACGTCCGTAGGTACTATTGAAGATGATTTTGATTATGACATGCATGTTACTTATTGTGATTGGGAAAATGATGATAATGCTACTTATGATCTTGAAAATCTTTTTGGTACCAACTCTGAAAGTGAAGATATGGGAAGCTCTAAGCTTGGGGATGATAGGATTGCAAATCCTTTACCCACTAGTGATGTGATAATTGATAATTCTCTTGCTAGTAAGAATAAAGACAACATGTTTACAAATATAGTTGCTAGCAATGATAATGCTCTTCTCTACCATGATGATGTTATAACTCCAATCTATAGTGATTATAAAGGTACCTATGACATAAGGAGAAATTATCCTTATGAAACTTGTCATAATCATGGAGGGAATTACTCCCTTGTTGAACACCAACCTCCTAATACACAATTAATCTATAGTGTTCAAGTTGTTTATGACAGTCCTACTCCCACTATTACCAATGAGAAAGATTATGCTTATGTGGAGAGTAAGAGTACCTTTTTGCATGTGGATCATGGTAACAATGCTTTATGTGATGCTTATATTGTTGAGTTCATCCATGATGCCACTGAAATTTATAATGAGAGAGGGAGACTTGGTTCTAAATATCTTAATAATAAGAAGTTTCCTCTCTTTATGGTGAATATTTTGAAGTTATGCTTGTTTTGCCTTCCTATGCTAGTTGCTTTGTGCTTCAATGAATTATTCTATTGCAATATTCCTATGCATAGGAAGCATGTTAGGCTTAAATGTGTTTGGTATTTGCTTCTTGATGCTCTCTTTTGTTCTTCAGCTCTTATTCCTACGAGAGCATCATTAAAGTCTTAAGCCTATCTTTATGGCTATAAAGAAAGAGCTCTAGGGAGACAACCCTTGTTATGTTTACTTTCAGTTTTAGTGGTCTTGATGTTTGTTACTACTGTAGCAACATCATTGTATCTTTATTTTTCAGCTTTGTGCCAAGTTTAGCCTCTGATTGCAAGAAAGTTCAAAAGTTGTGACGTGCTGTCCAGGAAACAGATTCTGTCCTTGGATAGAAAAATTCGTATAAAATCACCAGATCATCTTTTTGTTCTGAATTTTTTCGACAGCGTGTTCTATATAATTGTCTTTCGTGCGTCTGTTCTGAGTTTTTTGATTAGAGTTGCAGAAGTGCCCCGGACAAATCAATTACTACCTGCTGTTCTGTTTTTCACAGATTCTGTCCTGTTTTGCTTTTCCTTCATTTTGCAAACCAAGAGTTTGCTTTTTCTTTGCAAAAACCTTTTGGCAATCTTGAGAAACAGTAGACCTTCAAGAATATCTTTATTTCCAGCAAGGTATAATTATTTTATTATGGGTACTAACCTCGCTAATCAGATTATG
The DNA here is from genome assembly GCA_902687465.1 of Secale cereale. Classification (NCBI taxonomy): domain Eukaryota; kingdom Viridiplantae; phylum Streptophyta; class Magnoliopsida; order Poales; family Poaceae; genus Secale; species Secale cereale. The sequence continues at coordinate 708,654,675 of LR738709.1, read as the reverse complement.
ATGAGTTATGTATGAAGGGAGTTTTCAAGTGTGCGAGGGAAGATGATAAAAAGATTCAGGAGTGTCAAGCGCTCAAGCTTGGGGATGCCCCCATGCACCCCCAAGAAATATTCAAGAAGACTCAAGCGTCTAAGCTTGGGGATGCCCCCGTGCATCCCCTTCTCCATCAACATTATCAGTTCGTCCTTCGTTCCACTATATTTTTATCACTTCATGTGTTATGTGCTATGCTTGGAGCGTCTTGCTTTTAGTTTTCCTTTTTAGTTTACTTTAGCTTTTCATAATGAGTCGGAACTCAGCTTTCTTTATGTGGGAGAGAAACACGCTCCACTTCTACCTAGAACATAACATAGAATTTTCATGTCTATCTTTGCTGTGTGTGTTCTTTGTCTTTCAATAGCTACTATCATGTTCAGCTCTTAGTATTCATGCTTATCTTTTTAAAGAACTTTTGTTTAGTTGGTTGCTTGAACTCTCTTTAGTTATCATGCTTATCTTATTAAGAGAGTTTGCTTCCGTTGCATTGGTTGATATGTCTATGATAAAGATGCTACGTGCATAATGGCGCTTAGTAGTTCATGTTTTCTTATGGTTAGTCTCAAATAGCTGAGGGGTTTCCAATGTGTTATTGGAGTACCAACATGATTTGTTTGCCTATGATGTGGTACGGTTTAGTAATATCTTCCTTCAAGAATTTATTTTGATTGACTTGGCGTATGCTCACGCATATTTAAGACTGTAAAGAAAGTCTGTCAAGCCTTGATGGTCTTTTGTTTCTGAGTAGCGATATAACTACCATGCCTGATTCAATGTTGCTTTGTCGCTCTGCATGATTATGACCGTCATTGCTCTCTTAGTTGGTCGCTCCCAGTCTTTTGCTAACCTTCGCCTGTACTAAGCGGACTGACTGCTTGTGCATCCACATTCCTTTAAACCAGTTATGCCATATGAGTCCACCATACCTTCCTACATGGTATTTACCTGCCATTCCTAACGGAGACTTGCATGTGCCATCTCGAAATTATTCAAAGAAAATGCATTCCTATTTTGTGCCTCTGTTTTAAGTTCATGAGGAAGTAGTAGTTAATTCATGATCTTTTTAAGTTGGACAAGCTTCACCCCGGGATTGCATGTATAATGTGCAAACCCATAATACGAGAAGGAACTGGCATTGAGTGCGCCCGGCTCAAAAAGATAATATAACAAACAAACCCTCCTTCACGCTTTGTTCATGAGAAATCAGAAAACTTTGGCAGTGATAAACAAAGGAGATTAAGAGGATGTGATCGTCCTCATTCGGGAGCCGTTCCTCGAAACTTGTCCATCTCAAGAAGTTATTGAGTTATCTGCTAGCATTCGTTGACGGGACATGCATAATCAAAAAAATAATTATTACCTCTGTTTTTAAAACCAAGAGCTCTGGTACATGTTTTGTCTTTGTTTCCGACTACGGGTTTCCAACCTTCCCAACAAAAGCCACGGTTCGAGAGTCTCCACCTTCTTTTAAAAGCACCAACTACTGAGAGCATGATTGTCATTCTGAGTGTAATGTGCATTGTCCCAAAGTAGCATTGTCTTTTGCATGATTGTGATATCGTTTATTTTGAAATCATTGTATCTAGTCATCACTTAAACCTTGGAGGTGCCCCTGCATTTATGTTTTGCTTCACTAAAGGGGGCAAGCTAGATATCACTTTATCATATTTGCATATCATGTTCATTACAAATCTATTTGATGTTTCAATATCATATTGTAAAACTTTCAGTTCTTTGTGATTTTCTCATGAGGCAACTTAATTACTATAGATTCATTGTCTCAGTACGCTTTTGTCATATGACTATGAAAAAGTCCTATATGGTTAATAGCATGTCACCACAGAAATTATTCTTGTTATCATTTACCTACTCGAGGACGAGCAGGAATTAATCTTGGGGATGTTGATACGTCCAAAACGTATCTATAATTTCTGCTTGCTCCATGCCTCTTTTGGGTGATATTGATATGTTATTTATACACTTCCATACACTTTTGATCATATTTGGACTAACCTATTAATTCAGTGCACCCCAGTGCCAGTTTCTGTTTTCGGCTGTTTTTGTATTTCAGGTTTTCACATTACGAGAACTGCCAGAAAAAATCCAGAAAAAATATATAAAAAATCAGCGTTCCGGAAGCTTCCATGCGGCCAAAGTTGGGCCGGAGGGGACCCACAGGGGCTCCAGGCGGCCTGCC
>LR738709.1:708638881-708652389 GCA_902687465.1 Secale cereale | reverse complement strand
CCCCCCCCTGGCCGCGTCGGGGGCGGCGCCTGGGCACCCCTGACCCCCTCTGATGCCCCCCTTTGGCATATATTTACACCGTGTCGCGGAAACCCTGATTCCAGACCCCTTTTCTCCAGACGCGATTCTGATCTCCGCCGCCATCGCCATCAAGCTTCGGGGGACCAGAATTCCTGCGCCGGCACCCTGCCGGGACGGGGAAGTGCCCCCGGATTCATCTCCATCGACGTTGCTTCCTCCCTGCATGAGGCGGGAGTAGTTCCTCCTCGGGGCTGAGGTTTCTACCAGTAGCTATGTGGTTATCTCTCTCTCCCATGATGTGATCTTCGTTGTGATCATAGGCTATGTTAATCTAGGGTGATCCCATGATATTTCCCCTTCCTCTATGTATTGGATTGATGTACTCACTTGTCTTTATCTAGTATAATCCCCGAGACCAAGGTGACAGCGGTCTATTGGACATGGATTAGAAAAGTATTTTCATGAGTGATTTCCTCTCTTGTGTGTTGATTGAAGATTGAGAGTCTCTTGGTGCTTGTCTTTGACTATCCTTTAGATATGTTGTGGTGATTGTGGGACTCTCTTTGGATGGCCGCGGTGACATTGGGAAATCCTTAGATTGAGAACTACGAACTTTGGGGTGTGCTTTTGTAGCCCTACATAATTCTCGTCCTCTCTTGACCACGAAGGAATGACCTCCGAGTGCGTCCCCTTTGCATGTTTTATGGGAAATATCATGTGATTCGATTATGTTAATGTTGTTGGAAGTTGCCACTAGTGAAAGTATGAAGCCTAGGCCTTGTTTCCACCATTGTAATACCATTTGTGCTCACGTTTACCACTTGTTTGCTTGCTGCACTTTTTATTACAGATTTATATTACTTTGCTTTGCCACTCCTATCATCCATATTTTACCATCTCTTCGCCGAACTAGTGCACCTATACAACTCCTAGTTGTATTAGGTGTGTTGGGGACACAAGAGACTTCTTGTCTCTTAGTTGCAGGGTTGTTTGAGAGAGACCATCTTCAACCTCTACTTCCCTGAGTTCGATAAACCTTAGGTCATCCACTTGAGGGAAATTGCCGCTGTCCTACAAACCTCTGCGCTTGGAGGCCCAACATAGTCTACAAGAGTAGAAGCGTTCGTAGACATCAAGGACGAGCAGGAATTAAGCTTGGGGATGTTGATACGTTCAAAACGTATCTACAATTTCTGCTTGCTCCATGCCTCTTTTGGGTGATATTGCTATGATATTTATACACTTCCATACACTTTTGATCATATTTGGACTAACCTATTAACTCAGTGCACCCCAGTGCCAGTTTCTGTTTTCTGCTGTTTTTGTATTTCAGGTTTTCCCGTCACGAAAACTGCCAGAAAAATCCCGGAAAAATTATATAAAAAATCAGCGTTCCGAAAGCTTCAACACGGCTGAAGTAGGGTCGGAGGGGGGCCACCAGGGCTCCAGGCGCCCTGGTGGCGCGGCCCCCCTCCTGGCCACGCCGGGAGGGCGCCTGGGCCCCCCAGGTCTCCGCTGATGCCCCCCTTTGGCATATATTTAACACGCGTCCCGAAACCCTCGACGACGGAACCCTTTTTCGCGATCTCATCTCTATTCCGCCGCCGCCGCGCTTCCAAGATCGGGAGCACCAGGAGAACTGTTCCCGGCACCCTGCCGGAGGGGAGGATCACCACCGGGAGCCTCTCCACCACCATGGACGCCTCCCGGATGAGTTGTGAGTAGTCTCCCTTGGACCATGGGTCCATGACCAGTAGCTATGTGATGTTCTCCTCCCCTTCTTGTGCTTCACTAATTAGACCTCGTGAGCTGCCCTACATGATCGAGGCACATATGTAATCCTTATGCTGTTGCTATGATGAGTTTGCTGGGATCCGATGGATTGTGAGATTATGTTCAAATTGTGTTTGAGTAATATATTTGATTTACCTCTTTTATATTTATGTTCTTAAGTAATTCTTGCATGTTCTCCGTTGCTATTTTTTGCTTTGGCCAAGTAGTAGGTAGTGACTCCAAGAGGGAACGTTATGCTTGATTGTGGGTTCATGCCCCTCGATGACTAGCTTGAGTGATAGAAACATGAGTCTAGGGGATGTGTTGTTGCCACAAGGGGGAAAACAACGGTGCTTGTACTCGCGGGTGCAAGGATTGTTTACTTTACGCAAAGTTCTTTTAATGCAGTTGTCTGTTGCTTTGAGTTTACACTATGGGTGGGACTCGCAACTTAATACCAGCGAGATGTTCTGGATAGATATCTCAAGGTGGATGATTAGTAGTAGATGCAGATGGATTTCGGTCTACTTGCCTTGGCGTACCGCCCATGCTTTGAACCTCTACCTTTCTTGCAACATAGTTAGCATTGGTTTGCGCACATAATTCTGTCAATTGCCCAGCTGTAATTCGTTTACCTCACATAGCTGTTTTATCGTCTTTTGGGAGAGAGACATCACTAGTGAACATCATGGGACCCCGGTCCATATTACCATCACTGATCACATCCGCTATTTACTTTCCGTTTTTACTTACTAGTTGCAGCAATACCTATCACTATTATCTCTTGCGTTTGATCCTTTGTAAACGACAAGGCCGGAGGGATTGACAACCTCTCTGTACTCGTTGGGAGCAAAGTTATTTGTATCTGTGTGCAGGTCCAAGTTGATTGCTAAGTATCTGGCGCCGTTAGCAGTTGACACCTTCTTGTTGAACCTTGGAGTCTCAGGGGAAATCGATCCTTGGTATCTTTGCCAAGGGAAAACTTCCGCTACACTGCATCTCAAAGCTTCCACTTGGGGTAACCAACGAGGGGCGAGAAGCCATCACACGACACCACCCTTTGAATCCTATCTCACCAGTACTTAAACAAGTGCTTAATCTCTACAAGGAAAACAGTACTACAAAGGACAACAGTACTCATCGATTTGGGAATTGATTTTCGCCCCAAACTCGGTGGATCTGACAAACCTACAAGGAATGGGATCGATGAACTTACCTGGGAGGTTTGCTCGCGACGATTCTATCCTCCAGGGGCATGCGTCGCTCCTCCTCGGCCGCGTCTCCCGTGCTGCAGCGCCTTCCACCACCAACTTGTATGGCTCCATTCGCCGCACCGACGCGCCCTAGGTCGCCACACCGACGCGCTCCTGGTCGCCGCACCGATGCGCCCCTGGTCGCCCCACCGACGCGCACCTGGTCGCCGCACCGACGCGTGACTGGTTGCACAGCCTACCCCCTTGCTACTCTGGCGGAAGACGGCCGCCGAATAGCCGCCACGACGTCGGTTGCTCGGGATTTGCCGGATTTGGGACGAGAGAATGGGACGAGAGGTCGGTTTTTGAACTGGCCGAGAGAGAATGACAGAGAGAAATGAGGAGGGGAGAAGAAGTGGAGGGACCCACGACCGCATAAACATCCAACGGGTCTCGCCCTCGACGCCAAGACCAGGCGACACCTGGCAGCGCGAGGTGTGTTCCGACCGAGGGACACCTGCGCGTCATGATCCACGTTCGATGAGATGCGACGGTGCGCGAGGGTGTGTGCCCGAAACATCCAAAAAGTGCAGCTGCACTTTGTAGCATTTGGGTTATTTTAGAAAGAAAAATGCAATACAATCCTGCATAAATGGGATTTATTGATTATTATTTTGATGCTCTTCCTTGTGAGGACATACTTTTTCGATAAAGGGCGATTTTATTATCTCGGAATTTAGCACCAAGGGGATACAAAACATTATGACTAACACCCTACCTCTGCATAACTAAGATGCACACAGCCAAATCCAAAAGTCTGACAAAAAAACATAAAATAGCTGACATATCGGCAATAGTAGAGTCCTATAGACCGACACTATGCCTATGTCGAAGGTGGTGGTGGATCGATCCAGAGGTTATGCTGTCACTCATGTTGAGAAAAAACCTCCGTATCCACCTTCTTCCACCACATACACACCGCCTTGAACAACGATTGGTGCTCCGATCGTTGGAGCATAGACCCATGTTATGAGGACATACTTTCCACTTAATTTTATTTCTGCCTTTGGCTATTCCTCTTTATTTGAGGTTAATCGGCATCTTTGGCAATTCCTCTTTATTCTAGGTTAATGGACATTATAGCGCTGATTTGTTCTTATTTAGCGAGACCTCATCATTATTCCAAGCGGAAATCTTCTTTAAAAATTGTTCTTTAAGATATGCATGATTTACTGAAAAAGGCTTCTCGCCCTGCTTTATATAATAAAGTAGCTGCCAGAAACAAACAATATCCAACCCAAACACAGAGGTCCACATAATACAACAAGGGAACATAACAAAAACAACCATAAAGTACACAACATGCTGGGGCAACAGCAAACACGCCCACCAAAGAAAAACCAAAGCCTCAAGGAGGATAAATGATCATCATATGCACAATTTTGCAGACCTTTTAAGAAATACCGCCTCCATTCAGATAAATAAATGTAACAAATCTCCCATGCCAAATCAATAGTGAGTAAGAGCACCTATATCCGGCAATAGCAAATCCAGCCTCTATGTATCCGCGGATGCGACTGGCCACATCCATGGACAATGATCGGCCACCCTTTATATGTCTCCGTCTACAACATGATATCTTAAATTCGACCCCCAAAAATCATGCTAGCAATGCAATGTGAGAAACTATCTAGAACGATCATCATACAGACATAGAAGGTTATAGATTAACACGGTTCAAAGTAGATAACATACGGCATATAAACACAGTATTTTTGTGGGTTCATTAAACGCAGTTCATCGGACTAGAAGATATAGTTACCGCCAGCAACATAGAAAAAATTCTAAATCTCTACTTTTTTAAAGAGCTAAATATCTACTTCTTTATATACTTACTGCTACTTAGATATATGAGTAAATTCTATTTATTCCTTACACCCAAGATTGATCGAAGTGATGGAAATTACCACCAAATCGACAATAGTCACATTTTTACTCCTAATTTAAAGATTCATTTCACATTTTTGCCCCTGGTCAATTTTTTCCCCAAATGAGTTGCGACTAGACCTCGATGTAGGTGGTTATTCTGTCCATGCTGGTTTAGTCTGATTTTGCCTGTTAGAAAACCAGTTCATGTCGGCCTGCGTCTGGTCAGGGCCGGGCTGGCCCATGCCACGACACGGCGCAATGCACCAAGCCTAATCCTAGTGTGGGCTGGGCCGCGCCATGCCTTGCATGAGCTCATCTGGTTGTCCTATCTCTTGTTGTATCACTTGTCCCAAATTGACGGTCGTTGTCTCTTTCTCTTCACTACCGGCCCCTATCGCCGTCGCAGTCCATCCTGCTAATCGTTGTCCTTCTTTCTTCTGACACGTCCTCCTCAAAATCGAGTAGGTCATCTCTACGCGGCCGCTCGGTGGTGCTGCCATCGGTTCCTTGGCCTTACTGTGACGAGGTAGTCAAGTTCTACGTCTCCAGCACCGAGGAGTATGTTGGTTGGGTGTTTTACAGTGCAAGAAGTGTAATGTAAGAAATAATGTTTTTGTTATCCTAGGTTAGGGTTGTTTGTGGTTAGTTGCGCTTCTCAATTTGTATATCTATATTTCACATATAAAGTGTGATTTCTGGCACTGGGAGCTGGAGTACGTTGAGCATCTGGTTAGTACACGGGTACTAGTTGGTGATGTTGTTGTTGATGCAATTGGTGCAGCAGAGGACAGAAGAGACGAGCTTGATGAAGCAAGATCTGAGAGAGGGGACACTAGTAGAAAAAGGGTCAAACATGAAGCACATTAGTGCCGGTTTGAATATGAGCCGGCACTAATGTGTACACTAGTGCCGGTTCCAACGGCTAGCCGGGCCACTCTCATTAGTACCGGTTCGTGGCAAAACTTTAGCACCAGTTCGTGCCACGAACCGGTACTAATGAGAGTGGTGGCAGGATGTTGTCAGTCTGGGGCCCCTCCAGCACCTTTAGTACCAGTTCTTGGCACGAACCGGTGCTAAAGGTAGTCGTACATAAACCCTTCGTCCCCCCGAGCTCGCTCTATTCTTCCCCTTTCCCCTCTCCCTCTATGTTCTTCCCCTCTTCCTCTCGAGCTCATCACACATTTTGCCCAAAATTTGTCAAGATTAGAAGGCCCCCATCCATTCAAATGATCACAAAGGTTAGCAACTTTGTCCTTTCATCTCTCATTGCTAGATTAGCTCTTGCAATGCTTTATATAGTGATTAATTTGTGAGTTTAGTAATTTGGGAGGAAATATATGTGCTAGTATTTGATTTATATGCAATTTGAGGTCCAAAATAACACTTAGTTTGCATATCTAGGAGAGGTTAAATTTAGTTGAAAGAGAAAACGAGTACTTGAAAGAAAAATTGAAAAGAATTGAGGACGAGAAGATGGAATTGGAGTTGCATCTTGCAGATGTCGTCGATGATCACAAGATCAAGATGGAGAAAATGCGCTTGAAGATTAGAAAGATTAGAAAATATGCCATCGATAGTGAGGCTCGGTATCATTATGATGTTGGATCAATTGTTACCTTAGTTGCAATCTTGATCGCATTTGTTGTTGCATTTAAATGCTTTAGCTAAAGAGTTATTTGTTTGTTGCATTTAAGTGTTGTATGAACTTTATGTATGAACTTGTATTAAGTTGGTGTTTTTGGTGTTGTGTATTGAAGATGAGCCGATAATGGATGTACGATGACCGATGCTCTCCCGAGTTCATTAATGGCGTGCAAACTTTTCTGCTTGCGGCCGAGGCAAACAAGCGGGCGGATGGTTTTATGCCTTGTCCATGTGATGTCTGTAAGAATGGTCAAAATTACTCTAAGTCAAGAACCATTCACGTCCACCTGTTTAAGTCCGGTTTTGTGCCCCACTATAATGTTTGGACCAAGCACGGAGAAAGAGGGGTTATGATGGAAGACAATGAAGAAGAAGAGGACGACGACAGCTTGATGGGCCTCGAACCCCTCGTTGGTTACCCCAAGTGGAAGGTGTAAGATGCAGTATGTAGAAGTGTTTTCCCTTAGCAAAGATGCCAAGGATCGAATCCCCAGAGACTCCTAGGTTCAACAAGTAGGTGTCAACTTCTAACGGCGCAGATTAGCAATCAACGTGGACCTGCACACAGATACAAATAACTGTGCTCCCAATGAGTACAGAGAGGTTGTCAATCCCTCCGGCCTTGTAGTTCACAAAGGGTTAAAAGCAAATGATAGTAGTGATAGATAATGTTTTGCAATAGTAAGTAAAAGCGAAAAGTAAATAGCGGATGTGATCAATCATGGTAATATGGACCGGAGTCTCATGATGTTCACTAGTGATGTCTCTCTCCCAAAAGACGATAAAACAGCTATGTGAGGTAAACAAATTACAGCTGGGCAATTGACAGGACCACGAACGCAAACCAATGCTGACTACATTGCAAGAAAGGTTGAGGTTCAAAGCATGGGCGGTACGCCAAAGTAAGTAGACCGAAATCCATCAATATCTACTACTAATCATCCACCTTGAGATATCTATCCAGAACATCTCGCTGGTATTAAGTTGCGAGTCCCACCCATAGTGTAAACTCAATGCAACAGACAACTGCATTAAAAGAACTTTGCGTAAAGTAAACAATCCTTGCACCCGCGGGCACAAGCACCGTTGTTTTCCCCCTTGTGGCAACAGCACATCCCCTAGACTCATGTTTCTGTCACTCAAGCTAGTCATCGAGGGGCATGAACCCACAACCGAGCATAACGTTCCCTCTTGGAGTCACTACCTATTACTCGGCCAAAGCAATAAATAACAACGGAGAACATGCAAGAATTACTTATGAACTAAAATATAAAAGAGGTGAATCAAATATATTACTCAAGATCAATCTGAACATAATCTCATAATCCATCGGATCCCAGCAAACTCAACATAGCAACAGCATAAGGATTACATAGGTGCCTCGATCATGTAGGGCAGCTCACGAGGACTAATTAGTGAAGCACAAGAACGGGAGGAGAACATCACATAGCTACTGGTCATGGACTCATGGTCCAAGGGAGACTACTCACTAATCATCCACCTTGAGATATCTATCCAGAACATCTCGCTGGTATTAAGTTGCGAGTCCCACCCATAGTGTAAACTCAATGCAACAGACAACTGCATTAAAAGAACTTTGCGTAAAGTAAACAATCCTTGCACCCGCGGGCACAAGCACCGTTGTTTTCCCCCTTGTGGCAACAGCACATCCCCTAGACTCATGTTTCTGTCACTCAAGCTAGTCATCGAGGAGCATGAACCCACAATCGAGCATAACGTTCCCTCTTGGAGTCACTACGTATTACTTGGCCAAAGCAATAAATAACAACGGAGAACATGCAAGAATTACTTATGAACATAAATATAAAAGAGGTAGATCAAATATATTACTCAAGATCAATCTGAACATAATCTCATAATCCATCGGATCCCAGCAAACTCAACATAGCAACAGCATAAGGATTACATATGTGCCTCGATCATGTAGGGCAGCTCACGAGGACTAATTAGTGAAGCACAAGAACGGGAGGAGAACATCACATAGCTACTGGTCATGGACTCATGGTCCAAGGGAGACTACTCACGACTCATCCGGGAGGCGTCCATGGTGGTGGAGAAGCTCCCGGTGGTGATCCTCCCCTCCGGCAGGGTGCCGGGAAGAGTTCTCCTGGTGCTCCCGATCTTGGAAGCGGTAGCGGCGGCGGAACAGAGATGGGATCGCGAAAAGAGTTCCTGTTCTGAGGGTTTCGGAGGACGCTTTAAATATATGCCAAAGGGGGGCATCGGGGAAGCTTCGGGGGGCCTAGGCGCCCCCCCCCCCCCCGGCGCGGCCCAGGGGGGGCGCGCCGCCAGGGCGCCTGGAGCCCTGGTGGCCCCCGCCCGGCTGTCCTTCGGACGCACGGTAGTTTCCGGAACGCTGATTTTTTATATAATTTTTCTGGATTTTTCCTGGCAGTTCTCGTAATGTGAAAACCTGAAATACAAAAACAGCCGAAAACAGAAACTGGCACTGGGGTGCACTGGATTAGTAAGTTAGTCCAAATATGATCAAAAGTGTATGGAAGTGTATGAATATCATAGCAATATCACCCAAAAGTGGCATGGAGCAAGCAGAAATTATAGATACGTTTTGGACGTATCAACATCCCCAAGCTTAATTCCTGCTCGTCCTCGAGTAGGTAAATGATAACAAGAATAATTTATGTGGTGACATGCTATTAACCATATAGGACTTTTTCATAGTCATATGACAAAAGCTTACTAAGACAATGATTCTATAGTAATTAAGTTGTCTCATGAGAAAATCACAAATGACTGAAAGTTTTACAACATGACATTGAAGCATCAAATAGATTTGCAATGAACATGATGTGCAAATATGATAAAGTGATATCTAGCTTGCCCCCTTTAGTGAAGCAAAACATAAATGCAGGGGCACCTTCAAGGTTTAAGTGATGACTAGATACAATGATTTCAAAATAAACGATATCACAGTCATGCAAAAGACAATGCTACTTTGGGACAATGCACATTACACTCAGAATGACAATCATGCTCTCAGTAGTTGGAGCTTGAAGAAAGAAGGTGGAGACTCAACATAAAAGTAAAAGAATGGTTATGTGCTAGAGCTTTTTATTTTGAAAACATGGAAGCAATTTTGTCAACGGTAGTAGTACTTCATATGTGTCATGCATAAGACATCCTATAAGTTGCAAGCCTCATGCATCGAATACCAATAGTGCTCGCACCTTGTCCTAATTAGCTCGGATTTCCATGGGTTATCATTGCACTACATATGTTTCAACCAAGTGTCACAAAGGGGTACCTCTATGCCACCTGTACAAAGGTCCAAGGAGATAAATCGCATTTGATTTCTCGTTTTTGATAGATCTCAACTTGAGGACATCCATACCGGGACAACATAGAAAATAGATGATGGACTCCTCTTTAATGCATAAGCATATTCTCATAAGAGATTGAGGATTAATGTCCAAGCTAAAACTTCCACCATGATACATGGCTTTGGTTGGCGGCCCAATGTTCTTCTCTAACAATATGCATACTCATTCAACCCATGGCAAATCACCCTTACTTCAGACAAGACGAACATGCATAGTAACTCACATGATATTCAACAAAGTGTGACAGTTGATGGCGTCCCTAGAAACATGGTTACCGCTCAGCAAGCAACTTATAAGAAATAAGATACATAGGCAACATATTCTTTACCACAATAGTTTTTAAGCTACTTTCCCATGAGCTATGTATTGCAAGGTTAGTCTTAGTACAGGTGGAGGTTAGCAAAAGACTGGGAGCGACCAACTAAGAGAGCAATGACGGTCATAATCATGCAGAGCGACAAAGCAATATTGAATCAGGCATGGTAGTTATATCACTACTCAGAAATAAAAGATCATCAAGGCTTGACAGACTTTCTTTACAGTCTTAAATATGCGTGAGCATACGCCAAGTCAATCAAAATAAATTCTCGAAGGAAGATATTACTAAACCATACCACATCATAGGCAAACAAATCAAGTTGGTACTCCAATAACACATTGGGAATCCCCTAGCTATTTGAGACTAACCATAAGAAAACATAAACTACTAAGCACCATTATGCACGTAGCATCTTTATCATAGACATATTAACCAATGCAACGGAAGTAAACTCTCTTAATAAGGTGAGCATGATAATTAAAGAGAGTTCAAGCAACCAACTAAACAAGAGCTTTTTGAAAAGATAAGCATGAATACTAAGAGCAGAGCATGATAGTAGCTATTAAAAGACAAAGAACACACACAACAAAGATAGACATGAAAATTCTATGTTATGTTCTAGGTAGAAGTGGAGCGTGTTTCTCTCCCACATAAAGAATGCTGAGTTCCAACTCGTTATGAAAAACTAAAAAGAAAACTAAAAGCAAGACGCTCCAAGAATAGCACATAACACATGAAGTGATAAAAATATAGCGGAACGAAAGACGAACTGATAATGTTGATGGAGAAGGGGATGCACGGGGGCATCCCCAAGCTTAGACGCTTGAGTCTCCTTGAATATTTCTTGGGGGTGCACGGGGGCATCCCCAAGCTTGAGCGCTTGACACTCCTGAATCTTTTTATCATCTTCCCTCGCACACTTGAAAACTCCCTTCATACATAACTCATCATAATCTGATTAGCGAGGTTAGTACCCTTAATAAAATAATTATACCTTGCTGGAAATAAAGATATTCTTGAAGTTCTACTGTTTCTCAAGATTGCCAAAAGGTTTTTGCAAAGAAAAAGCAAGCTCTTGATTTGCAAAATGAAGGAAAGGCTAAACAGGACAGAATCTGTGAAAAACAGAACAGCAGGTAGTAATCGATTTGTTCGGGGCACTTCTGCAACTCAAATCAAAAAACTCAGAACAGACGCACGAAATACAATTATATAGAGAATGCTGTCGAAAAAATTCAGACCAAAAAGATGATCTGGTGATTTTTTACGAATTTTTCTATCCAAGGACAGAATCTGTTTCCTGGACAGCACCTCACAACTTTTGAACTTTCTAGCAATCAGAGGCTATACTTGGCACAAATATGAAAAGCAAAGATACAATGATGATGCTACAGAAGTAAACAACATCAAGACACAACAAAAGCAAAAAAAATATTCATGTGGGCTGCCTCCCAAAAGCGCTTTCTTTTATGCCTTTAAGCTAGGCATAATGCATAGAGGAATCAATAACCATCATGATAATCGGAGTTATAAATTGATTCATAAGGTTCCTCAACAAGTTCACTCTTGTTCCTTCTAGGAAAGGGGTACACACCTTTTGCCTTCCCGCGTAAGCGGATTTGTCCCTTACCTATATCGATGAAGCCTTTTACCGCTCGGAGGAAGTCCCTTCCAAGCACTATATTTCCTTGGTTTGGCTCCATGATGAAGAAATCAACCATTGCAATCCCTTTAAGGAATTTAACTGGCACATCTTTTATTCTTCCCTGGATTTCAGAAGTATCTCCATTAGTGTGTTCATGATAATATGGTAGTATATCCATGTTAAATTTTAAAGAATCATGAACAGTTTTTGGCATAGTAGAAACCATAGATCCAATATCACAATAAGCAAGGAAGTCTTGATTAGAGATGCTAATCCTAACAAGAGGCTCCCAGTCATTATCTATTTCCAAAATATCTCTCTTATTGGGTTTGGGTTTCTCTACCTTCATTAAGTCTAGAGCATCCATTCTCTTTTCAATAGTAGCAAGTCTATCTATGACAGCATCAAGATTATGATCATAAACAAAGTAACTAGATAGACCATGTATAATTTCAAGAGCTCTAGCTTCATCACACTCTAGGAAATCTCCCTCGGCTATAATGTCAAGAGAGTGTTTACACCATTTAAAAAGACCCTGGTAAAAATTCCTAAGCACAATTTTTATAGGTATCCAAGGCATAATTCTCCTATGTGCATCAGAAATTCTGTCCCATGCCTTCTTCATATTTTCTCCATCCCTTTGATGGAAATCTAGAACTTCTGATTCCCTCAAAGCACCATATCCTGACATGTTTAGCTAAACAGAAAGGACTACTAACAGAAAGGTAAATAATTTTTTTGTGATTTTTGATAAAAGATACTAAGCAAAAACTGAAAGGTAAACTAACAAGACTAAAAAGCAAAGGTAAAAGATAGCATGCAACTCCCCTATCCTGAAGAGTGGAGTCCCCGGCAACGGCGCCAGAAAATACTCCTTGATGGGCCTCGAACCCCTCGTTGGTTACCCCAAGTGGAAGGTGTAAGATGCAGTATGTAGAAGTGTTTTCCCTTAGCAAAGATGCCAAGGATCGAATCCCCAGAGACTCCTAGGTTCAACAAGTAGGTGTCAACTGCTAACGGCGCGGATTAGCAATCAACGTGGACCTGCACACAGATACAAATAACTTTCCTCCCAACGAGTACAGAGAGGTTGTCAATCCCTCCGGCCTTGTAGTTCACAAAGGGTTAAAAGC
This sequence comes from Secale cereale, assembly GCA_902687465.1. Classification (NCBI taxonomy): domain Eukaryota; kingdom Viridiplantae; phylum Streptophyta; class Magnoliopsida; order Poales; family Poaceae; genus Secale; species Secale cereale. The sequence goes on along the minus strand of LR738709.1, from coordinate 708,639,370 downwards.
AAATGATAGTAGTGATAGATAATGTTTTGCAATAGTAAGTAAAAGCGAAAAGTAAATAGCGGATGTGATCAATGATGGTAATATGGACCGGAGTCTCATGATGTTCACTAGTGATGTCTCTCTCCCAAAAGACGATAAAATAGCTATGTGAGGTAAACAAATTACAGCTGGGCAATTGACAGGACCACGAACGCAAACCAATGCTGACTACATTGCAAGAAAGGTTGAGGTTCAAAGCATGGGCGGTACGCCAAAGTAAGTAGACCGAAATCCATCAATATCTACTACTAATCATCCACCTTGAGATATCTATCCAGAACATCTCGCTGGTATTAAGTTGCGAGTCCCACCCATAGTGTAAACTCAATGCAACAGACAACTGCATTAAAAGAACTTTGCGTAAAGTAAACAATCCTTGCACCCGCGGGCACAAGCACCGTTGTTTTCCCCCTTGTGGCAACAGCACATCCCCTAGACTCATGTTTCTGT
>LR738709.1:708597660-708624671 GCA_902687465.1 Secale cereale | reverse complement strand
CCCCCTCCGAGAGCGCGTATATGTTTATATCGAAGTTGCATGTGATTTCACCAATTCTTAGGGGTTTTTTTTTTGCGGGGTCACCAATTCTTAGTTGGTTTTGCAATTTCTCATACAAATCTATAAAGAACATTTTACCATGCTATAAAATTTTGTTTTCTCTGATAAAAGAAATTGAATATGGTCTTGGCTGACTGATGTTTTTTTGCGATTAATCCCCGGATATATTAGAGCATCTCCCACAGCCGCCCATTCCGCGGCGCCCAAAAAACAGGTTTGCAGCACGCAAGTAGTTTTTTTAGGGCCCTATAAGACGTTTGCTTCAACAAGCGCTGCAAAATATGCTGCGCGCGCGAGTCCAGCGGTCCCAATCAAGCGGCCCCATTTGCAGAAGCCCAGAGTTTGCAGCGCGCGCGACCGGATGCCTTAAATATGCTGCGCACGATGCCTTTTTGATGCGCGCGCTGCATTAGTTATAGCGCGCACGCGCTTTTTGTGCAGCTGGTGGAGACTCCAAATGTGGTCAGCGCGCGCTAAAAGCTGTTTTTATACCGCGCGTCAATTATATAGCGCTCCTGTTAGAGATGCTCTTAGCAACACACAGCGATACAAACCCTAAAGAAACCAAAAAAATATACAATATGGTCCTTGAAGGCCCAACCCACTTCAACCACCGGCACGGAACGAGCACGCACCTCCGTCGCTCCCTCCTGGAGCCGGCGATGTCGACGAAGACTCGGGTAGGAACCACATGGACGGGAAGTCGTCGATCTCGGTCACTATGTACCAGCACGACCGAGCAAAAGATGGACAGAGCGTCGCCGATACGAAGCTGTCACCTCTCTCGTCGGCTAGCGAGACAGAGGATCTGAAGTATCTCCTGCACACCTTAGAAACCCCATCCCGCCGACGAAGGAGACGACGGCGTGTCGACGCCAAGGCCCAAGGACTGGATCCACACATCACATGGTCGTCTGCGTCGCCAAGACGACCATGCAAGGAACCGAAGCCACCATCTAATCGACGCCGCAAGAAGCACCGCCGAGTTGGGGGAGACGAGGCATCTTTATTGGCCGGAATTGCGCCGCTGCCACCACGGAAGCGACACCGCCGTGAAACCCGATCCTAACCTATCTACAACACCGGAACGAACGACTGAGGCCCCCCACCCTCGCATCGCCGGAGCGGACTGAGGGGTGGGGGGGGGGGAGCCCGCAGCCCCGCGGGCACAGATGGTGGGAACTAGAACCGCCTCCTTGATCGCCTTGGCCAACTGATGTTGAGATGACATCAATGGTGCTCGTCTCACAAGTCCCGACGATGATCTATATAACCAGGTCAAAGTGACATTTTTTTTTTCAAAAGGCGGCCATGTAGGTCAATGCGGCCATTTATCTGCTTGTTATCTTTCATCACGATAGTGGTTTATAATACTAGGTCAACTACCCTTTGTTGGTCGATGGCTCGTCTTGCTACCTTCAGTCCTTGGCAGTGATCTATAATATTAGGTTAAATGGTATTTTTGCAAAATAGGAAGACATGTTGATCAATGCAACCATGGCTCCCCTCGCCATCTACCATCTTTGTAGTGATCTATAATACTAGGTCAAGTGACACTTAAAAGGGCAATGCAACCATTGTCTATTGCTCGTCTCGCCATCTACCATCTTGATAATGATCTATATAATACTAGGTCAACTGACACTTAAAAGGGCAATGCAACTATTTTTCATTGCTCGCCCTGCCATCTACCATCTTGATAGTGGTCTATAATACTTTGTCAACTAACGCTTAAAAGACACTTACAAGGGCAATGCAGCCATTGCTCGGCTCGCTATCTTCATTCTTGGAAGTGATCTATAATACTAGGTCAACTGATACTTAGAAGGGCAATGCAGCAAATACGTTCCATCAATCAAATTTAAGAATATGTAGTCAGTAAATTTAGATGAGACATCTAAAGTCTTTTATCATAACTAGTCAGTCGATGCATCTCAGCACAGGTGAATCCTATTTAGCGCTCATTTAGCCAGCTAGCAACTGATTCGGGTCATCCCATTTAGCCAAGTACGTACCACATTCACAAAGATCCTGCTTTTTTTTTTACCGATTTTGGGAAATTTCTAGATGGCTCCGACTTGGTTTCTTTTGTTTATTGGATTTTTTTTTTCCAAAAAAACATATGCTTATTTTAATGTTCAAATGTGTCAATTAAATGTTCATGTTTTCAATATGTTACAAATTTTAAAAATGATCACCCTTTTTTGAACAAACAATCAAATTTTAATAATCTCATTTAAAAACTACTTGTAAATTTCCAAAAATGTTCAGAATATGTATAAAAATATTCTTTTTTTATGTTCGAAATGTTTCAAAAATGTTCAAACGTTTCAATGTTTCATTTTTCCAAAAACAAATGATCACTTCTAAAATATTTTTTTTCGTGTTTTCTTGAAAACCCGAATAAAAATTACTAAAAACCAGAAACCACTTCTAAATCAATTAACCGATAGAACAAGAAAACCATTATTAACATAGCTAGATTGACTAAAGCTACATTGTGCTAAAATTGACGGGCCTACCTAGGAGGGGCGCGTGTACTATCGCCCTCCTATTTGATGCATCAATAAGTGTGTCCCCTACCCTCAAAAAAAAGTGTGTCCCCTCTGCACGTCCTAGTTTACCTTGCACGGTTTCTCTGGTGGCCGGATAGCCGTCGCCATGCATGCAATATTTTTTTAAATTTCTTTTTTGCGACGAACCATGCATGGAACCATGGGATGCAAGGAAGATCCACGACGAACGGGACAGGGGTGCAACGAGCAATGCTACACGCACGACGCACGGACATATTATTACGGATTTACGGGATCAATCGGGCGGTGCTTAGGTGTGTTAGTTTGATTGGATAAAAATGAGTAGGTGCAATCATGTGCATCGATCACGCTTGGTTCGTTCGTTCCCGTGGACCGATCGAGAGTCGCACATGCGTGCATGCAAACGATAATATCACCCCGCACGTCGTTTCAGGACACGGCACACTGAACCAGTCGTCCAGTCCAGTAGTCAACAACTCACTCAAGCACGCGGCTATCTCGTCGTAGGGTATGTAGATACACTGCGTGTCACGGTCTCGGAGTGACGACGAGGCGCCGGCGCAGGTCAAAACAAGATGCCGACCTCTCGCACGGTCCCTCTTCGGTTGGTTTATAAAAGAATTTCTGCATTTGGCAACACATGCGAAGTCCAAACTGGTGCCATGGCTTTCTCAATGGGGACAAACGGGTATACATATAACACGCATCACCCAACGTAGAGGCGCCGTGCGGTGGCGACTGAGGGGGTCTAGCTGCTGCTGGTATATGTTATCATTTCCCTGTCGACGTCCGGAGAATGTGATGCTGGCTGCGGATAAGATCCAGCTAAATTTTACTGTTACAGGACAGTAGGATGTGTAGGCTCGTTTTGTTTTCTCGGGAGCGTATATGTCTCCACCTCAGTTAGCTGAGACTTCACCAATTTTTAGTCGATTTTACAGTTTTCGTGCAAATCTAAAATGATATTTTACCATGCTATAATTTTATCTGATAAAAGAAAATGCAATATGGTCTTGGCCGACTGATGTTGAGTTGACATCAATGAGTTCGTCCCACAAGTCCTGGCGATGATCTATATAAACATGCCAAAGTGACGTTTTTTATCAATCGGCTTGTTATCTTTCGTCCCCATAGTGGTTCATATAACTAGGTCAACTAACCATTTGTAAAAGTTGGCCGTGTTGGTCAATGCATCCATTGCTCGGTTTGTTACCTTCAGTCCTGGCAGTGATCTAGCTATACTACTCGGTTAAGTTATATTTTTTCCAAAATAGGGAGTCTGTATTGATGCATGCAACCATTGCTCGCCTCACCATCTTTCATCTTCATAGTGATCTATAATACTAAGTCAAGTGACACCGAAAAGGGCAATGCAACCATTGCTCGGCTCTCTATCTTCATTCTTGGAAGTGATCTATAATACTAGGTTATACTTTTTCAAAAGAAGGCTGCATTTGTCAATGCAACCATTGTTAGGCTTGCTATCTTCCATCCTGATAGTGATCTTTAATACAAGGTCAAGTGACATTTAGAAGGGCAATGCATCCATTGCTCGACTCTCTATCTTCAGTCCTTGCAATGATATATAATACTAGGTTAAGTGACCTCTTTTGCAAAAGGAGGCCACGTCGGTCAATGCAACCATTGCTCGGATGGTTGCTCGGATCGCCATCTTCCATCCTGGCAACGATTTATAATACTAGATTAAGTGATTTTTTTATTTTTATTTTTTTGCAAAAGGAGGCCGGGTTGGTCAATGCAGTCGTTGCTCATCTCACCGTCTTCCGTCCTTGCAACGATCTATAATACCAGGTTAAGTGACTATGTTGGCAAAAAAGAGGCCGACTTTCGTCAATGCAGCCATTGCTCGACTCGTTATCTTTCAGTTTGACAGTGCTCTATAATACTAGGTCATGTGACGTTTTTTCGCGAGGATTGTGCATCGGTAAATGCAACCATTGCCGGGCCTGTTATCTTCCGTCCTGATAGTGATCTGTAAAACTAGGTCAACTGGCCTTTTTTTTTTTTTTTTTGCAAAAAGAGGACACATAGGTCAAGATTTGGATTAGGCTCTTGATGTGTTTTCTGCATATCGATCGTCATTTATGGACTTCACTAGTAGTAGATGAGATAATCATGGAACCATGGGGCCGGTGGCACCTTGGATTAGGAAGATAGATCCATGTGGGGCCGGAGACAAAATAAGTTAATTTTCACGCGGCACGTCGTTTCACGCGGCCTAACCTCCGTCTCTTTGTGTTTACCACGCGACAGAAAAAGAAACAATTTTAAAAAAATACCACGCATGCCTTGGCAGACGGCATATACAGCAAGGACACGGATCCATCGAGTCCATTCCATGGAAAAAAATAGCGCGCTATTTCGACGCTAATAGCGCGCTATAGCATATCTGAAGAGCTCACGCTAAATTAATCAGTGTATAATGTCTCGCTATTAGCACGCTATAGCGCGATATAGCACGTTAATAGCGTATTTTGGGGTCGCCGCTATTTTGGTATAGCGCGCTATTTTTTTCATTGGTCCATTCTCGTCGTAGATACGTGTCCTACACATGTTCTCGTCATATATTGTCACATAATTTTTGCAACACTTATACCACATGTCTTATTTGAGTTGCTCAAATTCTTAGCCATACTTTGGCTTGCCTTAGAGAATCTTATCATATTTTTTAAGTCTAAGACATGTTGGGTCTATTGTTCATAAAAGAAGGACTGCCTTATAGTATGTGACTAGAACCAAACGATCATCTAACTTGAACAAATTTGCCTAAGATAAGATGTGATAAATTATGACAAGGTGTGGCCGGGAACCAAAGAGCCCCGTATGTCACGGTCTCGTGGCGACGATGAAACGCCAGCACGAGTCAAAAGGAGCTTGGCAATGTCACCGGATGGTTTAGACTACCCATAGTGGGAGTAACATAGGTAGTAACATCACACATATCTAGATAAAAAATATGATGTGGCAAGCAATAAATGAAGAAAGAGAGGCATGTGGTAACATAGCTAGTTACTACTAGTATGAGTAACATCACACATATCAAGGTAAAATGAGTCTATGGCCTAATAAATGAAGTCTTCCATATTACCACACATATGTTACTCCCCACTATAGAGGTAGTACTACCTCCGTCTATGTGAATAAGTCATTCACGTAGTTCTAGGTCGACGATTAAACTATCTAAATATGTATTATACGTGACAAAAAATATATATTTAGAAACTACATCCGTGTAGAAATCTAGTGATATACTTTTCATGACATATAACACATATTTAATTCCTCAAATCGATGACCTAGAACTACGCGAATGACTTATTCACCTAGACGAAGGTAGTAACATAGAGTATGTTACTACCCATTATGGCTAGTCTAGGTCCACATTTGACAACGGAGGCGCATGTGATGCCACGCAGACTCCCATGCGAGAAGTCCAAACAGCATGCCGCATGCAGTTTTCTCAATGGAGACAAGCACGTAGACCCACGGTGAAGGCCGTGATCGAGACATCGAGTGAGCGAGACCTTGGCCATGGCTTTTTTATATCAGGCCTATGGAAGAAGCTGTGACGCTGGTGGCGGTCTACTGGATAAGATCCAAGGAACAATTAAGATGCAGGTAAACCGATAAGATCGAGTCACGTTTATAGGTAAGATGTCCAGGGCTTGGTATTACTCCCTCCGTTCCCAAATATGTGTCTTTCTAGACAGTTCAAATTAACTATAATATGTGAATGTATGTATGCATATTTTAAAGTGTAGATTCACTCATTTTACTTTCTATATAGTCATTTGCTGAAATCTCTAAAAAAATATATATATATATGAAAACGGAGGGAGTATTTTCATAGGATCATAATACGCTTTGATTTCGAGGTCCCACATTAGCGACAGTGTTACTCTAATCTCGAGCTCAAATGCACCTGCATGAACTGTATATTCCAAAATAATCATAAATAAAATTAAAAGAATCTGTGTTTTAGCAACAAATTTTCTAACATCATGTAAAATTTCACCCAAAAAGACATCCGTAGAGGGGAAAAAGAGTGCTCCAAAATGTGTCTTTTTAGAGTCCCGAATTTTGTTTTTCCACGGATGTCTTTTCAGAGTGAAATTTTACACGATGTTAGAAAAATTGTTAATGTTCATACACACACAAAAATACAAACCTTTTTTTTTTACTGTATTTTCAAAATTTACTGTTCGTGCAAGTGCATTTGTGCTCAAGATTAGATACTCCATGTCCTGACATTAGCACCATCTTTATTACAAATTAATTGAACTTTTAGATTTACGCCAAGTTGAACCTTTCTATATTTGTACTTATTAACACAGCCAAGTGTTCCATCTTGTTTGCCAATCACTGTGAGGGGGTAATCTCGAATGAAATTAAAAGCATACCGGATATCTCGCGGGAAGTATTTGAACCAAAGTATTTGGGTCTACCGGTTTCAGAAGGCAGAATGAGCAAAGGTTTGTTACAACTTCTACTTGCAAAATTATTGAAGAGACTAGTAGATTGGAGTGAAAGATATATGTCCATGGCAAGTAAGGAGATCCTAATATATGCAGTGGCGCAAGCAATCCCCACCTATGTGATGAGTGTGTTTAAGTTGCCTATGACGGTATGTGATGACCTAACCCGTCTAATTAGGCAATATTGATGGGGAGTGGAGGAAGGAAAAAAGAAAGATGGCTTGGCTAGCTTCGGACAAAATGGTTCTACCAAAATCCATGGGGGAATTGAGCTTTAGAGATATGAGAGCCTTTAATTAAGTTCTTCTGGCGGCAAAGCAAGCTTAGAGACTATTTACAAATCCGGAAATCTTGATTGCAAGGCTTTTAAGTGCAAAATATTATCCCATGGGGAACTTGGTAGACACAGTGTTTTCCGGTAATGCGTCAATGGTTTGGTGTGGCATAGAGCATGGGTTGGACTTAGTGAAAAGAGGTATGATTTGGCAAGTTGGTAATGGTGCCGGTATCAAAGTTTTGGAGAGACCCCTGGATCCCTTAGAGGACCATCATTGAGGCCAATATCACAGAAAAGAAGATGGGAACTAAACAGAGTTTTAGATTTCATAAGAGAGAATGGAACGTGGGAGTTGAGTTACTCAATAATTGTTTTGTGCCAGCTGATGTGCAGTACATTAGCATGATCCAAACATCTCCAAGACATGAATATGATTTCATCACTTGGTTCCCGGGGAAGTTTGGACAATTTGCAATCAAGTCGACCTACCAGTTGGCCATGCAGAATCATGTGCAAGTCCATGTAGCGGAGGCATGCAGCTCTCGCCCTGATGGGCATCGCCCACATTGGAATATTGTATGGCAGGCCAAAGTTCCGAGCAAGATGAGGCAGTTTGCATGGCGTGTGACCGCTGATGCATTGCCTACTAACGCATGCAAAGCACGACACCACATCCCTATCTCTACAACCTGTCGGCTGTGTGGGGAGGCAAATGACAGTTCGTTTCATGCATTGATCACCTGCCTCATGTTAGTGGAGTTGTGGGATGAGATGCGCCTGGTTTGGACTCTGTCGGCGAAGGAATTGTTGTTGGAGACATGCCAAGAATGGCTGTTCAGTATCCTATCAGTCCAAAAAGAAGAAGTTAGAGGAATGATAGTCATGCTTCTGTGGTGGATATGGAGTTTACGGAACGAAACACTTCACGGCAAGTCGACACCATCTACAGAAATGTCAAGAAATTTCTTGTGCGGCTACTTAAGCTCATATACTCAGGCACAAAAGTGTAGATTAGAAAACATTATTAAAGAAATTTGACCATCGGAGAGCCTTGCCGTTCAGTCACTGTGATGAAACACATGAAGCCATGGCCAAAGCCCCCACCTGGCTGGGGTGCGCTATCGGTGGATGGGTCCTTCGTCAAGGACACTGGGTTGGCAGGCTTAGGTATGGTATTGAGAAATTCAGATGGAGGGGTCAATTTCCCGGCATATAGACACCTACTCAACCGTCGGAGTGCTTTGGTGGCCGAAATCAGTGCAATGTTGAAGGTGTCTCATTTAGTTTGCAACAGTCAAAGCTACCCATGGTGATTCAATCTGACAATGTTGTTGTAATTGCTGCGGTGATGGATGACTCTCTTTGAACAAATTTGCCTTTGGATTCCTTATAATGGAAGTCAAGAAGCTATTGGAACCTTGTGAGTTTATTCCGCGGAAGATCGATCCTCGTCAAAATAGTGTTGCTCGTAGTTTAGCTAATATTGGTTGATCTGGAGGTTGCACCGCCCTTTTGGTTACGCCCACAATGTTTCCAACTTTGTATTAGCGGACCGTAACACCATTTCAAAGGAATAAAATCACACCCTTTTCACAGACAAGAGAGAGAGAGAGAGAGATGCAATTTGATGATCTGTACCTTGGACTTTAGACAGAGCTTGATTGTGGAGCCTGTAAAAATCACTTCAATCAGGGCTGCCACGAGGGGTGTTGGTCAGTCCAGACGTTCGGGACCGGTCAACTCAAAGGTCACATGATTGTGGAGCTGGTGAAACTTGTTAGCTTGTAGTACCGTGCTAAACGTAACGCTGAGAGCATCTCCAACAGGCGCCCAAAAAGTGCTCCGCGCGCTAAAATGTGAGTTTTTTGGGCGCCGGGCAGCTCCAACAGAAGCTGTAAAATAGTACGGGCGCACAAAAGGATTAGGCGCGCGCTGAAAAGCGCCATCAAAAACTGCAAATTTGAGGCGCCGGATTGCGCGCGCTTCACAGTTTACACTGCGTGGTTTTTTGGGCGCGCGTTTTTGGGCATCTGCTAAAGCAATGTTGGGTCTGGCGCGCTAAAAGTGCTAAAGTGGCGCGCTATAATTTTTATTGGACGCGAGATTTTTGTGCGGCTGTTGGAGATGCTCTAATAACGCTGGCGAGCCCAAACGCGCACCCTATCCCACAACCCGTCGGCCTCCCGTCCCGCCGGCCCCGTGCGCCGTCACCGGGTCCGGGTCCCTCCTCCTCCCTCCGCGCCGCGTATAAGTACACCTGCTCAGGCAGGCAGGCAGGCGAGCGAAACACGGCGCGATCACGGTGAAAAAACCACGCACAAAATCCAACCCAATCCACCTCCCTCTCCACGCGCCGCTGCGCGACACGACACCACCCTCCCCTGCCACCATTCCGAGGCAGAGGCAGGCAGTCCCATCCCATGTGCTCTGCTCACATGCTCGCCGACCGATCCTCACTGCCCGTCCTAGCCTCCTAGCCGCAGCTCGCCAGCACGCCAGGCGGTCGCCGCGAGTGAGTGAGTGAGTGAGGCGCGGGAGGTCGGGAGATGAAGGAGGCGGCTGTTGGCGGCGGCGGGGACGGGGACGGGGCCGGGGGGTTCGTGCGGGCGGACCAGATCGACCTCAAGAGCCTCGACGAGCAGCTCGACCGCCACCTCGCCCGCGCACGGACCATGGACAACCCCAAGCCCAAGCGCAACCAGGACCAGCCGCAGCCGCGCCACGACTGGGAGGCCGACCCCGCCAGGCTCGTCGTCCGCGGCGTCATCGCGCGCGGCACCTTCGGCACCGTCCACCGCGGCGTCTACGACGGCCTCGACGTCGCAGGTCCGTCCCCTCCCTCCCCCCGTTCACTGCACGCCTCTTCATTGCCAACACGGACGGGCACTCGGCACGCAGCCAGACCAGCCCGGCCCAGCCGCGCGCCCGTACGCTGTTCGACGGAATGCCCGTGCGTGCCGGCGCGGCGCCGCCGGTCGATTGCGGCGAGACTCGACTCGACTCACTCGATGGGTGCCGCGCGCCCACCTGCCTGCCCGCCGATGTGTCTCAAGCTCTTCCTTTACTTTCCTTTCCGCTTTTAGCAAGCCGCGCGAGTTGGTGCCGCTGCCTTTTCTTGGTGGCCTTTCAGTCCCGGGGTGCATACGCTCCCCGTGACACCACACCAGTTGGACATGGCGGCTGGCGTTCGCTGTGCCCGACCTTTGGCTTCGCACATGTGATCCCAAACCACTTGCTCGGCATCATGGGCTCATCTCATTACATGGCCGTGCCATTCTTGTGATCTTTGAGAGCTACACAACACCCAGCGAGAGACAGAGAGCGGTTTCCGGTCGCGATCAAAGTTTGCTGCAGGTTTCAGCCACACGTTTTACTACTAGCATATGTATGCAGTGATGCAATCTACATATGTTGTCAATTTGCAAGCCGGATCGAGTATAGATGCAATTGCTCAATAGCAGGGCAACAGCATAAATAGACCGGATCTCTCCATGCTGAATTATCTTTCTGGCCTCAGCAATGCCATTAAACTAGACTAATTGTTGAGCGGTTGCTATTTTGCGTGGACGGGTTACCGAAATGCACGCCCTGCTATCTATCGAGCAACTCATGCTTGTCGAAAGCATTCGCCTATTTCTCCCATCCTGACACGGGCTCCTTCATTTTGCAATCCCCAAGCTGTATGCACACATTGCTCTGCAAAGCCAATCAATTTGGAATCCCAATATGTATATACTGCTGTGAGCTTTATTTAAAAAAATGCATGTGTTTTCCTGTAAGCACTTGGATTGAAATAAAGCTTATTTCTGTACCAGTCTACCAGATAATGTTACCTCATTAGCCTAGGCAGCACTACAGCTAGTATGCTGTTGTCGACTCATATATCCCAGGACAGGGTATACAGATCTTCTGTAGCAAATAGCCTGTCCCCCCTCTCTTTTTCTTTCTTGCTGTCCCACCTCTCAATCCTGGCAACAGCCGTTCACATCAATTCTTAATTCCTATTTTGGGACAATAGTTGCTACGCAAGTTGAAAGCTCTTATTAGAACTGTCAGTTTTGAACATGGATGGTTAACACCAGTTATGTTTCAGTGAAACTGCTTGATTGGGGGGAGGATGGTCACAGGTCAGAGCAAGAAATTACAGCAATAAGATCAGCCTTTTCACAAGAAGTCTCCGTCTGGCATAAGCTTGATCATCCAAATGTAACTAAGGTACTGTTTGGGTTGACATGTTATTGCGTTTCCTTCAGTTTTATTTGGTTAATCTGCTTTGCTTTTTGACATGCATCATTTGTTGCTTTATCGGTTCCTCAATAACTTGATGGTATAATGAAATGAATTTCTGTGTTGGGACTGATGACCCGCACTTGCTGTCGAAATGCAGTACACACACAATGCAGGGATAAAGTTGCTAACTGTCCCTTGTAATCCCCATTTAGATCTCTGATAAATTAAGAAGTTATCACTTGTCAGTAAGTCCAGTATATCATCGTCTGCTTAGACAAATATATCATCAACAAAACAGACGAAATATTAATTCTCAGTAAAACAGATGAAGTGTTCACATATATCAGTGCTCTCACCTCTCACTTGTCATGCTGATTTGTTGTGTAATTGCTTATCAGAATCGGATTGACCATCCAATGCTTGACTGTATATTAGCATGCTTATCGAGTACATTCCTTATGTCAAATTTACAGCTAAATTCATTTGTGTCAAGTATCGCCTTTTGCCATATCAACATGACAAGTAGTACTAACAGGAGCTTCCATTTTCCTGTACAGTTTATAGGGGCTATAATGGGTGCTGGGGATCTGAATATTCAGACAGAAGATGGAAACATTGGCATGCCAAGTAATGTGTGCTGTGTCATTGTGGAGTACCTTGCTGGAGGTGCACTAAAAACATTTCTGATAAAGAACAGGAGAAGGAAGTTAGCTTTCAAAGTTGTGGTCCAGATAGCTCTTGACCTTGCCAGGGGGTAAGTACTAATCAGTCACTGCATCCTCATCAGTCTAGAGCTATTCTATTTTTGACACCCAGTAGCCCCCAAAGTTCTCACTGATTTGAGGAACACTGATCTTTAAACCTTTGATAGATTAAGCTATCTTCACTCAAAGAAGATTGTGCATCGTGACGTGAAGACTGAAAACATGCTTCTTGACAAAACAAGAACTGTAAAAATTGCGGACTTTGGTGTTGCTCGCCATGAGGCTGCAAACCCCAGTGATATGACAGGCGAAACAGGCACCCTTGGCTACATGGCACCTGAGGTATCCATCTTATCTTGGACGAGTCTTTTTGTGTCCTCGCAGTTTCTCTTCTACTTCATTTTGCCGATTCTTATCTAAATTGCAGCACAAACTAATCTAATACATTCTGACATGTTAGCATCAGACAGTTCCTTTGCGTATGCTAGCCCTCTGCATGTTACATGCCTTACATCGACGGCATCTGTTGTGCAGGTTCTCAACGGCAACGCTTACAACAGGAAATGCGACGTCTACAGCTACGGGATCTGCCTTTGGGAGGTGTACTGCTGCGACATGCCGTATGCGGACCTGAGCTTCTCGGAGGTCACGTCCGCTGTTGTCCGTCAGGTACAGCAGATCTGTAATTCTACCTGCTATTCTCTGACGATTTCTGAACCTGAGGCTATACTACTTGACAACACAAACGATCTGTGATCTGCAGAACCTGAGGCCGGAGATCCCGCGGTGCTGCCCGAGCGCGTTTGCGAACGTGATGAAGCGGTGCTGGGACGCGAACCCCGACAAGCGGCCGGAGATGGCGGAGGTGGTGACGATGCTGGAGGCGATCGACACGTCCAAGGGCGGGGGCATGATCCCCGTGGACCAGGAGCGGGGCATCGGGTGCCTCTCGTGCCTCAGGCCGCGCAGGGGCCCCTGACCGAATGCACGACGGATCACGCGGCAAAGCGGGTGCAGTGTCCTTTCTGCAATGCCCTCGATCTCGCGTTTGGTTGATTGCATTTGCTTTAGTTTCAAACAAGGTGCGCAAACCGGTTTGACCCTTGGTTTGGCAGGCAGCCCATCTGATGTAAATTCCCCTGTCTCTACCCCTCCCCTTCTGCTTATGCTCGTTCATCTATGCTTTTTCTGTGCTCATGTCTCATCCTGGTCTGCACCAGCTACCATCCATAAGAATAGTGTTCCTGAGGCCTCATTATATTGAAAAAAAAAATAAGAATCTGCGACCTTTCCATTTATTTAAATTTTCCAAAGAAGAAAACGTAGAGAGAAAACAAGGTGCTGTCTGTGCTGTGCATGACAAGATTACCTACTTAACGAGTTGACCCGGCAGGATTTTCTTTAAAAAAAAATCGACTGAAAAAGATGGTTTGATGTGGTCTGCTGCTGCATTTGATGGTTTGACCAGATGATCAGTGTCACTGCACTGCCTTCTCATCCATAATTAAGCATCATCCTCTATAAGATCACCGTCAGTGGACCACAAGGACTAGGTCGATGGCAATGAAACATCCCCAGCATTGACAATTAATTAAGAAAACTTTTTTTTTTGCTTTACTCTAAATAGCACTCCTTGCGTCCACAAATTTAAGATATAAGATGTTGTAACTTTTTCTTTCTGAACCAGATGTTTATAGACATATTTCAATATGTTTGTTTACTCATTTCGGTTTATACATGGTCTATGTTGAAATACCCAAAACACCTTGTATTTGCGTACGGAAGGGAGAAAGTACTATCTTTTTATTCAACAGTTTTGCTATAATTCATCTAGCTGATTTTTAGTTATGTCTCATTCACTTTTATAACCATTGGATGTGACTATAAGATGCGTGTGTGCTGGCGTGGCCTATTGTACTACTTTGTGTCTGTTTTTGTTTTTCACATGAATGAGACCAAATTATCTTTATTCAATGTTGATCAGTGTTGAATCATGGTGGCTCATCAGATTAGTACAAAGTTGACCAAATTATCTTTATTCAATGTTGATCAGTGTTGAATCATGGTGGCTCATCAGATTAGTACAAAGTTGACCAAATTATCTTTATTCAATGTTGATCAGTGTTGAATCATGGTGGCTCATCAGATTAGTACAAAGTTGAGTTATTTATTTTGAAACGAAAAAAATACAATAGAGGGGTGGGGTTGATTTAAAAAGGCATTCCTGATTGGCCTGCAGAGTCCTTACGTGGCCACGCACAGCCCATCCAACCCTATGGTCAAGAAGAGGCGGAGTTGTTTATGTCACTTCCTCTAAAAACAAATATAAGATGTTTTAGATCACAGGCAGTAAACAAAGAAGGCAGGCAGCTGTATGATTCTCTGCTGAGACTGATAGATAATCCTGGCCTGCTAAGCTAGTGACAACCTTTGATTTTTGGACAAAGGCAGCAACATGATTCGCTGCGTGCGTCTCCCTCGTCTTGCTGGAGTAGAGCGGTGCCAGGGACATAATATTGTGTGTAACGAACCACTGACAGGAAACTTCCTCGTCTTCCTCCTTCCTGTGGACTGTCACCCAGACCGTGTCCTCAAGTTGCCGATGAACTCAAGTCGACCGATCCGCGATCACCGATGATGCGGCTCATGAATCGTGTGGCAGTTCGGCAGGTTCTTGCAACGTATCATCGATGCGCCGTCGATCAACTGTAGGTCTTGCTTTTCTTCGTCGCCTATCGTGATTCTCATGCCACATTCGACCACGGTGCTGCCACGTAGATCTATCGCTCGCTTAGGGTCGGCAATGTTGATGGAAGAACCCCGTGAAACTACTACTATTGTTCCATAGCTATCCACATAAAAATAAGAAAACAAGAAATATCCCTAGCTAAATGCTTCCCTTGTGATCATATCTCCCTTGTACTAATATTCACTTCATGGGGGATAATGTACAGTTGATGAAAAGGAGCGAGAGTGTGAAGTTATGTGGGTTTTCACATCTAGCTTGAATTCTTGGACCGCCGGTGTAAGCTCTGTGCCCGCGAAGGCAAAGGCGACCATGTCACATTCACTGAGAACAATGCAAAATCCATCTTCATGTTCCGAGAAGAAACCCCATGGTTGTTCGCCATGAAGGCAAACTGACACCGCGCCGGATCCGAGACCATCTTGAATTCCAACTTCATCCAAGACTTTATCATTACAGCCACCACAAACCTTTTCAATTTCAACCCATGTGGCTCGCTGCTGCCGACGGCGCCGTCGAAGATTAGGATCTCCTCATCCACCCCGCCAATGAAGCACACAAGGCGCAGAGCGAAGCCGCTCCGCACTTCTGATATGATGACTTCCACGGTCGCCTCAACCGCATCATCAAGGGCCGACACAGTGACGTCTATTGCGCCGTGGTCGCCATGGATATGACGCGTAAATGTCCGGCAATCCTGCAGGTCCTTGTGGCGTATCATCGATGCACCGTCGATCAGCTGTAGGTCATGCTTAACTTCTTCTGTCTTGATCCTCATGTCGTATTCGACTACAATGTTGCCGCTCAGATCTATCCCTCTCTTCGGGCCGACCATGCTGATGGAAGAACCCTATGAAAAAAAATTGTTATTGTTGTTTAGTAGCTCTTCATATGAATACTTGAAAGAGACAAATACATGGTTTTATCTTCTCTAGGTTAAGTAGATAAACATAATACAGGGGGGTAAGGTAGACTTATAAAAAGATAAAAATAAGTATGATACACACCTGTTCCACGCTGATGGGATCATCCCTGCTAAAATTGACGACATAATTAAGCAACGGGTCCAAATGATCTCGCACTGCTATATATCCGTACAACTGTACTGGCCTGTCATCGGTAGGAGTTTTAGCCAACTTTAAAGAGAAAATTTGGAACATGCGGCTAGGCGGATGCCGCTTACAATATCGATTGGCAGTGTCAATGAGGCAACCCGCCGGATCTGTTAACGCCATTGCCTCCAACCAAGCTTCACATAAAAAAACACAAGTTATATTTGAAATAAATAGTTAAATAGTACAGCCCATGCGAGAAGTAAACACGCCCCGTAATGTTCCACGGTCAATTAGTCATTTTTGTTTTTCATTCGAGTGGATAAACTATCTATATTTGCTCAAAAAAGTTCTTAATTTGTTGATAAGAGAGAGAGAGAGAGAGAGAGAGTACATTTTACTCTCCTCAGGTATTTCATAACTCACTAAAATACTTCTTGCATGACTACTAAAACATGTGATTTCAGCCCCTTATAGAAGATTTGTTTTGTTTCTCTCTTTATAGAAATCCTATTTTGAGTTCATCTTTTTTCACGATGATAGATAATCATAAGGATGTTACAAAATGTTCTCATGATTTTGCACGACTACTTGCATAGTTAAGGAACACCTAAATGGTTTAACAGTTGGGATAAAAAAAAATGCTAGAAAGAATGAGAATGTATGAACAAATATTACATGCATAGGGCGTGATGCCATCTATCACCCCACAAAATCTGAAACAAAAACTAAGGAGAGGCAAATAAGATAAATATCATAATGGAATGAATTGAACCTATTCTAGTAACAGCACAAGTCGAAGCAGGGGCAAGGGAGGACAGCGGAACAATACATCAAGCCACCCGAAGCCACCACTCACACCTACAAATTCGGTAATGTTCAGTGCTCTCACTCTCCATATCTAAAACTGATGTCTTCGTCAATCCATCTACATAACGTATCGGCACCTACAGCCGATACAGCAAACCTAAAGCGTACACCACATGCATAGGTTGTAAAAGCCGCCAGCATCATCAAACTGCTGACCAATCTTCAAAAAAGAGATCTGCATCATCCTTGCCAGTCCGAACATTCGTCGACACAACCACGGTGCCCAACAACACTACCTCCCTGCGCGCAAACTACTAAGCACGTCGCGGTCTGTCGCTGATACACCGCAACACTATGCCGCAAGTACCACCCGCTGACACAGCTTGAAGTCCCTGGAAGATTTGTCGTCCGTTGCACCTACCGATCAGGCATGACACAAAGCACATGTCAGCCATGCATGACTTGACATCTCCACCGAAACTCCTTGCAAGACGAAACCGCTCCACCTCCTACCTTTGTCTTCCAGCGCTACTCCACAGTCGATGCTCCCAAGAGAGAAACGACACCGCAGTGTCACCATCATCCGATCTGTAAGACCAGATCCTAGGGTTTCCCCTAGAGCAGCACGAGTGGGTCGACAATAATTACACGACGATGCCTTCATCAAGGTCACGGCGCATAGCGCCGTCATCTCCTGTCGTCGGCTCGGTTTTCACCGGTAACTATGTCTCCCTGACTCACACCCGGGACAGATGACCACCCAACCTCAGGCCGACCACCTCCGACGAAGGAGGTGACCACCACCGCCAAGCCCAGGGTCGCCGCCCAGGGTGCCCGCATAATGCAGAACAAGACCAGGAGCACCACCGCGATCAAAAGCTGAACCGGAGGTTGAGAGGTTGTAGCATGGCCGCCGCCGCCACCTGTCGCTGCGGCTACAGCCCCGACGCCACACCCCAGCCGTCGTTGTTCTCCATCACTGCCGAGAAGACCAACGATGCGTTTGGTTCAGAGGAATCACACCGGCTTCTGATTACATCACCTTCCGAAACGGCATCCGGCGTTTGGTACGCCCACCACGTATTCCGTAGCCGTGTCTTCTGATTACGTGAGTTCCCCAAAATTGAAAACGCCCAGCGCAAGCTGAATAGGAAACCAGAAGTCAGAGCCTCGAACCAAACGATACATGTATCCGGTGGAAAAATTTCGAATGCAGAGCTTCCCGATACCAGAACGGAATATGTTACATCAGCGCAAACCAAACACGTCGCAAGATGGGATCCGCCGCATCGATCTTGACCCGCTGGTGCGCAAGGAGAAGGCCGCCGCCGCCGAGTCGCTCAGGCTTTGCTCAGGTGTCGTCTTTGGCAGTGGCGGAGAGGATGGGGGATCGAAGGAAGGTGGCGGGGGCACCCCCTCCACACGGGAGTGGGGTAGGGTTAGGAACGGGGTAACCAAAAACTTTGGCGGAGATACAACATGTAATGTACCACAGTAATAATAACTAAGATAATGTAACGTGCAATGTCGGTTGATCCTAGACCATGAACAATGTCATAGAGTAGTAACAAACGAGAAAAATAGGAAAGAGAGATATCATGGATCACATACTCTGGTTACGGTCGGCGATGCGATAGATCTCCTTCCACGCATGCGTGCGCTTGTATATAGAACCGTCACGGTGGCTGCTCTTCGGAAGCACGTCCAGAGGGACTACTCCGTCTTCCGAGGGGTCCCGAGATCCGCGGCGAGATCTACGGCAACGACATCCCACACGAATAAGATGAACCAAGCAAGGGGCCGGGCCACCAGATGAAACTTTGGCACGAGAAGAAGAAGATGAAAACCCACCGGGAGAGACGACGGACGGGTGTATTGGGGGGCGGGAAGACTCGTCGTCGCGTGAGGACGGAGGAGAGGGACGCCGGCGAGACAGAGGAGAGGCGAGGCATCGGAGGATCGATCGGGCGGAAGGGTTTTGCACCTGAGCGAGCGGCGGGCGCCTGACGCCCAAGTCTTTTGCAGCCAAGTAGACCTCCTCCTCTCATCAAGTAGGAGTATAACATACGACAAAGCTGTTTCTATAAAAACAAAAAACAAACAAATCGGGAACAAGAACAATCGACACGGCCCTGTACATACACAAAACGTATGTTGAGTGTTAAACAAAAATAAGAATACGAAACGTCGACGAAAAAAAAAGAATACGAGACGTGTGTTTTGAGCTGGCACGATACGGCGTTGACCAGATGCACTTTCAGGCGGTCGGTTGACCTCATCTCATCTGGCGGCCTAAAAATAGTGCGGGGACGTCGTTGACGACGATACTACTCCCTCCGTCCGAAAATACTTGTCATTAAAATGAACAAAAATGGATGTATGTAGAACTAAAATACATCTAGATGCATTTCCTTTTATTCAGTTAGATGACAAGTATTTTTGGACGGAGGGCGTGCGCTCATCTCTTTGCCGGTGCTCCCTGCATGCATGCATGCATACATGCCAGGCATTTCATGATCCCCAGCCACGCTACCGTACGTAGCTTCCATGCAAATCGATGAGACATGGCTAACAAACAAATCATGAGACGGCATTCCAGCGCAATCATCATTTCTGATAGGTCTGTTCACAGTCACAGCAGATCCAGAACCGTGTATGTTTATGTAGATGCATGACCGACCGACCGACCCATATGCTAATAGAGTAATAGGGCAGCTGTAAGATTCTCCCTGCTGACAATCTTGTCCTGCTAGATTTCTTTAGTCCTGGGTGGGTGGAGTCCGTGCATCTTCCTCTTGGTTGAGTTAGCTTTTTTTTTTTTTTTTTTTGAACAGGTTGAGCTAGCTAGGAGGCAGTGTAACGAACGGCTGGTAG
Organism: Secale cereale; assembly: GCA_902687465.1. Classification (NCBI taxonomy): domain Eukaryota; kingdom Viridiplantae; phylum Streptophyta; class Magnoliopsida; order Poales; family Poaceae; genus Secale; species Secale cereale. The sequence continues at coordinate 708,604,885 of LR738709.1, read as the reverse complement.
AAAATTCAGCCCGTGCTTTCCTTTCCTCCCTGTGGGCTGTCGTCCATGGACCATCATTTTGTCCTGCCCCCCGTCGTTTCCCGTTTGAACACTGCCAGCCCAAGGTTCGAGCCTTCAAGGCTGTCACACGGTATGCGCAGAAGGACCAAATTTGCACCATGGCTAGCCTGGCAGACGGTGTGGGCACAGCCGCAGAGCCATGAAGAAAGCCATTGACAATGGCCACTTGCATGGATTCAATCTCGCTTTGCCCAAATCTCAAGATCCATTACAAGTTCTTTCCTACTCCACAACAACGTCAGCCCCCCATTGGTGCTCCCGTTCTTGTTAGGTACGCGTCGCGTCTTGGTTGGGGCTACTCCACACTACCCTTTCATACATATGCATGGGCCACAGCCACACGCATGTACTGTTGGTTCCCGCCAACCCCCGGCCCCGGTGGTCTACTGTGTTGACCGGCACCGAGAGGGGTACGCCGCGGTGAATACATGCTTCTCCGTGTTACGACTGGTCATTGTGAGATGCCACGTCAAGTCTGAGTCCGTTCTCTCACAGGATCACACACCATCGGCCCAATCTCAGGGACGAACACGGCTCGTACTCGACGCGCGCGGGCGTGCGTGTGTGTTTGAGGCATCTGCCACGTCAAGGATGTGCATTGGGTATTCAAACTCCACACTACCCTTTCATACATATGCATGGCCACACATAGGGGTGGGCATATAACCCGAGAACCGAATCACCGAACCGTATTAACTTGGACCGAAGCCGAAGTGACCGAAACCGATTTGTTCGGTACTACACTCGGTTAGTAAATCTGGAAAACCGAAATTATATCGGTGACTTCGGTCATAGCTGTCGGTCAACCGAACAGACCTAGGAACCGACACCCCGCTGATATCCCCTCCGGCCCGCAGACTAGGCGACGTAGGGATTCTCATCTCTCCCCAAAATCAACCCCCAAAATCAACGACCCGCTCGCATACTCTCTGCCCATAAATAGCGGCCGATTAATCTTTGACTCCCGAAGCCGCAAATCTCGCTCGCGATGATCTCGTACCTTCCTAAATTGCTAGATTTTTTCTTACCCAATTCCCTATATGAGTCGGGATTCCATCCAGCGGTGATGCAACCTTTCGTCGCTCGACTCGCTCCAATCCCCAGCCCCTGCCGCCTCGATGCAAAGCCCAGTATGGCAATGCCCAAGCCTTGTGCGGCAGCGTCCCAGGCTGGCAGGCCCACCCATGTGATTTCGGTGAGTTCGGTAAGAACCGAGTACCGAACCGATCCCTACGTGGACCGAACGCTCGGTTCTGTTAAACTGAATAACCCGATCGGTGCTCACTTTCTCAGGACCGAACTTTTACAGAGACCGAAGTACCGAACCGATCGGTTCGGGGGAACCGAACGCCCAGCACTAGCCACACATATGTACTAGTGTTGGTTACCCTCCCCCCTCCCCCTCACAGTCGGTTTCCCGATCGAGCACCCACCCAGTGGCCTCGAGACGTTGACCGTACACCGAGAGGGGGTAGGCCACGGTGAATACATGCTTCTCCGTGTTACAACAGGTCATCGTGAGACCGAGCATTTGTTTTGCTCTATGAACTTGTATGACACAATTGCCTATGTGAACTAGCTATTGTTACCTTATGTCAACTAGTTTAAATTATGCGTATGTGTGTGATGTGTTGCTCGAGGAATTTCTAGGGAGCTCCTAGGTCCCGCATTAATTGATATGATAACATTAGCTGCAGTGAAGATATATACAAAATATGTACCTAGTAGTTTTCAGTTGCAGGGATTAGATAACAAAAGGCTTCACAAAAAGAAGCAATAGGACATATTACCGAGAGAAGCAGTCGAAACATCACACTTTGCCAAGAGTTGCTCTCGGAAAAGGGATCGCCTGAGCACTTTGGCTACTGTAATGGCATTCTTTTTCGAGGGTGGCTCTCGAAAAAGAATGGCTCATCGGCACTCCACTTGTGGCATTCTTTTCCCACTCGCGGCATTCTTTTCCGAGGCCAGCAACACTCGGTAAAAGTACCTCTGCAATGTGGCCCACCGGGGACCACATATTAGGTTCAAAGCTATCAGTCAACGGTGGTATATGCCGAGGGCCGCTCTCGGCAAAGGAGTCAGTCAATTGAGTGCCATATTTTTCTATCCAAAAGTTCTGCTTTGAAACGTTTCACTGATAACTGGGTCCAGTGGGTCCACATGTTAGGTCAAAATGTTTGTGTGACTGGTTTTTGTCGAGAGCAAACGGACGGCTCTCGGTATAGATACAATAAATTGACCGAGCCGTGTGTTGCTAATGGGCAGGCCACATGGCTACTCGTTGCCGTGTGCGGCTCTCGGGGTTTGTGACGTTTGCCGAGCATCTCTGTTTGTGTCGGCAATGTTATCTAGTTGCCGTGAACCCATTGTCGCCGAGTGCCACACTCGGCGTTTGTAAGTTTGCCGAGTGCCTACGATTTGGCTCTCGATGAAGACATTGACACCCAGCGTATAGAAATATTCTAGTGGTGGGTGTCTGCTACTTTTGTGTGTGCGTGCGGTGTGAACATTTGGCAAACCTTATGATTCTGGCAGTTTGCTTTATATATAAAGCAAGACGAAAACTATGCGACTGACCTCGTCTGGCAGCCTAAAAATAGCCGGGGACAGCGGCGGAGCTTAGTGTAGAGCAGCCGCGCATGCGTTTCTTGATCCGCGACCACCGTACCGTACTATTCCCTTCGTTCCTAAATATTTATTTTTCTATGGATTTTAACAAATACTCCCTCCATCTCAAAATTCTTATCTTAAATTTGCCAAAATATGAATGTATCTAGTCATGCTTTAGTGTTTGATACATCCGTATCTAGAGAAATGTTAGACAAGAATTTTGGGACGAAGGAAGTAACTACATACAAAGTAAAATAAGTGAATCTACACTCTACAATATGTCTACATACATTCATATGTTGTAGTTTATTTGAAATACATAAGAAGACAAATATTTAAAAACGAAGGGAGTAAGTAGCTTCCATGCAAATCGATGGGGCGTGGCTAGGCTAACCAATCATGAGACGACGTTCCAGCACAACACAATCATCATCTTTGATTGGTTTGTTTGCAGCAGATCTAGAACCGTGTATGTTTATGTAGGTGCGAGATGCTACCAGTGTATTGATTTGGCTAATAGGGCAGCTGTAAGATTCCTCCTGTTGCTGGTGATCTTGTGAAAATAGACGAAACTGACCATTTTTAAACTTCAACTTAAAATGGTTCTAATCTGAAAATATTTTTGAAACTGGCCCTTGCGCAATGCTACATGCCGCAAGCATGGCGCCCTGGCCCGGGGCATCATGCTAGCATGGCGCCCCAGCCTTGGGCATCATGCAAAAAGGGGCCAGCTTGTGAAATATTTTCGGACCAGTATCATTTTGTGTTGAGTATTCAGAAGGGCCAGTTTCATTAAATTTCACGACGATCTTGACCTGCTAGCTTTCTTCTAGTCCTGGCTCTGGGTGGGTGGATTCCGTGCATCTTCCTCCTGGTTGAGCTAGCTGGTGCAGAGCTAGCTAGGAGGCAGTAGTGTAACCAACCAATGGCTGATAGAAAATTCAGCCCCTGCTTTGCTTTCCTCCCTGTGGGCTGTCGTCCATGGACCATCATTTTGTCCTGCATGGCATGCCTAGGAGGACCAAAAATGACCAGGGTTTTCACAGCTGTCACACGGTATGCGCACAACCAGCAAATTTGCACCATCGCAAGCCTGTCACGCGGTACTGCGCTGATCTATACGGTTTCACAGGGGTGTCCGATAATTAATGTATGTGGTTTCTATGTGTCTTACGGATTACACTACGGACTACATACGGAGTAAAATGAGTGAATCTACACTTTAAAACATGTTTATATACATCCGTATTGAAATGTCTAAAAGTCCTTACATTTAAGGACGGATGGAGTAGATTTTTTTATCAAGCGAATAACTAGGTGGTTTCACTGTAAATTCGTAACAATAACTCTGCACGAGCTGTACAAGTACCCAACTGCAATTGTGTCAAGCCCCGACAGCTAAATTCTCATTCCTTTTCGCCCTTTGTGAACCTCCCGCGACCAAGTAAACCTCATGTACGCGAGCAGCACCACCATCATCATCTCGCACTCAAGGCTTGAGTAGGTTTACAAACTGGTCTAAAAAATAATAAAGAGAGGCAGAGGCTGACTGTAACTTGCTACTGACAGCGAACTTTTTTTTATTTGGAGATAGTTACAGCTGACCTGAGTGGCTGAGTTCACGTACATGCGCCACCAGGGAACCACGAGAAACCAACAAGGTACCACCGCGCTGTTTCCAACGCGCACGACAAACCCACCTCACCTGGAGTCAGTCCTTCTATATATAGAAACTTTTTTTTTTACTTCAGACAATAATCATTTGACTAAACTGTGTCTAAAAATTAAATTTGCAAAACTAATTCAATGGAGAGGTTTAAAAAACTAATCCGGCTGAAAAAAAAAACGCACACAAGTTATAGACTACCCAAGCCCTTTCGCTCCTAACCCTAGCGAGAGGTGATCTTGGACGCACCGCGCTGCTATCTTTCCTTCATCGGTGAGATGTTGCCCCTCCTATCCTCATTCACCAGACCTATTGTTGTGGGAGCGCTGGAAGGCCCCGATCTATGATGGAGATGTGGTATCCTCCATTTTGAAATTTCAGGCAAGCCTTCGTTTTTCGTCGCTTCAACCCTTATGATAGGTACTGGTGGCGACGGCATACAATAAATTAGTCCTCGGCGGTGCACTACAGATAGTGATGGCGTTTGTCGTTGATTAATTCTTCCATCTCGATGTTTTCATATGTGCCGGTGTCTATGGTTCGCAGGCAAAGATTCTCACCATTCATTTTTGTTGCGGGTTTAAGAGAAGTTTTATTCCAAAGTAACATGCTTACAGTCCACCAATACAAGATTGTGAATTAAGGCGGGTGGCCGTTGCAACCAATAGGCGGTGCTACTAGCCGTTCGGCATAATTAGCAAGACAATGTGATACCATGTTGTGTGATCTCAGGATCTTCACTGGTTTAAAGTCCCTCTGCAGAATGTAGTTCTTGATCTCCGTGACCAATTGACCATTGGGTGATTTATCAGTTGAGGCATCACTCGTAGAAGAAAGGGTCACCATCGAGTCCGATTGTACTAAGACCAAAAGGTTAGACCATTCGATAGCCATAGACATTTCAATCTTAATAGCTTGAATTTCCGCCTCGAGAGCAATTGTTACAGTAGAATAATAGTTGACATGATAAAACAAATGACAAAGGCCAAGTTATCCCGTATGATCATGCCTGCTCCCGCCGAGCCCTCTTCCACTGGATAAGAACCATCCATTGACAAGGCAAGCCTCAGGCCAGCAGCACTGAGCCACTGACTATTCCCTCTCTCAGGTTGGTTTGCAAGCTGGTCTAAAAATATCAAAGAGAGGTTAACTATAGCTTGCTAGTCACAGCCAACATGAGGCAGCCACCAAGAAAGGGGAGGTAAAAAAACAACAAGGTACGTATTACCGTGCAGTTTTGACGCGCACAATGTAAAAAAAAAGGTTTTGACGCGCACGGCGGGCGCACCCACCTACAGTTTCTTCCTCCTCCGCTCCTTCCGTGCATGCACCCACCGACCCAGTCACCACCAACGCCGACGCGTCTTCCTCCCTGCCTGCCGCCCGGCAATCTCTCCCTCCTCACCCTCCATAAATATATACCAAAGTCGTCTTCTCCACCCCGGTCTCATCCCAAACCCATTCCGCATCTACCACCTCCTCCGATCCCATCCACCCCCACCCTCACCCTCACCGCCACCAAGTCAAAGATCCAACCTTTACCTTCACCTGCACCGAGATGACGAAGCCCTCGCCATCGCCATCCCCGTCGCCGGCGCCGGCCAAGGGGGCGGCGCTGCGGGGCAGCCAGCTGAAGCAGCTGCGGTCCCTCTTCGACCGCTTCGACATGGACGGCGACGGCAGCCTCACCCAGCTCGAGCTGGCGGCGCTGCTCCGCTCCCTCGGCCTGCGCCCCACGGGCGACGAGTCGCGGGCCCTCCTCCTCGCCATCGACGCCGACGGCAGCGGCACCGTGGAGTTCGACGAGCTGGCGCGCGCCATCGCGCCGGTGCTCACCGCCCACGCGCCCCGCCTCGTCGACCAGGCGCAGCTGCTCGAGGTCTTCCGCGCCTTCGACCGCGACGGCAACGGCTACATCTCCGCCGCCGAGCTCGCGCGCTCCATGGCCAGGCTGGGCCAGCCGCTCACCTTCGAGGAGCTGCGGACGATGATGAGGGACGCGGACGCGGACGGGGACGGCGTGATTAGCTTCGGGGAGTTCGCCGCCGTCATGGCCCGGTCCGCGCTCGACTTCCTCGGCGTCCCCGCCGCCTGAGATGTGAGATGATGGCCCGCCCGGCTCCGTCTGGCTCTGGACGGATCCACTGTCCCACTGATTGATCTCCTGTCATGGTCTCTGATTAATTAGGATCTTCTTGTTTGGTACTAGTAGAACTAGTCGTGGTAGGAGGATGGTTCGAGGGCCGGATTCGACGATGATCTGTAACGAACTCGCACGGAATTAGTACAACGTTGACCAGAAATGTGTATAAATTTTGGTACTTTGGTCAATAAATCAGTGCGTCCGCTGCTTGCTGGTATTTTATTATGCCGTATTGCTGCAATGGATCTGTCCGGCCCCATCGGTCCGTCCGTCCTGTCCATTTTTGCAGATGGCGATGGACATTGACTTATTCGGTTTGCTGAGTCCTGATTATGACCTTTGTTTCAATTATATCATGGACAATTTATCTCTCAACTGTATGGAATCATCACTTCGGCGACTCGGGGGGACAGTCCGGGCGCCGCCGCCGGCCCCCCTCCCTTGCGCCCCTCTCCTCCGCCGCTGCCGCGGTGGCGGCGACCCTTGGCTCCGAAGGTGCCTTGGGGGAGCCTGCGGTGGACGCGTGGGTGGCTGGTTCGCCGGGGTCATCTCGGTCGCGACTTCTGCCTAGCTCGGCGTCGAGGGCGGGCGGTGTGCGCTCGGGGATGCAGGGTGGCGTTGAGGTGGCGCGGGCCCTGCTCGCCTGCGCATGGCCGTGGCGCACGCGGGCGGCCCCCCTGGCGGTGGATCTGGCCGGCGTGCCGGATCTAGGCCTACGGCTAGCTGTGGCGCGGGGAGGGGGG
>LR738709.1:708553557-708595108 GCA_902687465.1 Secale cereale | reverse complement strand
TGCTGTCAAGCTAGGCTCGTTATGTTCGCAATCCTTTGTTAGGTCAGCCCAATGAACTTCACTTTGTCCTGTAAACATTGTGACAGTGCAATAAAGCTTCAGAATTTGTCTAAAAAACCCAACCACTCACGGCTTCTTTCCATTCCTTTTTTACTCCCTCCGTCCCATAATGTAAGACGTTTTTTGACATTAGTGTAGTGTCAAAAAACGTCTTACATTATGGGACGGAGGGAGTAGTTGTTATTATATGGTTCTAGTTTGATCTTGTATAATTTTTGTACTTGTGTTTTTTGGGAAATTAACGGTTATACATTTTTTTTTCGTGCAGGAGCTTTTTAAGATAATTTTGCATGGGAACTTGAAACTTCAAAAGCCCACAACCTATTTGTACGAAACTTCTTTTTCTTTATATATAATAAATCAGTACTTATGCATTTTTTATTTGCTAGGATAATTCCCGTGTGTTGCAACGAGTATAATATGCTAGTACCTTAGATTATGATTTATCTGCAAATTAATGTTGATCATATCCCGCCCGTGATGTACCTTATAGTATGATGAGAAGTTTGATATTAAAATAAAATAGAATTGGTTCAGTAGGTAAGTAATCAAGGTGATGGATTAACACAGGGGAAAGATAAAATGAAGGGGTGGTGAAAAAAAAGTGAAACAAGAAACCTTACACACTTTTTAAGTTATATAGAGATTCTATGAAAAAAACTAGACTTTATTTTTATGCAAAATGTATTCTATAAGTTGCATATCCACCCCTAGATATGCAACTACAAGCATTGTAATCCGACTGCAACAACATGGGACACAAAGCGACTGCAATTGAGATCAAAGGAGTTGCCGGGGGCCAGTTACATGTCCATACGTAGGCATACAGCTGTAAGCGTGTAACACAGCTGCAACTGCATGAGCACAAAGCGATTGCTACTGGGGTCGAGAGGGGGGTTTGTCAGGCCAGTTGCATGTCCATCACTAGACATGCAATTGTAAGCGTTGTAATCGACTGCTACTATACAACCAGCATGCAACTGTTTTTACACATTTTAAAATCAGACATTCACCGGAAAAGAATTAAATAAAAAATAACAACGATGAATAAAATAGAAAGAACGGGTTAAAATCAAAAAGAAAAACAAAGGAAATAAATAAAAACAAAAACGTGGGAAACGATCTTAAACCAATCAAAGGTCCCACGAATCGCTGGTATCAAACCTTCCCAAAAACCACTAAACTGGATCGGCACAGAGGCGATGCGTTTTGCAGGTGCGTCTCATAGCAAGAAACCAACGAAGGCGCTTATAGGTGTCCAACATGGGCCTACCACCCATTAGCGTAGTAAGTAGATGGGGGTTTTATAGGATAACACATTCTTCCAATTGTTTTTTTCCTTTTGGAACTATTTTACTGGTATTAAATTTACTTAATTTTTGAAACATTTATGAAATATACATTGTTTAAAAATATTTAATTTTTTATTAATAAAAAATCGCTGGATTTTCCCTTTATATTTCAAAAATAGTAACTTATCCTGTGTTAAAAGTGTTCATCATGTATTAAAACTATTCATCGTCTATTCAAGAAATTTCTACCGTATATTAAAAAAATCGTGTACTAAAAAATATTCATTGTCTACTTAAATATTTTCGATCATTTAATAGAAATTGTTGTAATGTATAAAAAATTCATGCATATTAAAATAGTTCAATGTTTATTTAAAACACATTCAATGAGTATTTTCAAGAAACAATAGCATGTATTTTATAAACAATCAAGTGTATTTCAACAAAATAATATATAAAAAAGTGTATCCATATTTTTTAATTTATTTAATAAAATATTCCCATAATTTATAGAAACCGAGGGAAAAACAAATTAAAATTAAAATGTGAAGATGAAAAAAATAAAGAAATGTATGCATCTTCTCCTATCGTAGCACAACAATACTATTGGCGCCCGTAACCACTGGAATGACAAGCAATGCTGTATATTTTGGGTTTTTTTTAATACTTTCAAAAAAATCTGAGAGTTTTTGGTAGCCGGCTTTGTTGGCCTACCCCGATAATAAAAAGTGTAAAAGACAGAAACAAGAAAAAGGAAAATCTTTGTCACAGAGCAGACATGGTGTTCATCTTGTACTGTTTAAATGAAACTAATGTAAAGCCCGCGTTTTGCTTGGGTATTACTAGAAGCTTTCGGTAAGTTTATTTTAAAATATTTACATATAAACTGTATAATTTTAAAGCGTAAAATTGAAAATTTTAAACATTGTTGCAATGTATAAATAAATTGAAATGTTAAATATTGCTGACGAGCTGAGGACCAAAATGTGGGACGCGGATGTGGATGGGATGGCAAGATTAGTTTTGGCGAGTTTGTTGTTGTCATGGCCAAGTCTGCGCTTGACTTCCTCGGTGTCCCCACCTGAGCTGATCCGCGCGGTTTCCAGCCCGCCGGCCCGACCGGTTTCTCATAAATGAGGAATTTATGATCGATTGATTAATGTGACAAAATAACTCGAGACTCGGTCAGGTCGATGGAAAATGTGTATAAATCTTTGGTTTTGAGTGATCTGCTTAGCTGCCAGCTTAACTGACTTGTCCATGTGAATGGAATTGATATCGTAGGTAGGCGTGATAGCAGTCGAGACATAGTCGTACGGGTAATCGTGAGGTCCGACAGTCATGTCAGCCATTGCCCTTGCACCTGGAGGAGGAGCGAGCAACAACGGCAGTGGTGGCCGATCAAGCTATCAATGTGCACTTCTCCTGGCATCCGACACTAGCCATCTTATCGTCGTTCCCTTCTCCAACCAACTGACGTGACATGTAGATCATACGTGGCTAGGCTGTTGGACAATGGGACGCTGGCACGGGCGAGGACAATCCTTGTCCTCCGCCACGCCCAAACATGTATGTGTGAGTTAACCTTGTTTGACAAGTGAAAGTTGTCTACGAGTTCCCTATGCCTCCCATGCCTAACTAAGTAGGCTCAATGAGAGATACTTGGAACGGGAATATGTGGTCTGTTCTCTAAATGATAAATCAAATGACATGTTTTGGGCCTCTTTGGCAAACGATGCTCGCAACTAAACTATAATATGTCGATTGTAGATCTGCTAGACCTTAGTGTTTTACAAAATTAAGACAAGGGAGATGCGCAACTGAGAATATACTTTAGAAGGCAAACAAAACTGAATGATAGGAGGAAATATATATGCAGATCAATGAGCGAGCTAGTGAAGTTGACTAACATTGCGTAGGTATATAGGAGGTGGAACTTTTAATGGTGTGGCAGTATAATTCATGAGAGAGTGGTTGGCGGCAGCGGTGGTTGCTTTTCTCGTGTGAAGTGGTGTTCATTAGAATCAAGTGAAAAGGTGGAAAACACAATGCCCTTCTCCAATATATGTGTGCACACCTATTCTTTCTCCTCCCAAAGTCCATATCCTCCTCGTTTGCAGCTCTCTGCACATGTACCATTCCCAGGCATTAGTATGGACTGTACTACCAATCCTATTAACTAAGGATGTCACAGTATGCTTGTTAAGGTAGCACAATCCTAGGGCTATTGGAGAGGCACAAACTCTATTTGTGTGGCGTTGCCAAATCGACTCCCCTCACCTATGGATTTGAACTGTGCATGAGGGCGGAATTGAACCTACACCCATTGGAGCTTGTGCCTCATTGTCTTGGCTAGTTGCCATGGCAGCGCGGGTGGCATGGTGGCCAGTGTGCGACGGCCGGCGGCAGTAGTGCGGCAAGCGGTGGTTTCGTGTACACCATCTCAGAGATGAAAAGGGCTTGTTGGGGTGAAACCCTCCCTGGCCTTGCCAGGTTGACGGCAGCAGGTATCGTCTTCTTCTTGAAGGCGTCGTTGTGGTTCCTCTTTGTCCTCCTTGTTGCTCCGGAGGAAACCTAGACCCTTGGATCTTGTGATGTCGGCACTACGGTGTCATATCTTACCTAAATGTGTCACCTTGGAGAACTCAGTTCATCATGCACGATTGCATCTCTCCGCAGTGACCTGTGCACGGTGGAGGGCTTCATAGGCTTCAAACAGTGCCCTCTGTTGCTCTGTGCGTGTGTGCGCGCTCGCGCGTGTGTGTGTTTTGTGGTGTCGAGTTGTGTGTATTGAGATTGTATGATTTATTCTTGCTTTATCTATAAAGTGGGGGCGGGAGCCTTTTTAAGTAAACCTATGGCCTTCAAGGAGAAAAAGTTGCCCGCTAACCACTAGAATGATACGCAATGCTATATATTTTGGGTGCTAAATTTTTTCGAGTTCAAATTTTGTTTGAACACATCGAAATAATCCAAGATTTTTTGGTCGCCCACTTTGTCAGCCCACACCAGTAAAAAGACAGAAACGAAAAAAGGAAAATCTTGGTCACGGTCTCACAGAGCAGACATGGTTTTCATCTTGTACTGTATAAATGAAAGTAATGTAAAGCCCGCCTTTTTTGCTTGGGTATTACACCCTCTAGTCCTTTTTACTCTGCATACAATATTTGTGTTGAATCAAACTTAGCAAACTTTGACCAAATTCATATTAAAAAGGTCAACAACTACAATACCAAATATATACAGTATGGACCTAATGATAATCAATTGATATTATGAATATTGACTATAAGTTTGGTCAATTTAGAGTTACTTTGACTTCGGCCAAAACTTATATGCAAACTAAAAAGGATCGAAACGAGCATTAGAAGATTTTAGTAAGAGCGTGCACCAGTTTCTGCCGGTCACCCGATCGATTAATGTGACAATATAACTCGAGACACGTTTCAGGTCGATGAAAAATGTGTATTAAATTATTGGTTTTGATTGATCCGCTCAACAGTCAACTTAGCTGACTTGTTCTACTACTGTCAGTTTCTCAGTGGCGGCCATCTGAACGGAACAGCTATCATAGGTACGAGTGATCACTTTGCTAAAATTCTGTACTATGTTTACCAGTCGATAACTGTTCGTACTGGTAGTCATGAGGTCCGGCAGTCGCACCAGCCATTGCCCTTGCACCTTGAGAATGAGCGAGCAACAACGGCCGCGGCGATCGATCAAGCTATCACTGTATACTTTTCCACGCAGCCCAGCCCAGCCATACTGATGGTGTTGTCTTCCCCAACCAACCGGCGTGACGTGTAGACCGGTTGCAACGAGGCTTTCGGACAATGGGACGCTGGCACAGGTGAGGACGACCCTCGTCCACCGCCACGCACATTGCGTGCCAATTGTATCCGTCAAACATGTATCTGTGACTGAACCTTGTAAGGCATGTGGAAGTTGCCTACGACTTCCCAATGCCTCGCATGCCTAGCTAGGTAGGCTAAACAAGAAATACTTGTAGGAGAATATGCCGTCTGTTCTCTACATGATAAATCAAATTGCATGTTTTGGGGCTCTTTGGCAAAAGATGCACACAACTAAACTATAACATATGTTGATTGTATATCTACTAGACTTTAGTGTTCTATAGAATTCAGAGAAGGGAGATGTGTGACCGAGAATATAGCGGGCAAACGAAACTAAATGATAGGCGAAAATATATACACGGAGCAATGAGCGAGCTAGTGAAGTTAAGGAACATTGCGTAGGTACATGGGAGGTGAAACTTTTAATGGTGTGCTAGTTGTGTTTATGGCCACGAACACACAATTCATGAGAAAGTGGTGATGGCAGCAGGGGTAGTTGCTTTTCTCGTACGAAGTGGTGCCTTTCATTACGATCAAGTGAAAAAGTAGAACACACAATGCCCTTACCCACTATATGTGCACTTCTCCTCCCAAAGTCCCAATCCTCATTATTTGCATCTTCTTCCTATGTTTTTTTCTTTGAAAATAAGGATTACCCCGGCATATGCATTAATTAAAGCACACAACCATATTATTAAGAAAAGCAACCACAAAGTATGTAGTTTGATACAAGTTCGCAAACCGAACTGGAATAAAACAAAATAAAAATTTCAACAACCGGCACAAAACACCTATCATATTGTTGGACTGTGATCCAAACCAGTTGTAAGTATCCCGTGTTACTATCTCCCAATGTTGCAATGCTCCTTGACTTTCGCATGGCTGAGTAACGATCACGTATGGGCCAGCCAGTTCCCTGGTAGATAACCTGTAAATTTTTTGTGATGCTTTGTATGTTAAAAATCACGTCATTCCAACAGTTCCAGATAGCCCAAAGTAATCATAGATAGCCCAAAGTAATTTTAGCTGACTCGTTCTACGACTGTCAGTTCCTCAGTGGCGGCCATCTGAACGGAACAGCTATCATAGGTATGAGTGATCACCTTGCTAAAATTCTGTACTATGTTTACCAGTCGATAACTGTTCGTACTGGTAGTCATGAGGTCCGGCAGTCGCGCCAGCCATTTCCCTTGCACCTTGAGAATGAGCGAGCAACAACGGCCGCGGCAATCGATCAAGCTATGACTGTATACTTTTCCACGCAGCCCAGCCCAGCCATGCTGATGGTGTCGCCTTCCCCAACCAACCGGCGTGACCTGCAGACCAAGTGCGACGAGGCTATTGGACAATGGGACGCTGGAACAGGTGAAGATGACCCTCGTCCACCGCCACGCACATTGCGTGCCGATTGTATCCGTCAAACATGTATCTGTGACTGAACCTTGTAAGGCATGTGGAAGTTGCCTACGACTTCCCAATGCCTCTTATGCCTAGCTAGCTAGGCTAAACAAGAAACACTTGTAGGATAATATGTGGTCTGTGCTCTACATGATAAATCAAATGGCATGGTTTGGGGCTCTTTGGCAAAAGACGCACACAACTAAACTATAACATATGTTGATTGTATATCTACTACTAGACCTTAGTGTTCTATAGAACTCAGAGAAGGGAGATGTGTGACCGAGAATATAGCGGGCAAACAAAACTGAATGATAGGAGGAAATATATACGCGGATCAGTGAGCGAGCTAGTGAAGTTGAGGAACATTGTGTAGGTGTATACATAGGAGGTGAAACTTTTAATGGTGTGCTAGTTGTGTTTATGGCCACGAACACATAATTCATGAGAAAGTGATGATGGCAGCGGCGGTAGTTGCTTTTCTCGTACGAAGTGGTGCCTTTCATTACGATCAAGTGAAAAAGTGGAACACACAATGCCCTTACCCACTATATGTGCACTTCTCCTCCCAAAGTCCCAATCCTCATTATTTGCATCTTCTTCCTATGTTTGTTTTTTGAAATCAAGGATTACCCCCGGCATCTGCATTAATTAAAGCACACAACCATATTATTAAGCAAAGCAACCACAAAGTATGTAGTTTGATACAAGTTCGCAAACCGAACTGGAATAAAACGAAATAAAAATTGAACTTTGACGTGGGAACACCATATAGCCAGCATCATATAGCCAACAACTGACTAACTATTAACCATGCTCTAAGCTTGGCTATAGAATTTTTTATAGAAAAGGAAGATGCCCCCCGGCCTCTTCACCTTGCGCGCAAACAGCTGAGCACGTCAGAGAGGGACGCTGGGGACGGTCCTATCAGATAGGGTCCTTAAATTGGGGGAGAATTTCACTTCCCTACCAGGGAAGCTGATCCTCAAGAATAAATAGGAACCTAAATTCGCCTCCGTGAGGATTTGAACCTAGGTGTTGGGTTTGTACATCCACTGCCCCAACCAGTTGAGCTAGGCTCACTCCCCTAGCTTGGCTACAGATGACATGGCAACACCATATAGCCAGCAACTGGCTAACTATTAACCATGCTCTAAGCTTAGCTATAGATGACATGGCAACACCATATAGCCAGCAACTAGCTAACTATTAACCATGCTCTAAGGTAGGCCGTAGTGGGGAATGAAGCCATTGGTTGTTGTTTGCAAACTGAACTTTGACGTGGCACTATGCTGACATGGACAATGTAAATATTGTGAGAACTGTTTGTAGTGGAGATCAACTTTTTAATGTAGGGTTAGGAATTTAGGATCGAATGATTGATGTGACATAACTCGAGACACGGTTAGGTCGATGAAAAATGTCTATTGAATTTTTGGTTTCGATTGATCTGCTCAACTGTTAACTTAACTGGCTCGTTCTACTACTATCAGTTTGTAGCTGGCGGCCACCTGAACGGAACTACTATCGTAGATACGTGTGAGCCCTTCGCTAAAATTATGTACTCCCTCCGTCCAAGTGCATAGGGCACCTAAGAGAATTCATATTTTCTAAGAATATAAGTCATTATTGTCAATTCACAAGAGGTGGTAATTAATTACGTGACCAATCATAGATAGCACACGACATATACATCCACTGCATGCAAATAGCCTATCCATCTTCCCGTGCATGCAACGAGCAATAAGTATGTATGCATGCAATTCACCTATTAACAAGCGCGTTGGTTGGCTGTCGTGTTAGGATGGCGTGCTAACTACCCATAAAATAGACCATTTAATTTTTCATCTCACCCAATCTCTACGCGCCTAAATCACAGTGCCCCTTCTTAGATGCTCTATACACCTGGACGGAGGGAGTACTGTTTTTACCAGTCGAGAAATATCTGTACTGGTAATCGTGAGGTCCGGCAGTCGCGGCAGCCATTGCCCTTGCACCTTCAAGAGGAGCGATCAACAACGGCCATGGCGATCGATCGAGCTGTCACCGTGTACTTCTCCGCACTGTCCAGCCCAGCCATGCTGATGCCGTTGCCTTCCCCAACCAACCGGCGTGACCTGCAGACCGGGTGTGACGAGGCTGTCGGACAATGGGACGCTCGCACAGGTGAGGACGACCCTCGTTTGCCGCCACGCCCATTGCATGCCGATTGTATCCGTCAAATATGTATCTGTGTGTGAACCATGTAGAACATGTGAAAGTTGCCAACGACTTCCCTATGCCTCGCATGCTTTCTTTTCTCTAAATGATAAAATCCAATGGCATGTTTTGGGGCTCTTCGGCAAAAGATGCACACAACTAAACGATAAAAAAGAGTTGATTGTAGATCTACTAGACCTTAGTGTTTTATAGTATTCAGAGAAGAGGGATGCGTAACCGAGAATATTGTGGGCAAACAAAACTGAATGATAGGAGGAAATATATATATAGGCGGATCAATGAGCGAGGTAGTGAAGTTGAGGAACATTGCGTAGGTACATAGGAGGTGGAACTTTTAATGGTGCGCTAGTTGTGTTTATGGCCACGAACACATAATTCATCAGAAAGTGGTGATGGCAGCGGCGGTAGTTGCTGTTCCACTTCTCCTCCCAAAATCCCAATCCTCATTATTTGCATCTTCTTCCTATGTTTTTTTTTCAAAAACAAGGATTACCCCGGAATCTTTATATTAATTAAAACAGACAACCATATTATTAAGCAAACCAACCACAAAATATGTAGTTTGATACAAGTTCGCATACCGAACTGAAATAGAACAAAATAAAAATTTCCACAACCAGCACAAATAGGACAAGATGACTATGCACTTATCATATTGTTGGATCGTCATCCAAACCAGTTGTAAGTATCCTCTGCTACTGTCTCCCATTGGTCTCACCCATATGCTATATGCTCCCTGACTTCCGCATGACTGAGTAAAAACCACGTACGGATCCAGCCAGTTGCTCGGTAGATAACCTACAATAAATTTGCGATATTTTGTATGTTAAAAAGTACGCCATTACGATAGTTCCGGATAGCCCAAAGTAATGCACACACTCTGACTCGAATATGCGTCGCTGTTTTAGACTCTATCGTATTTCATCATGTCCCAAATAAATGGCAATGCTATTAGGAGGACTAACATTAAAAGACACATCTATTATACGCCACAATAACTTAGCTAGTGGACATTTGAGGAAAAGATATTGAATCAATTCATCCTGATCATAGAAACAACACCATTTGCTACCCTCTCAACTACGCTTTGTCAAGTTGTCCTTAGTCAAGATCATTTCCTTGTGAACAAACCACATAATTTTTTTTAAAGGCACCTTAATTTCCAAATGTGAAGCGACTTTGGGCTTGGACCAGTGTTTACCAAATCTATATAGGTTTAACTGAGAATACTCATAACTCCGAAAGCTTCCAGTGTAGTGTATCTAGCTCAACAGAAAAGTTAACCTTTATCAACCTATGCATAAGATGTAGCCATCTATCTCATCATTCCCCCACCAGGAATCTCCTGAACAAAATGTTTAAGAGAACCGATCCTAGTATTGCACTTACAAAGGTATCTTTACGTTGAACAATACTGTAAATGGTTGAATATTATATTGCTAGCGGCGTCTCCCCTAGCCATGTATCTTCTCAGAGTCTAGTAGTGTTACTGTGAATTTGCTCCTATTGAAGAAGACAATCATTGTCCGCATCAACCCCCTTTCAAAACCGAGAATCATTCAGCTGCACCGTTACTTGTGCGAGGGTTTTGGATTGCTAATACTTGTTACGCAATAACTGTATCCACACACCCTCCCTCTCTACAAATAACATGTATAGCCATTTACTTAGAATTCACTTGTTCTTTACCTAAATGGTTTCAATCCCTGAACCCCCTTGGTCCATCGTCCTAGAAATTATATCCCACTTGGCCAGCTTGTACTTGGACTTATTATCCTCGCTTTGCCAGAAAAATCGTGATTGGTAAAGGTACAACCTTTTCCGTACCCACACATGTACTTCAAAGTAGGACAGTAGGAACATCGGCATACTTGTAAGCATAGAAATTATCTGAATTAGCCAATCTTCATAAACCATAAGCATGCCCTTCCAACAACTTAGCTTCTTCTCAAATTGATCCTCGATGCACTTCCATTATTTGTTGGTTAATTTTTGGTGATGAATTGAGATTCCTACGTAACTAAAATGTAGTGATCCCAACTCACAACCAAATAACTTATTATAGTTTTCTTGTTCTTCCTTGGCGCACCCAAAAAGAAGAGTTCCCTCTTCTTGAAATTAGTTTCAAACCAGACAACTATTCGAAAAGACATAAAATTAGTTTCATATTTCCAGCCTTTGTCAAATCATGTTCCATGAAAATAATTGTAACATCTAAGTATTGTAGTATGGATACCCCACTCTCTACAAGATGAGGAATGAGCCCATCTACTTAACCGTCCTGTTTGGCACGACCAATGAGAACAAACAACATATCAGCATCGATATCAAATGGGACAGGCGACATCGGATCCCCTTTCTCAGTCCCTTTTGCGATTGAAAATAATGACCTATGTCATCATTGACCTTCATCCCTACGCTGCCTTTCTATCCAAACGATTCGACTCACATCCTCCATGCCGTATCAAAACCCTACGCAAAGCTTGTTGCAAAATAGCCACTTAACTTTATCATAGGCCTTCTCGAAGTCCACTTTGAAGACAACTCCATCCATTTTCTTCGAGTGAATTCCAAGTAAGGTTTCATGTAGAACGACTACACTCTCCATAGTATGTCGTCCCGGCATGAAAGCCGTCAGAGTCGGCTGCACTACAGTGTGCACAATCTGTGTGAGGCGGTTAGTACCAACTTTGATGAAAATCTTATAGCTCACATTAAGTAGACATATCAATTTGAACTTCTCAATGTGAACCGCCTCCACCTTATTTGCCAACAACGTAATAGTCCCAAAGTACAGATTAAAAAATTGCAGCCAGCCATTAACAACATCATGAAACAAGGGCATAAGGTCCTCTGTAATGACATCCCAACACATCTTGTAAAATTTTGCTGGAAAACCATCCGGTCCAGGTGTCTTATTATTATTCATTTGTGCTATTGCCTCGAACACCTCCTTTTATGAGAAAGGTGCCAACAGAATCTCATCGTCATCGCCCCCAGTTGAGATAAATCCCCAACCATACTCATGGAGTGAAACAAAATTCTCCATCGGTGCCCCCAAAGAGCTTTTTATAGAAGTTTGACATGTACAAATTTAGGTTCTCATGTCTTACAATTGTACCCTCATCCTGATCTATCTGGATAATTTTCTTTTTCCTATGTTTCCCATTCGCAATCATATGGAAAAACTTGGTATTATTACCCCCTAAACCACCTATCGAACTTGAGCTCAGAGTGCCCATTTGATCTCTTCTTCTCGAAGAAGCTTTTCTAGCTTCTCTTCGTCCCTCTTGCTTAGCAATACGACCAATCGTTTCGAGCATACTGACCTTGGCTTTTAAATCTAGATCATTAATGAGATTAAGATGCCTTTCTTTTTCTAGTTTTTAAATGCCACTTTCATTTTATCCCCAGTCCCTCAAGAACCATTGCAAATGCCTAATTTTACATTGCCCTCTCTCAATGTACGATTCACCTCGATTCTCTTTAGCGCATTCCATGGCTATTAAATCAAAGAATCTCCCTCCCTTTTAAACCAGGACAAGTCGAATGAGAGGAGTGTGATCAAATAGCCCCCTTTGTAACGCTCGCACCATTACTAAGAAAATGTTTGTTCCCATTCAATACTGGTAAGAACCCGATCCAGTTTCTCATAAGTTAGATTATCTAAGTTGTTCACCCAAGTGTATCGCCTGCCTGTGAGATCAGTGTCTCTCATATCCAGACTCTCGATGGTAACATTAAACATAAACGACCACCTCCCATCTAGACTATCATTATTTTTTCCTCTCTCTGCCTAATCATATAAAAATCACCACCAACCAAAATGGGAACCTCTCACCCCCGCAAACCC
The DNA here is from genome assembly GCA_902687465.1 of Secale cereale. Classification (NCBI taxonomy): domain Eukaryota; kingdom Viridiplantae; phylum Streptophyta; class Magnoliopsida; order Poales; family Poaceae; genus Secale; species Secale cereale. Next base: position 708,582,431 of record LR738709.1, on the reverse strand, counting down.
GCAGAGGTCTGTCAGGAAGTCAGACTTGAACTCCGTCTGTGCCACGCAATACACAGCGACCAGAACCCATCTAAAACCATCGACTTCAATCGCACATGAAATTTGACAATATAGTCACCCAAGATAACATTCACGACTTCCAGGGTTCACAATTAACCCCAAGTAAGATCTCTCTCAATCTTCCCTGTGGTGTGCGATAATGCCGGTCAAAGTCTAAACCACTAGAATGTAGGGGAACGTAGTATTTTAAAATTTTCCTACGATCACGCAAGATCTATCTACCAGATGCATAGCAACGAGAGGGAAGAGTGTGTCTACGTACCCTCGTAGACCGAAAGCAGAAGCGTCAAGTGACGCGGTTGATGTAGTCGAACTTCTTCGCGATTCAACCGATCAAGCACCGAACGTACGACACCTCCGCGTTCAGCACACGTTCAGCTTGATGACGTCCCACGAGCTCTTGATCCAGTTGAGCTTCACGGGAGAGTTTCGTCAGCACGACGGCGTGGTGACGGATATGATGTATTCACCGGCGCAGGGCTTCGCCTAAGCACCGCGACGGTATGACCGATGTGTGTTTCTGTGGAGGGGGGCACCGCACACGGCTGGAACAATTCAACTTGTGTGTCTTTGGGTGCCCCCCTGCCCCCGTATATAAAGGAGCAAGGGGGAGGCCGGCCGGCCCTTGTTTGGTGCGGCTAGGGTTGCAATCCTACTAGGAATAGGATTGCAATCCTATTCCTAGTAGGAACCACCAAAGAAGGAAGAGAGGGAAAGGAAAAGAGGGAGAGGTGGCGCCCCCCCAATCCTAGTCCAACTAGGAACCCTAGGTGGGGCGCCGGCCAGCCCTATGGGCTGCCTCTCTCTTTTCCATAAGGCCCACTATGGACCATCCCCCTTCGTAGGGGGTTCCGGTAACCCCCTCCGGCAATCCCGTTAAATCCGAAACTTTTCCGGAACACTTCCGGTGTCCGAATACAGTCGTCCAATATATCAATCTTTATGTCTCGGACATTCCGAGACTCCTCGTCATGTCCGTGATCTCATCCGGGACTCCGAACTACCTTCGGTACATCAAAACTCATAAACTCATAATACCAATCGTCATCAAACGTTAAGCGTGCGGACCCTACGGGTTCGAGAACTATGTAGACATGACCGAGACTCATCTCCGGTCAATAACCAATAGCGGAACCTGGATGTTCATATTGGCTCCTACATATTCTACGAAGATCTTTTATCGGTCAGAACCGCATAACAACATACGTTGTTCCTTTTGTCATCGATATGTTACTTGTCCGAGATTCGATCATCGGTATCTCCATACCTAGTTCAATCTCGTTACCGGCAAGTCTCTTTACTCGTTCCGTAACACATCATCTCGTGACTAACTCATTAGTCTTTTGCTTGCAAGGCTTATTGTGATGTGTGTTACCGAGAGGGCCCAGAGATACCTCTCCGACACTCGGAGTGACAAATCCTAATCTTGATCTATGCCAACACCATGAATACTTTCGGAGACACCTGTAGAGCATCTTTATGATCACCCAGTTACGTTGTGACGTTTGATAGCACACAAGGTGTTCCTATGGTATTCGGGAGTTGCATAATCTCATAGTCATAGGAACATGTATAAGTCATGAAGAAAGCAATAGCAGTAAAACTAAACGATCATGGTGCTATGCTAACGGATGGGTCTTGTCCATCACATCATTCTCCTAATGATGTGATCCCGTTGATCAAATGACAACTCATGTCTATGGTTAGAAAACATAACCATCTTTGATCAATGAGCTAGTCTAGTAGAGGCATACTAGGGACACTCTGTTTTGTCTATGTATTCACACATGTATTAAGTTTCCAGTTAATACAATTCTAGCATGAATAATAAACATTTATCATGATATAAGGAAATATAAAATAACAACTTTATTATTGCCTCTAGGGCATATTTCCTTCAGTCTCCCACTTGCACTAGAGTCAATAATCTAGTTCACATCGCCATGTGATTTAACACCGATAGTTTACATCGTCATGTGAATAACTGTAATGCCCAGGATGGAGTTATACCTCCTACGTGTCGAGGCACGACTTAAAGGCATAAATCCATCCTAGAATGATCTCAAGTTTGGTATCTTTGCACGACTCATGTAAAAGAGGGATTAAAATGCAAAAGGAGATAGTTGGCTTACACTCGCCACTTCACACAATACATTACATAAACAATCATCATTCAAAACATCACAACCCGACTACGGGTGAAGAACCAAAGAAAGATACCAAAACAACATAAAGCCACAGGTCAGGATCGAATCCTAGTAGAAGCCACTACTGAACATCGAAACGTCACAAGCAAACAGCCACAAGCTTCATCGAACTCCCGGTGACGAACTTGGACCAACTCCTGCATCAAACTCGGCTGAACCTGCATCTGGTGTGGTGAAGTAACTGTGAGCCACAGAGGACTCAGCAATCCCGTTCCCGGGTAACAAGACTATTTAAGCCTTAGGTGAGGATAAGGCTGAAGAAAGAATATGAGGTGAAGGAACAAACAAGAGTCTGCAGCAGCAACTAGCACTAACTTACGTAATAGAGAGCGAGAAGAGAAGAGCATCGGTCGAAAGATGATCAAGAAGTGATCCTAACTAAAGCCGGTCAAACATAACCCCACCGTGTTCAACTCCCGAATCCCTATTCGGAAATTGACAGTCACGGTACACACGCTGGTAGTGTATTAGAAACATTGTGTCAAGTTATCTACAACCGGAATTAACAAGCTCCCATCTGCCACATAACCGCGGGCACGGCTTTCGAAAGTTCAAACCCTGCAGGGGTGTTCCAACTTGGCCCATCACAAGCCCACGATCCGCGGAGTCGCAACTCCATAGTTGGGAAGACCCGAGTATTCTCGGAATCCCGTGCTCAAGTTAAACCGAACTAAGGTAAGGCTAATCCAGCAAATCCTCCCGGCGTGTCGTCACCCTGATAGTAGCCGCGCGTATCTAGGTCTCAGGACACGACCGGATGAGTCATCCTACAGGTTTTTACCAAACCTCAAGTTTCCTTGAGGTGGCCCCGCAGTCTGCTCGTTTCGGACCAACACTCATGTGGAGCACTGGCCCGGGGGGTTGAATTAAGAATAAAAGGGATAGCTAGTCCACATGCAAGTTTTTATTAGTTATTAGGCAAATAGTACCAATGTTGGGACTTGCTGGAAAAGACTTAGCACTTAGCGGTTTATCAAGGGGGTCCCATACACCCCAACCGTGTTAGGAACGCATAATCAAGGAACATAACACCGGCTTATACGGATCCTAACGGCATGAGTGGAACAAAACACCAAGCAAAAGGCTTAGCCTTCCACCCTTGCCAATATATAGATGATTTCATTTAGCATTTATATAGTGTGATACAACCCAACCAAACTTCAACATGAAGCAAGCATCTTCGGTCTTCACCTGCAACTAACAATGCTATAAGAGGGGCTGAGCAAGCCTACGTATAGCCAAGCAACGGTTTGCGTAGGTAGGTTGGTTAAACATGGCAATTGGTTACAAGTAGGAGGCTGACAAGAAAGACATGGGCATCGAGGCAAAACTATAGATCGAGACTACTAGCAATAGGCAAAGATAGTAATGGTATCCGGGTTCGGTCATCTTGCCTGGGATTCCACAAGGGAGAAGAACGGATCCAAGAAGAAGACGGAGCAACACTGACGAGCGGATCCTCACAACTCCGGAACGAAACCGAAGCTAACAAGAGAAGCAAACCGGAAAGAAGAAAACAACACGGTAAACACACAAATCATAAACATGGCATAAGATGCACATCCAAGTATGATGCATGTCCGGTTTAAATATGCATGGCATGGCAAATTGCACAAACAACACTACAAGTTAAGTGGAGATCAATATGCAACGAGTTGCATATTGACGAAACACCACATATTAATTATTTAGTTGACTCTCATTATTAACAAGACAAGATTAAATGTTTTAGCATGGCAAGAGGTGAAACATAAAGAAACTATACTATTTAGACATTTTAAATGAGGCCGGAAATAACAACAACATATCCGGAAAATCCTCATGAGCATGTTTAATAATTATAAGCAAACAACAATTAACACATATTAATGTTGTTAACATGATGCGGATGACATGATCAAGTTTATGCAAGGTTTTTGTTAAAGGTTGACAATTAACAAGATATGAAGCATTGTCACCGTGGTGGAAAGAAAGAGTGCCACGGCAACGATTCCGAAAATGATGCCACGGCAACATATCGGTACCGGTAACTCGTTGAGGAACCAGTGCAAAAGATAAGGTGGAGTGATCGAGTCAAACGAGATGAAAGTGGGTAGATCCCGTCACCGGGTTCCCACGAGTCGGTGACGAGGCAACCGAGGAACACGACACAAGAGGGCACAACGGACTCGAAGCACACACGAGGAGCACTTCATACAACACAAACAAGCATGCATCTCACGGTTCATCGGCTCGGCGGTTATACCTTCGGAACCATCGTTCTCGGAGGGGTTCGAGGTCGTAGTGGAAGTAGAGGAAGTAGTCGTTCCGTCGGCGGTAGTTGTACTCGGGCGACGGTAGAGGAAGTAGTGGTACTCGGCGACGGTAGACGTTCGGGCGACGGTAGACGTTCGGGCGACGGTAGACGTTCGGGCGACGGTAGTGGTACTTGGGTCTCCGAGTAGTCGTTCTCGAGCTCGTAGCCGTTCGGTCGTCGAGGTACTTGTTCGGGTCGCCGGTAGTCGTACACGTATGTAGTTGTACTCGTTCCGTAGCCGTTCACGAGCTCGTTTTCCGTAGGGGTACTTGAGGGTCTCGGCGACGGTAGTCGTTCGGGTCGTCGTGGTACTCGATGTCTCGGTCTTGTCGACGGTAGTCGAACTCGTTACGTAGATGTTCAAGTCGTCGAGCGTAGTTATTCACGGGTCTTCGGATTTGCAGCTGCGGTCTTCACATCAAAAGAACAAAAAAAACAGCAACACAAAAAAAAGAAACACCAACAAGGCAGGTCACGGTAGGGAGGCTGCTCGGGACCAACGGGAGCTCGCGGACGAAGCTGGGCGGAGCCGGCTGCAAGGGCTGCAGGGGCGCTGAGCCACGGCCTTGGCTTCTGGAGACGGGGAGGACGGAGCTGGTGCGGAGGGACGAGGCGCACGGCGCTGGTGGCTGAGCGCATCGGGCGCCAGGGGAAGGGAGGCAGGGGCGCGGCTCGTGCCAGAGGGAGACGAGGTCGGTGCGGGCCTGTCCTTGGGCGCGGAGGGGCGCACGGCCGGCGCTGAAGAACGGCGGCTCCTGGCCGGCCTGGGGACTTGTTGATGGAGGCCAGCAACGGTTCCGTGCGGGGCTTCTGGCGCGAAGGTGAAGGGAGGAGAGGGACGGAGAGACGCGAGCGCCTGGGCGACCTTGCTGCGAGGAAGGGCGACGGGGCGCCGAGCTCTCTCTCTGGGAGAGGGCGAGGAGAACCAGGCGAGGCGGCCGGCGCCCTGGAGGGACGAGGCCGGGCGCTGCTCGGGCCCCTGGCTGGACGGGCGTAGGAGGAAGGAGGGGATCTCCGCGGCGCTGGGTATTTGGGGCAGAGAGGAGGAGATCGAAGGAGAGGATAGGGGATCGGGAGAAAGAGGGCCAGAGAGCGATAGGAAAAAAATCGGGCGCTGGGGAATCGCTCCTGGCGGCGCTCGGTAGAGCGAAGGGAGCGAGAGGGACTGGGATTAGGGTTCGGTGGAGGAGGGAGAAGTTGGGCCTGAAGCTGGGCCGAAAAGAGGGAAAGAAGGAGAAGGGAGGAGATGGCTGCTGGGCTCCTTTCTATTAACAAAACTGCTGCTGTTTTACTAAAAAAAACAGAAAACAACAACAAGAAGAAAGAAGGGAGGCACTAGGAAAGGAGTTAGGGCAAGGGGTAAAATTCCCTAGACCCGCAAAAATGTCAGGGATTAAATAAAATAGAAGGAGGGTTTTTTGGAGGAACCTCGGGCAACGAGAAAAGAAATATAGCAAGGTTTTTGGAGGTGAAACTTGAAGTGAAATAACATGGGGAATTATGCAAGTGTGTTATGGTGATTCCGGAGCAATGGAATATTATTATATATAGCTCCCTAAAATAATGAGAGACTTTTGTATGTTATAAAGAGAAGACATTCTTCCCTCGATTTAAATGGACCGAAGGTCCACACAATTTAATTAGGTTGAGATGCAAAATTTAAAAGACATGGTGGCATGATGACATGATGCAATGCAAAAATAAATAACACAAGCACAAAAGAACACACGGGCAACCCGGAACATCTGGAATCTTCTGGAAGCTTCTGGAATCTTCTGGGACGTCGGTCTCGGGCGTCACAACTCTCCCACACTAACAGAGGATCTCGACCCGAGATCCTAGAGATATCACCGGGTAAAACGGAAGAGGAAGAGGTAAAACAAAGTTGCTTCTTTGACAGACGAGTGAAACCAAGGAACCTTGAGAGGTAGAACAAACTTGAAAGAAAGAATGCAACGGAGATGAACGAAGATGAAACACTCCGTTAGGAAAGAGGAACAAGGAACATTACGAGAACCTTGCAGGTTGAAAGACATGAAACAAGAGCTTACGAACCAAAAGAATATGAAACTGCAATGGTATAGCCAAGGAATAAGAAAGACAGAATTTGGGCAGCACTCCGTCTGAAAATGGAAGGAATTGGACAAGAACTAGCCAAGTTGAGATGATACTTGATGAAAACAGCAACATATAGCCTCCGAAACAATTAAAAGAATGGCACAAGGGGTAAGAAAGATTCAGACAGCACTCCGGTTAAAAGAGAGGCAAAACTTGATAAGATGAGGGAACTTGAATGAAGAATAGAACACTCCGGTTAAATGATAAAAGAGAAAGAACATGATTCTCGATAAAAAACGAGATGATGGTTAAAGAGAGCAATATCACAATGCCTCCGGAATGAAAGAATAGCATATAGCTCAATGAAAGAATGAATGGAGAAGAAAATGACAACTTCTCCCAAAATGAATTGAAGAGCATCCTTACGGAGAAGGGTTGAACAGATTTGTTGGAAATTCAACAACGAAAGAATAAGCTTGATGTGGGCTTATGGAAAACATCTCAAAATTAAGAGGTGACAACCAGCCACTATCGAAAACAATTGATTTGATTGAGATCAACAAGGAGACGAAAAAACTTAGTTCACCGGAAGGATAAATGAAGAACTTGGGTCATTTATAAGCACCATAATAGCAACAATCCTTAGGGAAGGCTTTAGGTGAAATACAACCCAAGATAACTCCAATGAATAAATTGAAGGGTTGGAAAGATCTCCTGAACAAAGAAAATGATGGGTTTAAATATCCCATTCTTGATAACTCGTGAGTCATGAAACATGAAGGAATTGTCAAGAATGACATAACACCATCTGAAAAGATAAGGTAGGACGGATTGCAATTGGAATGCATGATGAAGAATGCTTGAGCTCCAACAAGAATCTTGATGAAAACCTCGAGGATGAATTAAAACATAATGAACCACCATGAAGAACTCCGGTAACAAAAGGATGAGAAGTGAAAGATGATAAGAATAAGATTCAAGGCCTGCGGTGAATTAGATTGAGCTTGAAATGATATAATTGAAATAACATGGAGCTCCGGAAAGAAGATGAAAAACTTAGAACCAAGGATATGATATGATGAACAAGCTCCAGACAAAAGAATTAAAACACCTAGAAGGAATAAGAATAAGAATTATGTTATGCATCTCCTTCACCAATTTAAATTGATGACAACCAAAGGATTTGGCATACTACTTATTCTCGTTGGAAAGAATTAAAGAGAGATCTAGCACAAGCTCGGATAGTTATTCAAGGAACCTCCGGTAGAATTGTGAAAAGAACTAGTGAATTAAAATGATAACAACGGAAGGGTAAACTTGAATGAACCACCGTTAGAATATGGAGACGAACGAAGAGACATCACTGAAGAATATTTGGAGGACGAAGTTGAAAACTGAGAACGAAGAATCTTCTGAAATGATGGCCTTCGGAGGATCACAAAGAAAAGAATTATGAAAAGCTTCGGATGGTTAAAAAGAATTCCTCACAATCAAAACGATAATGAGGATGGCATGAAGCTAGAACCACGAATCTTTAAGAAGACGGTCAAGATTTAAGAGAAACACCTCTCCGGTCTTCAAATGTTGAAAAAGAAGACGAGAAATGCCATGAGGAATTGTTGAGCACTCCGGAATGAGAATTAGAAGGTTGAACCAATGATGAAAAGAATTTGAAAGTAAACTTGTAGAAGGCATGTGACTGATGGAAATCATTCTTACGTCACACTTTGAAAAGAATTTGAGTATAACTCTGGAAAAGAAGAGTCAGGTAAGATCCTGGGAAAAGACCTGTGGGTTAGGGCCCACTCAAAGAAATCACCGTTAGAAAGATTGCTTAAGAGATATTGCACCGGTTGAATTAAATGACCTGAGTAAGATAGCAATCTCAAAATAGCTTGAACGGGTTAAGAAAGGAATTATGAATCTTCAACACTCCGGATATGAATAACAAGAGGAGAAATGATTAATTGGTGCACCGGAATAAGAAAGCATTATGAAAAGAGGAAAAGGATAATATCAACACCGAAATCTTGAATTACATCCACCGGAAGAATTAGAGAACAAAAGAATGATGAACTTGAAGCTCTTGAGCATCTTCACGATAAAACACCGGATAAGAACATTGAAGCAAAAGAATGAAGGAATATCACAAGAATAAATGGATACTTCATCTGAGAATTTCTGGCTCCAAGAAGAAGAAGGGTGGGAGGGTGGGGAAAACAAGGACAACTTGAGATGAATGAAACAGACAAATCGTCAGATTTCTCAACGACGTCCATATGGAATAACTTGAAGAGAAGGCACACCGGTTGAAAAAGGATTAACATGAAGATCTTGATGATCAAGAAGAATTAGCACTCCCATAGAAATATGAGAACACCGATTAAGAAAGGTATGGAATCAACATTTATCATCGAAGCAACTCGAATACCAAATTCAAAACAAGAACAAAGGATAGCTATTCAACATGATCTTCACAATATCATCCGAACAGAGAATTGAACGAATGAGTTCTGTAGGTACATCAACTCGACGAGAAGCCACTTGGAGAACAAAAAGATAAATAAAAAAAAAGGAACAAGGATCAGATAGAACAAATACAAGATAGAAGCTTCGTTCCGCATCTTCGTGCTGAAAGCTCATGGAACATGTTACAAAAGGGTTTTGCAATCCCCGGATCAGCATAGCCAAGGACCCTTTAAGATGCAACTCCCGATCAGAACAAGTCCATAAAACCACTTCACTCAATGTAGAACCCCGAACTTCATATCGAGCATCCGTTGGAAGAATGCCTAGAACTACTAGATGAACCCACCTATAGATTTCCGAAAGTTTCCAGTTATGCAATCAGGTGTTGGGGATACACGGGAAGCACCGCGCAATCAACTCTAAACCTACATCCAGGTGTATCCATCCTTCAACACATAACCAGTCTTTCTCGGAAACTGTTTACCTCGGACCTTCGAAAAGCATCCACTATAACAAGCTATGGCAATACTCTCGAACTACCACTACAACAGGACCCCCTCTACAGCAACGCTTTTTTCCGTATCTAAATGCCCATATTTGTGTTGTTAGTGTCTTTACCAACGGTTTGTGATCCGTAGCCTTATCCAGTGTTGCTAGCGCAAATTGCAACGCTTATACCATCGTTGGTAAAAGGGAGCGTTGCAAGTATGCAACACATAAAACAGACTTATGCAACACTTCTATATGTTGGTGCATAACATACAGGAATCAAAATTCCATTGCTGGGCAAAGGAGAATTTGCACCGCTTCAAGTCTTGGTACATATATGATATGAATAACGTTGTTTTATATATATTGCATTCAATTAAATTAATACTCCACATAATCTTGATAACTATGTTTTTCAAGTGAACAATAAACAAGAGAATATACTCTCAGGAGGAAGAAATCATATATTAGATAAAACTGTTGGATTACAATAGTGCATATTACAGGAGGAACATTATCCAAATGTGATGCATAATCTACATAATTTCTTGACAACAAAACTTACTCTAAAAGCATCCAACAACATCACTACAACTAAACACTTGAACAAGGAGCATCATCTAACGGGCACATCCCTACAACTAAACTAAAACTGAAAGCATCCATCATCATCATCATCATCATCATCAGGAATATCATCATCATCATTGCAGTGTACTTGCCACATACCCATATCATCCATTTATCCTTTGAACCTACAAAAAAAAAAAGAATGAGCTGTTAACACATAATGCATTGACATGTTGCAAGTAGTGATAGAGGTAAGTTATTAGTCACGTACAAAGGTTGAAGGCCGTGCAATCTTTGTTTTTTCCGCATTACCAAGAATATTGCAGTTTTTGTGACTTCGTACTAAGAATTAAGTTTTCACAAGTGCCGTATCGACATGCACTTCCCATTGTTCATTTGTAAGTTTAGCACCATCAAGTTTAAATTTAAGATCACAACTTACCACTGTAGCAAGAACTATGTCTCCGTTATGATTTTTTAGGCTCTTCAAGAATACTTTAGTTCCTGCTTGTTAGACAAAATGAAGGTTATATGGGATCGAAATGAAAGAACTCATAAAGTAATTATGAAAAAGCTTCATAAATACTAGTATTATAGTCCCTCCATATGGAAGATGAAAGGATAATAGAAATAAGTGAGACTGTTGAAACAAAGCAATCAAAAATTTGCTTGTACCTTGATCAAACACTAACATATTGGAAACGCCAGATAGTTGAGGTCGATCACCAACAAACAAATATGTAGCACCATCTTTAAACATTTTTTAATTGACATAAATCAGAGGAAGTATATTAAATTCAGTTAATAAGTACTTTATACAATAGATTGTATTTCATAATAGTATTGCCTGATCAACTAATTATATGATATTCATAATTCTAGAAGTACATTGAAGTAACTACTACGAAAGGAAAATTTGAGTTTTTATCTATATGTAAATCATCTGAACCCCAACATCCCTTGCCATTCACCTGATGAAAAGACTTGGGACTTAGTTGACCGGGTTGGATACATAAAACTGATGAATAGTTGGCACTAAAACTAATGAAGAACGAACCTAAGCGCCAGCACCTGACTTTGGAGGGGTCATAGTTTAGTCAGAGCTACACACAAAACTTTCATCCCACATCATAAGTGCAAGCAGGACTTAATCCTTGTGTTCTCCAAAAATCGAGAAGACTGCTTGAATCCAAGAGCATGAAGAAGAAGAAGAAGAACAACAAAACCTACTGTGAAACAGGGCCATAAACCTTTTGCGGACAGCATATTCATCAACGCTTTGGTACCCTGAAGAACATTTGCCAGTGCTTTAGAGGGATTAGGAGTCTCATTCATAGAAGTCAGATAATTCACCAAGTGTTGTAGCGAATGTTCAAATTCATTTTTTCTAGTGTATCAACCATCACTACAATAGCCTGAATCTCGACTCCTTTTTTTTTGCCTGGCAATCTTGAATTGTTTCAGTATGTTCAGATTTTAAAGAAAACTAAATAGTAAGAAACAAAAATAGACCTGGAAACAAACTTAATCTAGTGAAAGCAAGGCTAAGCTAGTCTCCTTATCATCCTCAAATCAGAAAGAAGTTTTGTTATTTGAGATCTAGTACGTAGACTAAAGCATGGTTTTCGAGTTGCGGCTCATGCGAGTCGCTCTGGGGCAGCAACTCGGAAGAAGTCGAGCCTGCGTTGTGACTAGTCGCGACTCAGAGTCGCGAGTCGACACTAAGCTGAGTCGACCACATTTTTGCGACTCATAGACTAGTCGTCGACTAGTCGCAACTAGTCGAGCGACTCGAAATCCATGGACTAAAGGGAACTGTTAGGTAGTTTTAAAGATAATGAACTTAATAACATGGCGAATAGCGGACATGGAGTAATTGATCCCGAGCTCATATGCTCCCGCATGAACAGTAAATTCGAAAAAATAGTAAAAAAATTCAAAAAATTCTGAATTTTTTTTGTGATGAACATTGACAAAATTTCTAACTACGTGCAAAATTTCAGGCTGAAATGACATTCGTGGAGGTCTGGGCAAAAATAATAAAATCGATGCTTCAAAAAGACTATTGTTGGAAGCATTTTAGAGCATCGATTTTGTTATTTTTGCCCAGACCTCCACAAATGTCATTTCGGTCTGAAATTTTGCACGCAGTTAGAACATTCATCAATGTTCATCATAAAAAAAATTCAGATTTTTTATATTTTTTTCGATTTTACTGTTCATCCGAGAGCATATGAGCTCGGGATCAAAAGAGCACTTTCGGGCGAATAGCTGACATATTAGTTTCAAAACTCGAGATGATAGGTTAAGAGTTAAGATATTTCGTTCACATACCTTGAAGAAAAAATTACAGGGATAACCACTTAATTGTATCCACTAATAACATCTGCTGCATTGCTAAGTGGGATTTATTAAGAACTACACCAGATAATTCAGAAGTTTTTCACCTAAATGCAGAGAAGCGGTGTCTTCAATAAGTTTCTGAGCCTGAGATTGGCTGGCATATTTCAGAACTGCCGCAGAAGAAGACGCAAAGGCCCTGTTGGCTGCAGAACTCCTTTCCTCCAGAACATGAGTGTAAAGTAATTTCAGTAACATCACCGTGTATGGCTTGATGTTAATCATGACCTTCTGTACCAGCAAGGTGATGAAGCTAGCAACACCAAACCTGAAATCAGACACGTAAACAAAGATAGGGTAAGATTACAGTAAGTGAAGTGAAATGACGTGATATCATCAATACTACAAGGTCCGTATTAGCATGAAAACTAACCTTGTATTAGGCTTTGGGGTTCAACGTGAGGGAATCAAGCTAGTGGTGCTGGACCAACTGGGTATTGCAGGAGATACTTTTAAACTGAGATGCTTGTTGGATTAAGTTTGAGGCCCATGTTATATGAATTGACGTGATGTTCCTTGCTCAAACAACACCGACACTACTATTAATACATATGTCTAGTATCTACAAAAAAATTGGCTGTACAGATATACACCCACGACCTAACATGGATACACCAGTGGCCGGCATAGCCGCTACTGTTGCTGGGTGGAACGAAGTATACGGTTGCGTGTGCCTGTCATAAATAAAATCTCAAACTTGGTGGCAGTCTTGGTGTGCTTGCCCGTACCTTGGATCCTTCGTTGGTCGTGGGGGAGCGGTGACGAGGGGCAGCGCGCCGGGATGCAGGGTCGCAGCAGAGTGGTGACGAGGGACGGCGCACAGGGACAGAGGATCACAGGGGGTGGTGAGGGGCAACGCACCGGGACATAGGACCGCAGGGGAGTGGTGAGGGGCGGCGCGGCCGGACGCAGGTAGGTCGCAGCGGCGCAAAACAGTAGCAACGACTGACGAGGGCGGCGGCTGGTGTGGGAGGGCTCGAGAGGAATAGAGGAGGTTGTGGACAGGGAAACCTAGGTCAACCGTGAAAACTAGGAATAGAGGATGTTGTGGACTTGGGCTGGGCTAGATAAGAGGTTGGGTTAATGCATTGGGCTTTACACAAATCTACAACGCATATGCTCCAATGCTTATATATGCGTATCTATGGTAAATTTTACAACATATAGGCAGAACGTTGTAGAATATGTGTTGCTTTATGGGGGGTATTCTTGTAGTGTACCTCCCCAGTACTGGGTGATGTCGGGGTTATCTTGCCACTGGCCGTATAGGAGAGATTTTCGATGTCGGCCGTCTTAAGTATTTAGTACTGTCGCGATATGCTTGTGTCAATGATACCCCGAAGCTCAACTCCTCGGTAACAGGAGGCATCGAGAACAATATCCTTGTCACAAGAACATCGAAACAATCCCAGAATACTCGCGAGATCCTAAAAAAATTTGGTGCAATTTTTGAAAGTAGAAGAGAAAAGAGTAATCGTCAGGAGTCCTCACCAGAGAGAAAGGGGATGAGAAGCAAAGAAATCCTACTCTCCGATATAATATAGGACTCAAAAAGTTTTCAGTGTGTGCCTAGACTCAACCGTCAACGATTCGATCAATCAGTGGGGCTTCTAGGTCGGAGAAGGCTCTGATACCAACTTGTAATGCCCAGGATGGAGTTATACCTCCTACGTGTCGAGGCACGACTTAAAGGCATAAATCCATCCTAGAATGATCTCAAGTTTGGTATCTTTGCACGACTCATGTAAAAGAGGGATTAAAATGCAAAAGGAGATAGTTGGCTTACACTCGCCACTTCACACAATACATTACATACACAATCATCATTCAAAACATCACAACCCGACTACGGGTGAAGAACCAAAGAAAGATACCAAAACAACATAAAGCCACAGGTCAGGATCGAATCCTAGTAGAAGCCACTACTGAACATCGAAACGTCACAAGCAAACAGCCACAAGCTTCATCGAACTCCCGGTGACGAACTTGGACCAACTCCTGCATCAAACTCGGCTGAACCTGCATCTGGTGTGGTGAAGTAACTGTGAGCCACAGAGGACTCAGCAATCCCGTTCCCGGGTAACAAGACTATTTAAGCCTTAGGTGAGGATAAGGCTGAAGAAAGAATATGAGGTGAAGGAACAAACAAGAGTCTGCAGCAGCAACTAGCACTAACTTACGTAATAGAGAGCGAGAAGAGAAGAGCATCGGTCGAAAGATGATCAAGAAGTGATCCTAACTAAAGCCGGTCAAACATAACCCCACCGTGTTCAACCCCCGAATCCCTATTCGGAAATTGACAGTCACGGTACACACGCTGGTAGTGTATTAGAAACATTGTGTCAAGTTATCTACAACCGGAATTAACAAGCTCCCATCTGCCACATAACCGCGGGCACGGCTTTCGAAAGTTCAAACCCTGCAGGGGTGTTCCAACTTGGCCCATCACAAGCCCACGATCCGCGGAGTCGCAACTCCATAGTTGGGAAGACCCGAGTATTCTCGGAATCCCGTGCTCAAGTTAAACCGAACTAAGGTAAGGCTAATCCAGCAAATCCTCCCGGCGTGTCGTCACCCTGATAGTAGCCGCGCGTATCTAGGTCTCAGGACACGACCGGATGAGTCATCCTACAGGTTTTTACCAAACCTCAAGTTTCCTTGAGGTGGCCCCGCAGTCTGCTCGTTTCGGACCAACACTCATGTGGAGCACTGGCCCGGGGGGTTGAATTAAGAATAAAAGGGATAGCTAGTCCACATGCAAGTTTTTATTAGTTATTAGGCAAATAGTACCAATGTTGGGACTTGCTGGAAAAGACTTAGCACTTAGCGGTTTATCAAGGGGGTCCCATACACCCCAACCGTGTTAGGAACGCATAATCAAGGAACATAACACCGGCTTATACGGATCCTAACGGCATGAGTGGAACAAAACACCAAGCAAAAGGCTTAGCCTTCCACCCTTGCCAATATATAGATGATTTCATTTAGCATTTATATAGTGTGATACAACCCAACCAAACTTCAACATGAAGCAAGCATCTTCGGTCTTCACCTGCAACTAACAATGCTATAAGAGGGGCTGAGCAAGCCTACGTATAGCCAAGCAACGGTTTGCGTAGGTAGGTTGGTTAAACATGGCAATTGGTTACAAGTAGGAGGCTGACAAGAAAGACATGGGCATCGAGGCAAAACTATAGATCGAGACTACTAGCAATAGGCAAAGATAGTAATGGTATCCGGGTTCGGTCATCTTGCCTGGGATTCCACAAGGGAGAAGAACGGATCCAAGAAGAAGACGGAGCAACACTGACGAGCGGATCCTCACAACTCCGGAACGAAACCGAAGCTAACAAGAGAAGCAAACCGGAAAGAAGAAAACAACACGGTAAACACACAAATCATAAACATGGCATAAGATGCACATCCAAGTATGATGCATGTCCGGTTTAAATATGCATGGCATGGCAAAGTGCACAAACAACACTACAAGTTAAGTGGAGATCAATATGCAACGAGTTGCATATTGACGAAACACCACATATTAATTATTTAGTTGACTCTCATTATTAACAAGACAAGATTAAATGTTTTAGCATGGCAAGAGGTGAAACATAAAGAAACTATACTATTTAGACATTTTAAATGAGGCCGGAAATAACAACAACATATCCGGAAAATCCTCATGAGCATGTTTAATAATTATAAGCAAACAACAATTAACACATATTAATGTTGTTAACATGATGCGGATGACATGATCAAGTTTATGCAAGGTTTTTGTTAAAGGTTGACAATTAACAAGATATGAAGCATTGTCACCGTGGTGGAAAGAAAGAGTGCCACGGCAACGATTCCGAAAATGATGCCACGGCAACATATCGGTACCGGTAACTCGTTGAGGAACCAGTGCAAAAGATAAGGTGGAGTGATCGAGTCAAACGAGATGAAAGTGGGTAGATCCCGTCACCGGGTTCCCACGAGTCGGTGACGAGGCAACCGAGGAACACGACACAAGAGGGCACAACGGACTCGAAGCACACACGAGGAGCACTTCATACAACACAAACAAGCATGCATCTCACGGTTCATCGGCTCGGCGGTTATACCTTCGGAACCATCGTTCTCGGAGGGGTTCGAGGTCGTAGTGGAAGTAGAGGAAGTAGTCGTTCCGTCGGCGGTAGTTGTACTCGGGCGACGGTAGAGGAAGTAGTGGTACTCGGCGACGGTAGACGTTCGGGCGACGGTAGACGTTCGGGCGACGGTAGACGTTCGGGCGACGGTAGTGGTACTTGGGTCTCCGAGTAGTCGTTCTCGAGCTCGTAGCCGTTCGGTCGTCGAGGTACTTGTTCGGGTCGCCGGTAGTCGTACACGTATGTAGTTGTACTCGTTCCGTAGCCGTTCACGAGCTCGTTTTCCGTAGGGGTACTTGAGGGTCTCGGCGACGGTAGTCGTTCGGGTCGTCGTGGTACTCGATGTCTCGGTCTTGTCGACGGTAGTCGAACTCGTTACGTAGATGTTCAAGTCGTCGAGCGTAGTTATTCACGGGTCTTCGGATTTGCAGCTGCGGTCTTCACATCAAAAGAACAAAAAAAACAGCAACACAAAAAAAAGAAACACCAACAAGGCAGGTCACGGTAGGGAGGCTGCTCGGGACCAACGGGAGCTCGCGGACGAAGCTGGGCGGAGCCGGCTGCAAGGGCTGCAGGGGCGCTGAGCCACGGCCTTGGCTTCTGGAGACGGGGAGGACGGAGCTGGTGCGGAGGGACGAGGCGCACGGCGCTGGTGGCTGAGCGCATCGGGCGCCAGGGGAAGGGAGGCAGGGGCGCGGCTCGTGCCAGAGGGAGACGAGGTCGGTGCGGGCCTGTCCTTGGGCGCGGAGGGGCGCACGGCCGGCGCTGAAGAACGGCGGCTCCTGGCCGGCCTGGGGACTTGTTGATGGAGGCCAGCAACGGTTCCGTGCGGGGCTTCTGGCGCGAAGGTGAAGGGAGGAGAGGGACGGAGAGACGCGAGCGCCTGGGCGACCTTGCTGCGAGGAAGGGCGACGGGGCGCCGAGCTCTCTCTCTGGGAGAGGGCGAGGAGAACCAGGCGAGGCGGCCGGCGCCCTGGAGGGACGAGGCCGGGCGCTGCTCGGGCCCCTGGCTGGACGGGCGTAGGAGGAAGGAGGGGATCTCCGCGGCGCTGGGTATTTGGGGCAGAGAGGAGGAGATCGAAGGAGAGGATAGGGGATCGGGAGAAAGAGGGCCAGAGAGCGATAGGAAAAAAATCGGGCGCTGGGGAATCGCTCCTGGCGGCGCTCGGTAGAGCGAAGGGAGCGAGAGGGACTGGGATTAGGGTTCGGTGGAGGAGGGAGAAGTTGGGCCTGAAGCTGGGCCGAAAAGAGGGAAAGAAGGAGAAGGGAGGAGATGGCTGCTGGGCTCCTTTCTATTAACAAAACTGCTGCTGTTTTACTAAAAAAAACAGAAAACAACAACAAGAAGAAAGAAGGGAGGCACTAGGAAAGGAGTTAGGGCAAGGGGTAAAATTCC
This sequence comes from Secale cereale, assembly GCA_902687465.1. NCBI lineage: Eukaryota > Viridiplantae > Streptophyta > Magnoliopsida > Poales > Poaceae > Secale > Secale cereale. The sequence continues at coordinate 708,564,356 of LR738709.1, read as the reverse complement.
CTAGACCCGCAAAAATGTCAGGGATTAAATAAAATAGAAGGAGGGTTTTTTGGAGGAACCTCGGGCAACGAGAAAAGAAATATAGCAAGGTTTTTGGAGGTGAAACTTGAAGTGAAATAACATGGGGAATTATGCAAGTGTGTTATGGTGATTCCGGAGCAATGGAATATTATTATATATAGCTCCCTAAAATAATGAGAGACTTTTGTATGTTATAAAGAGAAGACATTCTTCCCTCGATTTAAATGGACCGAAGGTCCACACAATTTAATTAGGTTGAGATGCAAAATTTAAAAGACATGGTGGCATGATGACATGATGCAATGCAAAAATAAATAACACAAGCACAAAAGAACACACGGGCAACCCGGAACATCTGGAATCTTCTTGAAGCTTCTGGAATCTTCTGGGACGTCGGTCTCGGGCGTCACAATAACACCCATAGTTCACATCGCCATGTGACCAACACCCAAAGGGTTTACTAGAGTCAATAATCTAGTTCACATCGCTATGTGATTAATACCCAAGAGTAATAAGGTGTGATTATGTTTTTGCTTGTGAGAGAAGTTTAGTCAACGGGTCTGCCACATTCAGATCCGTATGTATTTCGCAAATTTCTATGTCTACAATGCTCTGCATGGAGCTACTCTAGCTAATTGCTCCCACTTTCAATACGCATCCAGATTGATACTTAGAGTCATCTAGATTTAGTGTCAAAGCTTGCATCGGCGTAACCCTTTACGACGAACTCTTTATCACCTCCATAATCGAGAAACATTTCCTTAGTCATCCAGTTACTAAGGATAATTTTGACCGCTGTACAGTGATCTACTCCTGGATCACTATTGTACCTCCCTGTCAAACTCATGGCAAGGTACACAACATGTTTGGTACACAGCATGGCATACTTTATAGAACCTATGGCTGAGGCATAGGGAATGACTTTCATTCTCTCTATATTTTTCTACCGTGGTCTGGCTTTGAGTCTTACTCAACTTCACACCTTACAAGTCAGGCAAGAACTCCTTCTTTGACTGATCCATTTTGAACTACTTCAAAATCTTATCAAGGTATGTACTCATCGAAAGTCTTATCAAGCGTCTTGATCTATCTCTATAGATCCTGATGCCCAATATGTAAGCAGCTTCACCAAGGTCTTTCTTTGAAAAACTCCTTTCAAACACTCCTTTATGCTTTCCAGAAAATTCTACATCATTTCCGATCGACAATATGTCATTCACATATACTTATCAGAAATGGTGTAGTGCTCCCACTAACTTTCTTGTAAATACAGGCTTCACCGCAAGTCTGTATAAATCTATATGCTTTGATCAACTTATCAAAGCGTATATTCCAACTCCGAGATGCTTGCACCAGTCCATAGATGGATCGCTGGAGCTTGCACATTTTGTTAGCACCTTTAGGATTGACAAAACCTTCTGGTTGCATCATATACAATTCTTCTTTAATAAATCCATTAAAGAATGCAGTTTTGTTATCCATTTGCCAGATTTCATAAAATGTGGCAATTGCTAACATGATTCGGACAGACTTAAGCATCGCTACGGGTGAGAAAGTCTCATCGTAGTCAACTCCTTGAACTTGTCGAAAACCTTTCGCAACAAGTCGAGCTTTGTAAACAGTAACATTACCGTCAGTGTCAGTCTTCCTCTTGAAGATCCATTTATTTTCGATGGCTTGCCGATCATCGGGCTAGTCAACCAAAGTCCACACTTTGTTCTCATACATGGATCCCATCTCAGATTTCATGGCCTCAAGCCATTTTGCGGAATCTGGGCTCATCATTGCTTCCTCATAGTTCGTAGGTTCATCATGGTCTAGTAACATGACTTCCAGAACTAGGTTGCCGTACCACTCTGGTGCGGAACGTACTCTGGTTGATCTACGACGTTCAGCAGAAACTTGATCTGAAGTTTCATGATCATCATCATTAGCTTCCTCACTAATTGGTGTAGAAATCACTGGAACTAGTTTCTGTGATGTTCCACTTTCCAATTCGGGAGAAGGTACAATTACCTCATCAAGTTCTACTTTCCTCCCACTCACTTCTTTCGAGAGAAACTCCTTCTCTAGAAAGGATCTACTCTTAGCAACAAAGACCTTGCCTTCGAATCTGTGATAGAAGGTGTACCCAATAGTTTCTTTTGGGTATCCTATGAAGATTTACTTCTCCGATTTGGGTTCGAGCTTATCATGTTGAAACTTTTTCACATAAGCATCGCAGTCCCAAACTTAAAGAAATGACAGCTTAGGTTTCTCATCAAACCACAGTTCATACGGTGTCATCTCCACGGATTTAGATGGTGCCCTATTTAACGTGAATGTAGCTATCTCTAATGCATAACCCCAAAAGCGGTAGTGGTAGATCGGTAAGAGACATCATCGATCGCACCATATCTAATAAAGTACGGTTATGATGTTCGGACACACCATTACACTATGGTGTTCCAGGTGGCGTGAGTAGTGAAACTATTTCACATTGTTTTTACTGAAGGCCAAACTCGCTAACTCAAATATTTTACCTCTACGATCATATCGTAGAAACTCTTATTTTCTGTTACGATGATTCTCCACTTCACTCTGAAATTCTTTGAACTTTTCAAATGTTTCAGACTTGTGCTTCATTAAGTAGATATACCCATATCTGCTTAAATCATCAGTGAAGGTCAGAAAATAACGATACCCGCCGCGAGCTTCAACACTCATTGGTCCGCATACATCAGTATGTATGATTTCCAACAACTCTGTTGCTCGCTCCATTGTTCCGGAGAATGGAGTTTTAGTCATCTTGCCCATGAGGCATGGTTCGCAAGCACCAAGTGATTCATAATCAAGTGATTCCAGAAGTCCATCACTATGGTGTTTCTTTATGCGCTTTACACCAATATGACCTAAACGGCAGTGCCACAAATAAGTTGCACTATCATTATTAACCTTGCATCTTTTGGCTTCAATGTTATGAATATGTGTATCACACGATCGAGATCCAACAAACCATTTTCATTGGGTGTATGACCATAGAAGGTTTTATTCATGTAAACAGAACAACAATTATTCTCTAACTTACATGAATAACCGTATTGCAATAAACATGATCAAATCATATTCATGCTCAACACAAACACCAAATAACACTTATTTAGGTTCAACACTAATCCCTAAAGTATAGGGAGTGTGCGATGATGATCATATCAATCTTGGAACCACTTCCAACACACATCGTCACTTCACCTTTAACTAGTTTCTGTTCATTATGCAACTCCCATTTCAATTTACTACTCTTTAGCAACTGAACCAGTATCAAATACCGAGGGGTTGCTATGAACACTAGTAAAATACATATCAATAATTTGTATATCAAATATACCTTTGTTCACTTTGCCATCCTTCTTATCCACCAAGTACCTAGGGCAGTTCCACTTCCAGTGACCATTTCCTTTGCAGTAGAAGCACTTAGTTTCAGGCTTGAGTTTAGCTTTGGGTTTCTTCATGGGAGTGACAACTTGCTTGTCATTCTTCTTGAAGTTCCCCTTCTATCCCTTTGCCCTTTACTTGAAACAAGTGGTCTTGTTAACCATCAACACTTGATGCTCTTTCTTGATTTCTACCTTCGCCGATTTCAGCATCGCGAAGAGCTCGGGAATTACTTTCGTCATCCCTTGCATATTATAGTTCATCACGAAGTTCTACTAACTTGGTGATAGTGACTAGAGAACTTTGTCAATTACTATCTTATCTGGAAGATTAACTCCCACTTGATTCAAGCAATTGAAGTACCCAAACAATCTGAGCACATGCTCACTGGTTGAGCTATTCTCCTCCATCTTGTAGGCAAAGTACTGTCAGAGGTCTCATACCTCTCGACACGGGCATGAGTATGAAATACTAATTTCAACTCTTGGAACATCTTATATGCTCCATGGCATTCAAAACGTTTTTGAAGTCCCGGTTCTAAGCCGTAAAGCATGGTGCACTTAAACTATCAAGTAGTCATCATACCGAGCTTTTGTCAAAATGTTCATAACGTCTGCATCTGCTCCTGCAATAGGTCTGTCACCTAGCGGTGCATCAAGGACATAATTCTTGTGCAGCAATGAGGATAATCCTTAGATCACGGAACAATTCCGCATCATTGCTACTAACATCTTTTAACTTAGTTTTCTCTAGGAACATATAAAAAAATAAACGTGGAGCAACATCGCGAGCTATTGATCTACAACATAGATATGCTAATACTACCAGGACTAAGTTCATGATAAATTAAAGTTCAATTAATCATATTACTTAAAGAACTCCCACTTAGATAGACATCCCTCTGGTCATCTAAATGATCACGTGATCCAAATCAACTAAACCATGTCCGATTATCACGTGAGATGGAGTAGTTTCAATGGTGAACATCTTATGTTGATCATATCTACTATATGATTCACGCTCGACCTTTCGGTCTCCAGTGTTCCGAGGCCATATCTGCATATTCTAGGCTCGTCAAGTTTAACCCGAGTATTCTGCGTGTGCAAAACTGTCTTACACCCGTTGTATTTGAACGTAGAGCCTATCACACCCGATCATCACGTGGTGTCTCAGCACGAAGAACTTTCGCAACGGTGCATACTCAGGGAGAACACTTGTACCTTGAAATTTTGTAAGGGATCATCTTATAATGCTACCGTCGTACTAAGCAAAATAAGAAGCATAATAAGATAAACATCACATGCAATCAAAATATGTGACATGATATGGCCATCATCATCTTGTGCTTTTGATCTCCATCTCCAAAGCACCGTCATGATCACCTTCGTCACCGGCGCGACACCTTGATCTCCATCGTAGCATCGTTGTCGTCTCGCCAACTATTGCTTCTACAACTATCGCTACCGCTTAGTGATAAAGTAAAGCAATTACATGGCGATTGCATTTCATACAATAAAGAGACAACCATATGGCTCCTGCCAGTTACCGATAACATTACAAAACATGATCATCTCATACAAAACCGTATAACTCATCATGTCTTGACCATATCACATCACAACATGCCCTGCAAAAACAAGTTAGACGTCCTCTACTTTGTTGTTGCATGTTTTACGTGGCTGCTACGGGCTTAGCAAGAACCGTTCTTACCTACGCATACAAAACCACAACGATGTTTCGTCAAGTATGTGCTGTTTTAACCTTCACAAGGACCGGGCGTAGCCACACTTGATTCAGCTAAAGTGAGAGAGACAGACACCCGCCAGTCACCTTTAAGCAACGAGTGCTCGTAACGGTGAAACCAGTCTCGCGTAAGTGTACGCGTAATGTCGGTCCGGGCCGCTTCATCTCACAATACCGCCGAAGCAAAGTATGACATGCTGGTAAGCAGTATGACTAGTATCGCCCACAACTCATTGTGTTCTACTCGTGCATATCATCTACGCATAGACCTGGCTCTGATGCCACTGTAGGGGAACGTAGTATTTTAAAATTTTCCTACGATCACGCAAGATCTATCTACCAGATGCATAGCAACGAGAGGGAAGAGTGTGTCTACGTACCCTCGTAGACCGGAAGCGGAAGCGTCAAGTGACGCGGTTGATGTAGTCGAACTTCTTCGCGATTCAACCGATCAAGCACCGAACGTACGACACCTCCGCGTTCAGCACACGTTCAGCTTGATGACGTCCCACGAGCTCTTGATCCAGTTGAGCTTCACGGGAGAGTTTCGTCAGCACGACGGCGTGGTGACGGATATGATGTATTCACCGGCGCAGGGCTTCGCCTAAGCACCGCGACGGTATGACCGAGGTGTGTTTCTGTGGAGGGGGGCACCGCACACGGCTGGAACAATTCAACTTGTGTGTCTGTGACGACCCCGGCCCGACCGTGCACTAATCATACACGCAAATGCACACGATCAAGCCTAAGGACTCACGTGAAGGAATCACAGCACAACTCTAAAACATAAATAAATACATGCAAGTTATATATTACAAGCCAGGGGCCTCGAGGGCTCGAATACATAACAAGTGTAATACACATAGTCAGCGGAAGCATTAGATGTCTGGGTACAGACATAGAACACAAGTTCAGATAGGCCTCATACGAGGCGGGGCAAAAGAAAAGCTACGATCGAAAAGGCGCAGGCCTCCTGCCTGGGACCTCCGATCCTACTCCTGGTCGTCGTCCGCCGGCTCCTCGTAGAAGTACTCGCCGGCCGGGTAGTAGTAGTAGCCAGCCTCGGGCTGGTAGTAGTAGTCGTCGACGGGGGCTGCGGGCACCATGGCTCCGTCGTCTGGTTTAACAAGCGGGTAGGACAAAAAGAGGAAGCAAAGCAACCGTGAGTACTCATCCAAAGTACTCAGCAAGACTTACATCAGATCTATACTAGCAATGCATTATTTTCAAAGGAGGCTTTATGTGGGTGGACTAGACTGCAGAAAGCCAGAGTAAAGAAGGGGAAAAGCCTAGTCCTGACGAAGACTAGCATCTTCAGGGTCTTGCAGCAATTAGGGGGGAGCAGAATAGTACATCATAATGTAATGGGTTTATAGTAATATCAACTTCATATCTCAAGTCACCAGTTCTAGTTGTACCGAAGTGGATACAACTCCGAGTGTCCGTTACCGTAGGACAGGCTATCGATAGATTGTTTCTTCCCTGCAGGGGTGCACCAAGTTACCCACCACGCTCGCTTAACTCCGGCCGGACACACCATCAGGTCGTGCCCGCCCTCGGCTAAACAATACGACGCAACCCGACCGGATACCGCCAGAGAGGATCAAGCACGTCGGACTAACCTATGCCCCCAGGGGTCTTGGCCATCGCCCCGGACGCTCCTGCACGTTACGTGGCCGTTCGGTAGCAGACCTAGCAACCCCTTATACAAGCGCAGTTGCATCCTAAGTCCAATCCGAACGGGCCGCTCAATCGCTGACGTCGTGACGACTCCGGCTGATGTATACGACGCAGAGCACCCACTCACACCCACGTGGTGGTTAGTGCTATCGGACCCGAAGGCCCCTCGGATCAAATATCCAAATCGCTTAGTGTATTGGGAGCGCGCGGAAACGAGCAGAGCCTACGATACTGTTGGCCCCGTCGTCCCGTCTCGAGGACTTGTGACAAGGACTGGAAATGACCGGCCACGCCTCGTAGTTATCTCGCGGGTACCCTCACTGGTCACCCGACTCCACAGCTCACGCCTCAAAGGCACTCGCGGGTACCCCTCTGGGTCAACCCGCCTCCATCCAACATGTGTAGTAGTAACTTCAAAGTGTCATCAGACGCACGATACCTCTGGCCGCACGCCTTTGTTCCTGGCGACGTCCGGCCTCGGGGATCGATACGTCTTTAAACACGGTATGGTAATCCAGGGCATCCGTGTGGTTTTCATGCCGATGAGGAATCCGAGGAATCACCCTCGTTGGATTCCTAAACGACAAGTCCCGTTAAGGTGATACCGGAGGAATCACCCTCGGCGGTATTCACCATAGCGGATGCACGACGAAAGCTAATTCGGAAGTGGGAAGAGGAATCACCCTCGGTAACCCACAACGAGCTAGCTATACAACAGGGACAACATCGGAAGTGAGTTCGGAGGTATCACCCTCGTCACCTGATGTTAACTCTGCGGAGTCGAGCATATTAGGGAGTGTGCGGTGATGTGAAGAAGGTCAGGGGGAGGGGCTCGATCGCTTGATCGAGGCAAAGGGGTACTATGCGAGGCAACTACGAGAGTGCGGGACCATAGCAGTGCTACCCAACCTATACTAAGCAGTTTATGAATAAACTTTTCCGATTGATAGGTATGAGGAGGTTATATTCGGGTTCGTCTCATTTTTCTGATTGTTTTTCATATATAAACTTTTCCGATCCGAGCTACGGTTTAAAAGATATGATTTTCCTAAGTTTTAATCCATTTTCTGGAATTATTTAAAAACAGAAAAGGTTTACTGCATCATGCTGGCGTCAGCACTGCGTCAGCCGCCAGCTGACCAGTCAAACTGACGGGTGGGACCCACCTGTCAGCCTCTCTGACTTATCCAGCGCATTAGCTTAACTAACAGGGTTAACAGGGGGATGGACCCCACATGTCATTGACTGTTAAACTAATCTAACTGCTGATTATATTAACCGAGTTAATTAGCAGATTAAATTAATCCTGACAGCGTTTTCAGTGCGCGGGGCCCACTCGTCAGCGGCTGTAGGAGCCACGTCAGCCAGTTGACTGAGTCAACTGGGCCCGCGGGGCCCAGCGGTCAGTGGCACTGGTGGTGGGGGCCACCGTGCCACGTCGGCAACGCCAGAACGGCGCCGGAGTTGCGCCGACGACCGTTCGCGCGGCGGCCGCCCGCCGGAGATGCTCGGGAAATGCCTACGGGGCACCAAAACGAGCGCTGCGACTCGCGTTCGAACGAGGAGATCGTCCCGCGTCGAACTAGGGCGACCACGGGTACTGGGGTGGCCTGAGTGGGCGCCGGCGTTGAGCATCGGCGGACGCCGGAGCTCGGGTGTCACCGCAGTCGAAGCTACGGCGAGCAAAACGAGCGGCACAGGAGCTACACAGCTTCTACGTGAGCTAGTGAAGCGAATGGACACGCGCGCGGGGCCTACGGTTCGCCGGAATCACGCCGGCGTTGAGCTCCTATGTCGGCGGGTTCGGCCACTGCGGTGGAGGTGGCTAGAGGGCTCGCGGGAGAGAACGGAGAGTAGGGGGAGGAAGAGAAGCTCACGGGGGAGGCGCACGTTGGCCCGTCGAAAGCTTAGGAGCGCAGGGGAGCTCGTGGTCGCTGGAGATCGCCGACGGCCGAAGCGGAAGGGGGCGAGGCGGATCCTATGCGGTGGTGGCTCCCCGCTCCAGCTGTGGCCACCGGACGACGTAGTCGAGTTCGTCGCGCCTCCCAGACACGGCAGCGACCCGCGGGGACGCCGGAGAGCACGGGGACGGCGGAGTGGTGGCGACGGAGGCGCTCGGGAGATGGGGAAGAAGAGGGAGCCGAGCGAGGGAGAGAGGGGGAGAAATGAAGGGAGTGACCAGGGGGAGTGGAGGGGAGCTGGGACTTATCCCCTCGCTCACCTGCCCGTCGCGGTGGCGAACGGAGGGCAGCAGAGGCGAGCTCAGCCATGGCGAGGGCGACACGGAGGAGAAGAAGGACGGGGGCAGGTGGGAGCGGGCTGGGCCTCGCGCGGCCCCGAGCCAGGTAAGGCCTGCTGGCCCTTTTCGTTTTAGCTCATGTCTGTTTTTCCCCTTTTATTTATTAAACAGAGAAGGAAAACAATTAATAGGGCACCCATTTCACTTAGGAAAAATATGGGAAAAGGTCCCAATAATCCATAGCGATTTTAGACAGTGCAAAAAAATTGTTTTGGAGACCAATGGATTTCATTTGGAATTTTCATAAATGAATTAGCATTTATAAATGCTGGAAGTGCACTGAATTAATTCCCAGGGGCAATTTGGTGGTTCCAAAAATATTGGTTTCAATTTTATAATTGCCCTGAGATTATTTGCAACAATATGGACATTCTAGTTTTGCCATATGAAGGAAGAAATATTTGACTTAAGTTTGAATTGAGTTTCAGACAGAAATTTGAATTGATCTGCTTAACCTTGGCTAATAGCATTGCAAATGAACATGACTTGGCATGTTTAAGAGATGATCACTGTGGTGAGAATCTGGGGTGTTACAAATCTCCTCCACTACAAGAAATCTCGTCCCGAGATTTGAGTGGGGAAGAAAGGAGTAATTTCGGAGGAACTGACCCTTACAAGGTCGAACATCTGACAGATAACTCAGGGGATGCGGCAGAAAGAATCTCTCGAGTCGAAACTTAGGAGAACATCGAGAGTAAAGTGTGAAAGTACCATAAGAAGGTTCAATCTAATGGACATTCGATCGATACCTGGACATAGTATGAAAAGGGTCCAGAGCTTCGGGAAGGGATCAATTCTCGAAGGGTGGCTCGTGGTAACACACAAAACCAAGAACCAAAAGATAGTTCGGAGTCGAGGATGTACAGAAGGGTCAGGTTCCGATCGTGTAGAACCGTGGCGAGGGACGATCGAAAGTAGGGAGAACGGTGACCTTTTACCGGTCACGACAACAAGGTATGTCAGGGCAGTCTGTCAGTTATGTCGGTAACATCGTCGGTACCAAGGGCGAGGGACGAAGAGAACCATTTTCCTGCTCGTTAAAACGAGGCGGACCGATGGGCAAAGTTCTCGTCCATCGGTGGTTACCGGAATGTCATCAACAAAAGTAACAGGGTCTCACTGACTGAGTTGCAGACCGAGGTATTTTCATAAGCAGGGAGTTATTCCTGCTCATGTCTTAATGATCTCAAGAAAGGTTAAACAAACAAATGGAAAGGAAAATGTGATTAATTGATTAATCACGCCAATGGAAAGAAATATGTGTTTACACACAAGTTTTAGGGGTATATCATTTCGCAAGAAAGAGCGGAGCATGATATACATGATAGGGCAGCAAGTTCAAAAACATTTGGATAAAGGGGACGAGGAAGGAATCATGAGGTTACCCATACCATGGTGTTTGGATAATAGATCGATATATATTTGGCCATGTGCTTACAATGTTATTGTCGTTATTTGGGATACCACAGTCATGCTTCGAGATAGCATTAACATGGTGTTCCAAGCAAGGTTTGGAACTGAAGATCACAAAAGATACAAAGGAACGTTTCCATGATTATCTCGGAACGTAAGGTATAACCAATCACAGCCAGGTCTGTGTTGGTAGGAAGTCAATGACGTCATCGATGATATCACAATTCAT
>LR738709.1:708516020-708553476 GCA_902687465.1 Secale cereale | reverse complement strand
GGATGGTATTTCTCACCATGAATTTAATGGACATCTCCGAGGAAGTCAAAATATTGGCGGTGATCTCGGCACAATTGTTGAGGGGTTATAAAGAAGACGAAATTGATCCGTAAGATGATCAAGACAGATGGAATAAAGTTCAAGGTCAACGGAACCTCGGATATGATACAAGCTCTAAATCAAGCTTGTTAATCGAGGTGAAATGGCCAATCGATAAAGATCGATGTAAGGTTAACTCATCGTCGGGAATTGTGTTCCGGGTATAAGGACCAGGTGACACAGCTAAAATTTGAGCATGATAATGATATAGCCGATCAGGCTAGGAATGACTTGAAGGATTATTAAACTCGTAAGCAATGAATTTACTTAGAGTTATTGAATCGGAGTGCAGAATTGATTGACTTATCGGTGTGTTTGAGCGACAAACAACTCAGAACCCGAGAAAAATTGGAATTGGGGTCAATAGAAGTTGAGGAAAAACTCATACGAAGTATTGTAGTTCCTGAGATATACTCGAGATATCAGGGGTTAATACTCGAAGGTAAGTTCAAGGTAGAGGTTGATCAGGCATATTGATTAGCAAAAGACAAATGCCTTAGCTTGCCCGAGAAATGGAATCAAAGGAGATCAATCATGGTCAGGACCATGGTTGCAGGGAACAAAACACAAATATGAGACGAACTTATAACAAGGGAACGATTGATTTTTCGAGATGCTTCCAAGACAAGTTCTACATCGGGTCCATGGGCATGAACTCTAGGTTCAAGGTCGACTCCCACTTATCCAATGCATAACCTTTCATTCACTTCTCGCTTTCGAAGAAATGGTAGTGCGGAAGAATTATCTGGTGAAGCACCAGAAGAGTATGACTCGCGGAACTTACAAGTTCACACGATTTGGGAATGCATATGTTCAACCCATCGGGCAACTTAGGAACATATACCACCAGCTTCAAGAGTAAATAACTCATACCCGATAGTAGAGCATGGTTGACCAGACAAAGGATACAATTTAGCAAGGAAATTATGTATCCGAGGAGTGGCTCGCAAGGTTATTGAATATGTAAGACTCTGTCGGACAATAACCCAACAAAAGAACAGATGGTCAGCAAAGGATCTGATGTGAGTATCGATACTCAACCAGAAGAAAAAGGTATGCAAATGCTTCTGTTTATGGAAATGTCTGAATAATCCAAAGCTTACATGCGAAGCGTTTATGGTTCCAAAATCGGGGAATCAGAGGCAGAGGCTCTGATCAAAAGATGAGTAGATTAAATAGAATTAGTTGGCCAATCACTCAAAGAGTGATTTACCGAGAACCAGCTCATGTTCGGAATAAGGCCTGAGCCGAAGAAGATAATTTTAGAAGGACCAACTAATGATTGCGTGCATTCACACTCATGTTGACTCCATAAGACCGAAATGACGGTGTCAAAGGGTAACGATGAATATTGCCAGACATATGGAATTATCCATAATTCAGGCCGGCAAGGGTAACCAACAGCAGTAGGCTGCAGAGGTCCTTCGGGAGATCGATTAAAAATGGGAAGTATGTTGCGAAACACCTGATCAACTAGGGATGAACGAATCCCCGGTAAGTATGAGGATTTATTCATAGGTGTGATCAGGCGGAACAGGACTGCAAGGCAATAGGTTCCGAAAATTCTCGAAATGTCGGATAGTGTTACGATATATCGGATAGAACCCGAGGGTACTGAGACGAATATAGAAACGACAGGTGTAGGTAGTTATCCTTTGGGGTTTAACGGTGGTCAGGGACTGCAAAGCAGTGGGCACAGGGTCTCGGTTAACTTCGAGGAGTATCTTCGGAATCTTCTGGTGATCCAAGCCATCATCTGGAATGAGGGCTCTCCGGGAAGAAGTGGTCACGAGAACCTAGTGTCGGAGTTAGTAAAATCGTTTAACCCGAATAGAGGAGAGATTCAGAGTCCCAGAGTATAGACGAGGAATAAAAGAAGCTACACCACCCAAGTGGCGACGTGGGGCCATAAGCCACACAGCCAAGTTAGTAAAACAATTTTGGACCTCTAGACTCGACTTCGGCCAAGGAGTTGGAAAGGGGGTTCCTACAGGCAGTCGGCTCTGATACCAACCTGTGACGACCCCGGCCCGACCGTGCACTAATCATACACGCAAATGCACACGATCAAGCCTAAGGACTCACGTGAAGGAATCACAGCACAACTCTAAAACATAAATAAATACATGCAAGTTATATATTACAAGCCAGGGGCCTCGAGGGCTCGAATACATAACAAGTGTAATACACATAGTCAGCGGAAGCATTAGATGTCTGGGTACAGACATAGAACACAAGTTCAGATAGGCCTCATACGAGGCGGGGCAAAAGAAAAGCTACGATCGAAAAGGCGCAGGCCTCCTGCCTGGGACCTCCGATCCTACTCCTGGTCGTCGTCCGCCGGCTCCTCGTAGAAGTACTCGCCGGCCGGGTAGTAGTAGTAGCCAGCCTCGGGCTGGTAGTAGTAGTCGTCGACGGGGGCTGCGGGCACCATGGCTCCGTCGTCTGGTTTAACAAGCGGGTAGGACAAAAAGAGGAAGCAAAGCAACCGTGAGTACTCATCCAAAGTACTCAGCAAGACTTACATCAGATCTATACTAGCAATGCATTATTTTCAAAGGAGGCTTTATGTGGGTGGACTAGACTGCAGAAAGCCAGAGTAAAGAAGGGGAAAAGCCTAGTCCTGACGAAGACTAGCATCTTCAGGGTCTTGCAGCAATTAGGGGGGAGCAGAATAGTACATCATAATGTAATGGGTTTATAGTAATATCAACTTCATATCTCAAGTCACCAGTTCTAGTTGTACCGAAGTGGATACAACTCCGAGTGTCCGTTACCGTAGGACAGGCTATCGATAGATTGTTTCTTCCCTGCAGGGGTGCACCAAGTTACCCACCACGCTCGCTTAACTCCGGCCGGACACACCATCAGGTCGTGCCCGCCCTCGGCTAAACAATACGACGCAACCCGACCGGATACCGCCAGAGAGGATCAAGCACGTCGGACTAACCTATGCCCCCAGGGGTCTTGGCCATCGCCCCGGACGCTCCTGCACGTTACGTGGCCGTTCGGTAGCAGACCTAGCAACCCCTTATACAAGCGCAGTTGCATCCTAAGTCCAATCCGAACGGGCCGCTCAATCGCTGACGTCGTGACGACTCCGGCTGATGTATACGACGCAGAGCACCCACTCACACCCACGTGGTGGTTAGTGCTGTCGGACCCGGAGGCCCCTCGGATCAAATATCCAAATCGCTTAGTGTATTGGGAGCGCGCGGTAACGAGCAGAGCCTACGATACTGTTGGCCCCGTCGTCCCGTCTCGAGGACTTGTGACAAGGACTGGAATGACCGGCCACGCCTCGTAGTTATCTCGCGGGTACCCTCACTGGTCACCCGACTCCACAGCTCACGCCTCAAAGGCACTCGCGGGTACCCCTCTGGGTCAACCCGCCTCCATCCAACAGGTGTAGTAGTAACTTCAAAGTGTCATCAGACGCACGATACCTCTGGCCGCACGCCTTTGTTCCTGGCGACGTCCGGCCTCGGGGATCGATACGTCTTTAAACACGGTATGGTAATCCAGGGCATCCGTGTGGTTTTCATGCCGATGAGGAATCCGAGGAATCACCCTCGTTGGATTCCTAAACGACAAGTCCCGTTAAGGTGATACCGGAGGAATCACCCTCGGCGGTATTCACCATAGCGGATGCACGACGAAAGCTAATTCGGAAGTGGGAAGAGGAATCACCCTCGGTAACCCACAACGAGCTAGCTATACAACAGGGACAACATCGGAAGTGAGTTCGGAGGTATCACCCTCGTCACCTGATGTTAACTCTGCGGAGTCGAGCATATTAGGGAGTGTGCGGTGATGTGAAGAAGGTCAGGGGGAGGGGCTCGATCGCTTGATCGAGGCAAAGGGGTACTATGCGAGGCAACTACGAGAGTGCGGGACCATAGCAGTGCTACCCAACCTATACTAAGCAGTTTATGAATAAACTTTTCCGATTGATAGGTATGAGGAGGTTATATTCGGGTTCGTCTCATTTTTCTGATTGTTTTTCATATATAAACTTTTCCGATCCGAGCTACGGTTTAAAAGATATGATTTTCCTAAGTTTTAATCCATTTTCTGGAATTATTTAAAAACAGAAAAGGTTTACTGCATCATGCTGGCGTCAGCACTGCGTCAGCCGCCAGCTGACCAGTCAAACTGACGGGTGGGACCCACCTGTCAGCCTCTCTGACTTATCCAGCGCATTAGCTTAACTAACAGGGTTAACAGGGGGATGGACCCCACATGTCATTGACTGTTAAACTAATCTAACTGCTGATTATATTAACCGAGTTAATTAGCAGATTAAATTAATCCTGACAGCGTTTTCAGTGCGCGGGGCCCACTCGTCAGCGGCTGTAGGAGCCACGTCAGCCAGTTGACTGAGTCAACTGGGCCCGCGGGGCCCAGCGGTCAGTGGCACTGGTGGTGGGGGCCACCGTGCCACGTCGGCAACGCCAGAACGGCGCCGGAGTTGCGCCGACGACCGTTCGCGCGGCGGCCGCCCGCCGGAGATGCTCGGGAAATGCCTATGGGGCACCAAAACGAGCGTTGCGACTCGCGTTCGAACGAGGAGATCGTCCCGCGTCGAACTAGGGCGACCACGGGTACTGGGGTGGCCTGAGTGGGCGCCGGCGTTGAGCATCGGCGGACGCCGGAGCTCGGGTGTCACCGCAGTCGAAGCTACGGCGAGCAAAACGAGCGGCACAGGAGCTACACAGCTTCTACGTGAGCTAGTGAAGCGAATGGACACGCGCGCGGGGCCTACGGTTCGCCGGAATCACGCCGGCGTTGAGCTCCTATGTCGGCGGGTTCGGCCACTGCGGTGGAGGTGGCTAGAGGGCTCGCGGGAGAGAACGGAGAGTAGGGGGAGGAAGAGAAGCTCACGGGGGAGGCGCACGTTGGCCCGTCGAAAGCTTAGGAGCGCAGGGGAGCTCGTGGTCGCTGGAGATCGCCGACGGCCGAAGCGGAAGGGGGCGAGGCGGATCCTATGCGGTGGTGGCTCCCCGCTCCAGCTGTGGCCACCGGACGACGTAGTCGAGTTCGTCGCGCCTCCCAGACACGGCAGCGACCCGCGGGGACGCCGGAGAGCACGGGGACGGCGGAGTGGTGGCGACGGAGGCGCTCGGGAGATGGGGAAGAAGAGGGAGCCGAGCGAGGGAGAGAGGGGGAGAAATGAAGGGAGTGACCAGGGGGAGTGGAGGGGAGCTGGGACTTATCCCCTCGCTCACCTGCCCGTCGCGGTGGCGAACGGAGGGCAGCAGAGGCGAGCTCAGCCATGGCGAGGGCGACACGGAGGAGAAGAAGGACGGGGGCAGGTGGGAGCGGGCTGGGCCTCGCGCGGCCCCGAGCCAGGTAAGGCCTGCTGGCCCTTTTCGTTTTAGCTCATGTCTGTTTTTTCCCTTTTATTTATTAAACAGAGAAGGAAAACAATTAATAGGGCACCCATTTCACTTAGGAAAAATATGGGAAAAGGTCCCAATAATCCATAGCGATTTTAGACAGTGCAAAAAAATTGTTTTGGAGACCAATGGATTTCATTTGGAATTTTCATAAATGAATTAGCATTTATAAATGCTGGAAGTGCACTGAATTAATTCCCAGGGGCAATTTGGTGGTTCCAAAAATATTGGTTTCAATTTTATAATTGCCCTGAGATTATTTGCAACAATATGGACATTCTAGTTTTGCCATATGAAGGAAGAAATATTTGACTTAATTTTGAATTGAGTTTCAGACAGAAATTTGAATTGATCTGCTTAACCTTGGCTAATAGCATTGCAAATGAACATGACTTGGCATGTTTAAGAGATGATCACTGTGGTGAGAATCTGGGGTGTTACAGTGTCTTTGGGTGCCCCCCTGCCCCCATATATAAAGGAGCAAGGGGGAGGCCGGCCGGCCCTTGTTTGGTGCGGCTAGGGTTGCAATCCTACTAGGAATAGGATTGCAATCCTATTCCTAGTAGGAACCACCAAAGAAGGAAGAGAGGGAAAGGAAAAGAGGGAGAGGTGGCGCCCCCCCAATCCTAGTCCAACTAGGAACCCTAGGTGGGGCGCCGGCCAGCCCTATGGGCTGCCTCTCTCTTTTCCATAAGGCCCACTATGGACCATCCCCCTTCGTAGGGGGTTCCGGTAACCCCCTCCGGCAATCCCGTTAAATCCGAAACTTTTCCGGAACACTTCCGGTGTCCGAATATAGTCGTCCAATATATCAATCTTTATGTCTCGGACATTCCGAGACTCCTCGTCATGTCCGTGATCTCATCCGGGACTCCGAACTACCTTCGGTACATCAAAACTCATAAACTCATAATACCAATCGTCATCAAACGTTAAGCGTGCGGACCCTACGGGTTCGAGAACTATGTAGACATGACCGAGACTCATCTCCGGTCAATAACCAATAGCGGAACCTAGATGTTCATATTGGCTCCTACATATTCTACGAAGATCTTTTATCGGTCAGAACCGCATAACAACATACGTTGTTCCTTTTGTCATCGGTATGTTACTTGTCCGAGATTCGATCGTCGGTATCTCCATACCTAGTTCAATCTCGTTACCGGCAAGTCTCTTTACTCGTTCCGTAACACATCATCTCGTGACTAACTCATTAGTCTTTTGCTTGCAAGGCTTATTGTGATGTGTGTTACCGAGAGGGCCCAGAGATACCTCTCCGACACTCGGAGTGACAAATCCTAATCTTGATCTATGCCAACACCATGAATACTTTTGGAGACACCTGTAGAGCATCTTTATGATCACCCAGTTACGTTGTGACGTTTGATAGCACACAAGGTGTTCCTATGGTATTCGGGAGTTGCATAATCTCATAGTCATAGGAACATGTATAAGTCATGAAGAAAGCAATAGCAGTAAAACTAAACGATCATGGTGCTATGCTAACGGATGGGTCTTGTCCATCACATCATTCTCCTAATGATGTGATCCCGTTGATCAAATGACAACTCATGTCTATGGTTAGGAAACATAACCATCTTTGATCAATGAGCAAGTCTAGTAGAGGCATACTAGGGACACTCTGTTTTGTCTATGTATTCACACATGTATTAAGTTTCCAGTTAATACAATTCTAGCATGAATAATAAACATTTATCATGATATAAGGAAATATAAAATAACAACTTTATTATTGCCTCTAGGGCATATTTCCTTCATAGAAATCGTTCCAAGAAACTATAAGGAAAGTTGTATGTACCCGTCTCGAGCAATTCAACAAAATCTAGTTTGTGTTCTTTAGAACTTTCCGCCGAAAACCAATGTTTAGCCAACTCTGCAAGACCTCTGCTATTACAGAAAATGATGAATTTCATTCTCGCACAATAATGCACCAGAGATAGTCGGTGGACCTACCTCTTCCACATGTGTTTGGGCTTATCGAACACCACCTCTGAGACACATGACTGAGGTTATTGCATAAGCTCTCACTTTGTTGTAGAGGTTTCGCATGCTCCTCTGCATCCAAAGTTTCCCCGCCCAGAACATTGGAGGGCAGTAGATCCTCACATAGACATTCTAGTGCCCGAACACCGAGCACATTTACTCCACTTTCTTTTATTGGTTTAACATCCACAATATTTCTCGGCATTTCCATGGCTCTGTTAGCCTCAAGATCAACCATATCATTAACCGACCAAGCTACCTCCCGAATATTCGCCCCGAGAGACCCCTAACTTATCTGCATTACTAACAACACATACTAACAATTTCGTCCTAAAAAGCTATGGTGTCCTCCACAAAATGATTAGTCATGGAATGGCCTCCTGTCAGGTTCCTGACCGCTATCTAAGGCATGGACTCTAGGGTTCGCATCGGGAACCTGATACGTCCAAAACGTATCTATAATTTCTGCTTGCTCCATGCCACTTTTGGGTGATATTGCTATGATATCCATACACTTCCATACACTTTTGATCATATTTGGACTAACTTACTAATCCAGTGCACCCCAGTGCCAGTTTCTGTTTTCGGCTGTTTTTGTATTTCAGGTTTTCACGTTTCGAGAACTGCCCAGAAAAATACAGAAAAAATATATGAAAAATCAGCGTATCGGGAACGACACTGCTTCCGAAGGGGAGCCTGGGGGGGGGCACAGGGGCCCCAGGCGCCCTATGGGCGCGCCCCCCCTGGGCTGCGCCGGGGGGGCGCCTCGGCACCCCAAGAGCCCCCCGGTGCCCTACTTTGGCAGATATTTAAAGGGTCCCCCGTAACCCTTGAAACATGACTTCTTTTCGCGATCCCATCTCTGTTCCGCCGCCGCCGCCGCTTCCAAGATCGGGAGCACCAGGAGAACTCTTCCCGGCACCCTGCCGGAGGGGAGGATCACCACCGGGAGCTTCTCCACCACCATGGACGCCTCCCGGATGACTCGTGAGTAGTCTCCCTTGGACCATGAGTCCATGACCAGTAGCTATGTGATGTTCTCCTCCCGTTCTTGTGCTTCACTAATTAGTCCTCGTGAGCTGCCCTACATGATCGAGGCACCTATGTAATCCTTATGTTGTTGCTATGTTGAGTTTGCTGGGATCCGATGGATTATGAGATTATGTTCAGATTGATCTTGAGTAATATATTTGATTCACCTCTTTTATATTTTAGTTCATAAGTAATTCTTGCATGTTCTCCGTTGTTATTTATTGCTTTGGCCAAGTAGTAAGTAGTGACTCCAAGAGGGAACGTTATGCTCGATTGTGGGTTCATGCCCCTCGATGACTAGCTTGAGTGACAGAAACATGAGTCTAGGGGATGTGCTGTTGCCACAAGGGGGAAAACAACGGTGCTTGTGCCCACGGGTGCAAGGATTGTTTACTTTACGCAAAGTTCTTTTAATGCAGTTGTCTGTTGCATTGAGTTTACACTATGGGTGGGACTCGCAACTTAATACCAGCGAGATGTTCTGGATAGATATCTCAAGGTGGATGATTAGTCGTAGATGCAGATGGATTTCGGTCTACTTACTTTGGCGTACCACCCATGCTTTGAACCTCAACCTTTCTTGCAATGTAGTCAGCATTGGTTTGCGTTCGTGGTCCTGTCAATTGCCCAGCTGTCATTTGTTACCTCGCATAGCTGTTTTATCGTCTTTTGGGAGAGAGACATCACTAGTGAACATCATGTGACTCCGGTCCATATTACTATCATTGATCACATACACTATTTTACTTTCCGCTATTTTATTTACTATTGCAAAACACTATCTATCACTACTATCATATTGCTTTTAACCCTTTGTGAACTACAAGGCCGGAGAGATTGACAACCTCTCTGTACTCGTTGGGAGCAAAGTTATTTGTATCTGTGTGCAGGTCCACGTTGATTGCTAATTGCGCCGTTAGCAGTTGACACCTATCTGTTGAACCTAGGAGTCTCTGGGGATTCGATCCTTGGCATCTTTGCTAGGGGAAAACACTTCTACTTACTGCATCTTACACCTTCCACTTGGGGTAATCCAACGAGGGGTTCGAGGCCCATCAAGGAGTATTTTCTGGCGCCATTGCCGGGGACTCCACTCTTCAGGATAGGGGAGTTGCATGCTATCTTTTACCTTTGCTTTTTAGTCTTGTTAGTTTACCTTTCATTTTTTGCTTTAGTTCCTTTTACCAAAAAAAAAAATCACAAAAATTTTATTTACCTTCCTGTTAGTAGTCCTATCTGTTTAGTTAAACATGTTAGGATTTGGTGCTTTGAGGGAATCAGAAGTTTTAGATTTCCACCAAAGGGATGGAGAAAATATGAAGAAGGCATGGGACAGGATTTCTGATGCACATAGGAGAATTATGCCTTGGATACCTAAAAAAATTGTGCTTAGGAATTTTTACCATGGTCTTTTTAAATGGTGTAAACACTCCCTTGACATTATAGCTGAGGGAGATTTCTTAGAATGTGATGAAGCTAGAGCTCTTGAAATTATACATGGTCTATCTAGTTACTTTGTTTATGATCATAACTTTGATACTATCATAGATAGACTTGCTACTATTGAAAAGAGAATGGATGCTCTAGACTTAATAAAGGTAGAGAAACCCAAACCCAATAAGAGAGATATTTTGGAAATAGATAATGACTGGGAACCTCTTGTTAGGATTAGCATCTCTAATCAAGACTTCCTTGCTTATTGTGATATTGGATCTATGGTTTCTACTATGCCAAAAATTGTTCATGATTCTTTAAAATTTAACATGGATATACTACCATCTTATCATGAACACACTAATGGAGATATTTCTGAAATCCAGGGAAAAATAAAAGACGTGCCAGTTAAATTCCTTAAGGGGATTGCAATGATTGATTTCTTCATCATGGAGCCAAACCAAGGAAATATAGTGCTTGGAAGGGACTTCCTCCGAGCAGTTAAAGGCTTCATTGATATAGGTAAGGGACAAATCCGCTTACGCGGGAAGGCAAAAGGTGTGTACCCCTTTCCTAGAAGGAACAAGAATGAACTTGTCGAGGAATCATTTGAACCAATTTATAACTCCGATTATTATGATGAATATTGATTCCTCTATGCATTATGCCTAGCTTAAAGGCATAAAAGAAAGCGCTTTTGGGAGGCAGCCCACATGAATAAATTTTTTGCTTTTGTTGTGTCTTGATGTTGTTTACTGCTGTAGCATCATCATTGTATCTTTACTTTTCATATTTGTGCCAAGTATAGCCTCTGATTGCTAGAAAGTTCAAAAGTTGTGAGGTGCTGTCCAGGAAACAGATTCTGTCCTTGGATAGAAAAATTCGTATAAAATCACCAGATCATCTTTTTGGTCTGAATTTTTTCGACAGCGTTCTCTATATAATTTTCTTTCGTGCGTCAGTTCTGAGTTTTTTGATTTGAGTTGCAGAAGTATCCCGAACAGGTCAATTACTGCCTGCTGTTCTGTTTTTCACAGATTCTGTCCTGTTTTGCCTTACCTTCACTTTGCAAATTAAGAACTTGCTTTTTCTTTGCAAAAACCTTTTGGCAATCTTGAGAAACAGTAGAACTTCAAGAATATCCTTATTTCCAGCAAGGTATAATTATTTTATTAAGGGTACTAACCTTGCTAATCAGATTATGAATGAGTTATGTATGAAGGGAGTTTTCAAGTGTGCGAGGGAAGATGATAAAAAGATTCAGGAGTGTCAAGCACTCAAGCTTGGGGATGCCCCCGTGCACCCCTAAGAAATATTCAAGGAGACTCAAGCGTCTAAGCTTGGGGATGCCCCCCGTGCATCCCCTTCTCCATCAACATTATCAGTTCGTCTTTCGTTCCGCTATATTTTTATCACTTCATATGTTATGTGCTATGCTTGGAGCGTCTTGCTTTTAGTTTTCTTTTTAGTTTTTTTTTCATAACGAGTCGGAACTCAGCATTCCTTTATGTGGGAGAGAAACACGCTCCACCTCTACCTAGAACATTACATAGAATTTTCATGTCTATCTATGCTGTGTGTATTCTTTATCTTTTAATAGCTACTATCGTGCTTTGCTCTTAGTATTCATGCTTATCTTTTCAAGAGCTTTTATTTAGTTGGTTGCTTGAACTCTTTTTAATTACCATCCTCACCTTATAAAGAGAGTTTGCTTCCGTTGCATGGGTTAATGTGTCTATGATAAAGATGCTACTATCATGATGGTGATTAGTAGTTCAGGTTTTCTTATGGTTAATCTCAGATAGCTGGGGGGTTCCCAATGTGTTATTGGAGTACCAACTTGGTTTGTTTGCCTATGATGTGGTATGATTTAGTAATATCTTCCTTCGAGAATTTATTTTGATTGACTTGGCGTATGCTCACGCATATTCAAGACTGTAAAGAAAGTCTGTCAAGCCTTGATGATCTTTTGTTTCTAAGTAGCGATATAACTACCATGCCTGATTCAATATTGCTTTGTCGCTCTGCATGATTATGACCGTCATTGCTCTCTTAGTTGGTCGCTCCCAGTCTTTTGCTAACCTCCACTTGCACTAAGCGAATTAACCATGCAATACGTAGCTCATGGAAAAGTAGCCTAAAAACTATTGTGGTAAAGAATATGTTGCTTATGCATCTTATTTCTTATGAGTTGCTTGCTGAGCGGTAACCATGTTTCTGGGGACGCCATCAACTGTCACACTTTGTTGAATATCATGTGAGTTGCTATGCATGTTCGTCTTGTCTGAAGTAAGGGTGATTTACCGTGGGTTGAATTAATATGCATATTGTTAGAGAAGAACATTGGGCCGCCAACCAAAGCCATGCATCATGGTGGAAGTTTTAGCTTGGACCTTAATCCTCAATCTCTCATGAGAATATGCTTATGCATTAAAGAGGAGTCCATCATCTATTTTCTATGTTGTCCCGGTATGGATGTCCTCAAGTTGAGATTTATCAAAAACGAGAAATCAAATGCGATCTATCTCCTTGGACCTTTGTACAGGTGGCATAGAGGTACCCCTTTGTGACACTTGGTTAAAACATATGCAATGCAATGATAACCCATGGGGATCCGAGCTAATTAGGACAAGGAGCAAGCACTATTGGTATTCGATGCATGAGGCTTGCAACTTATAAGATGTTTTATACATGACACATATGAAGTACTACTACCGTTGACACAATTGCTTCCATGTTTCAAAATAAAAAGCTCTAGCACTTCAAGCACCAACTACTGAGAGCATGATTGTCATTCTGAGTGTAATGTGCATTGTCCCAAAGTAGCATTGTCTTTTGCATGATTGTGATATCGTTTATTCTGAAATAATTGTATCTAGTCATCACTTAAACCTTGAAGGTGCCCCTGCACTTATGTTTTGCATCACTAAAGGGGGCAAGCTAGATATCACTTTATCATATTTCACATCATGTTCATTGCAAATCTTTTTGATGTTTCAGTTTCATGTTGTAAAACTTTCAGTCATTTGTGATTTTCTCTTGAGACAACTTAATTACTTTAGAATCATTGTCTCAGTAAGCTTTTGTCATATGACTATGAGAAAGTCCTATATGGTTAATAGCATGTCACCACAGAAATTATTCTTGTTATCATTTACCTACTCGAGGACGAGCAGGAATTAAGCTTGGGGATGTTGATACGTCCAAAACGTATCTATAATTTCTGCTTGCTCCATGCCACTTTTGGGTGATATTGCTATGATATTCATACACTTCCATACACTTTTGATCATATTTGGACTAACTTACTAATCCAGTGCACCCCAGTGCCAGTTTCTGTTTTCGGCTGTTTTTGTATTTCAGGTTTTCACGTTTCGAGAACTGCCCAGAAAAATCCAGAAAAATTATATAAAAAATCAGCGATCCGGAAACAACACTGCGTCCGAAGGGCAGCCTGGGGGGGCCACCAGGGCTCCAGGCGCCCTGGCGGCGTGCCCCCCTGGGCCGCGCCGGGGGGGCGCCTGGGCCCCCCGAAGCCCGTCCGGTGCCCCCCTTTGGCATATATTTAGAGGGACCTCCGAAACCCTCAGAACAGGAACTCTTTTCGCGATCACATCTCTGTTCCGCCGCCGCCGCCGCTTCCAAGATCGGGAGCACCAGGAGAACTCTTCCCGGCACCCTGCCGGAGGGGAGGATCACCACCGGGAGCTTCTCCACCACCATGGACGCCTCCCGGATGACTCGTGAGTAGTCTCCCTTGGACCATGAGTCCATGACCAGTAGCTATGTGATGTTCTCCTCCCGTTCTTGTGCTTCACTAATTAGTCCTCGTGAGCTGCCCTACATGATCGAGGCACCTATGTAATCCTTATGCTGTTGCTATGTTGAGTTTGCTGGGATCCGATGGATTATGAGATTATGTTCAGATTGATCTTGAGTAATATATTTGATTCACCTCTTTTATATTTTAGTTCATAAGTAATTCTTGCATGTTCTCCGTTGTTATTTATTGCTTTGGCCAAGTAGTAAGTAGTGACTCCAAGAGGGAACGTTATGCTCGATTGTGGGTTCATGCCCATCGATGACTAGCTTGAGTGACAGAAACATGAGTCTAGGGGATGTGCTATTGCCACAAGGGGGAAAACAACGGTGCTTGTGCCCGCGGGTGCAAGGATTGTTTACTTTACGCAAAGTTCTTTTAATGCAGTTGTCTGTTGCATTGAGTTTACACTATGGGTGGGACTCGCAACTTAATACCAGCGAGATGTTCTGGATAGATATCTCAAGGTGGATGATTAGTAGTAGATGCAGATGGATTTCGGTCTACTTACTTTGGCGTACCGCCCATGCTTTGAACCTCAACCTTTCTTGCAATGTAGTCAGCATTGGTTTGCGTTTGTGGTCCTGTCAATTGCCCAGCTGTAATTTGTTACCTCACATAGCTGTTTTATCGTCTTTTGGGAGAGAGACATCACTAGTGAACATCATGTGACTCCGGTCCATATTACTATCATTGATCACATACACTATTTTACTTTCCGCTATTTTATTTACTATTGCAAAACACTATCTATCACTACTATCATATTGCTTTTAACCCTTTGTGAACTACAAGGCCGGAGAGATTGACAACCTCTCTGTACTCGTTGGGAGCAAAGTTATTTGTATCTGTGTGCAGGTCCACGTTGATTGCTAATTGCGCCGTTAGCAGTTGACACCTACCTGTTGAACCTAGGAGTCTCTGGGGATTCGATCCTTGGCATCTTTGCTAGGGGAAAACACTTCTACTTACTGCATCTTACACCTTCCACTTGGGGTAATCCAACGAGGGGTTCGAGGCCCATCAGAACCGCGAGGCCTGCGGCAAAGTAGGAGGTAGAGCCAGGGCCACCTGCCTCGGTCTCCCTCCCAAGACTGTCGTCGCCCGCCGGTGAAGTAGTCGACCCTACCGGAGATGAAGGAGGGGACGGAGTGGAGGCCACCTGCCTCGATTGGGCTCCCTGCCATAACCAACATCAAGGGATAAGTCGGCTCCATCACCTCTGAGGTCATATCCATACGAACCGGCGACATTACTGGGGATAGAGAAGGCGGCTCCTACTCTGCTGGATCACTGGTCTCGACCCGGCCCCCACATAGACAGCTAGGCGTTGAAGCCGCCCCAAAGGAACTGAACCGAAGCCTCGCCATGGGCGTCGAAGCAGGTGTTGTCTCCTTGTCTACACGGGCATTCGCGGTCCGATTAGGCTGCTTGGTAGACTTAGAAAAATCCTCTCTTCCTATGTAGAATTCCTAGGCATGGTATGCATCGGCATGTCTAGAACAATCAGGGTGGCATTAACATTTTTTACTATAAGTTATATCATTAGATCTGGACACAATTGTTCATTTTATGACATGCATAGTTGGTATAATAGATTGTGCAGCCGCTTGAATGCTATAAGTTATCTCCAATCTCATTCCATCAAATATTCCTCACGACTTTGACACACTTGTCTACATGATATCATACTTGATAATGTTGTGAGGTGATGGTCGTCTAGGATTATGCCTAATATACTAGTCATAACATTTCTATCTATCTGTTCATCAAAGTCTTTGAAGTAGACCCCACTGCCAAGAAGACAATTTTAGCTTGTCACATGTCATATATAATCTTGCACCCTTTCAATAAGTGGATAGGAGTAGCGACAGATGTTGCCAAGATGGTGGCCTCAGACATATTGATGTACTGCTTTATAAGCTCTTCATGAATAATTAATAAAATGGTTGCATGCATCTTCCAGATGCAGAGCTCGGGGTCACCCTCCTTAAAAAAACATGTCATACCTTGCTCGGTCTTTTAAGTATGAAACATACAATGGCTATGCTTGGTCATTGTTTTGGTTGACCCTTCTGAATATCTAATAGACATATCTATCTATTATTACATACTTAAATTACATAAAATAGAAAAGGTAGAGGGAAATTAGAAATTATCACTGAATACGGTCTATAGTCTAAAACACGCTCCATGTGTGTGGAATTCATGTCTGAGCTTTGTTAGAATGTGTACCACAACTGATTAGTATGGATTGTACTACCAATCCTCTTATGTTAGGATGTGTCATAATCTGCTTGTTAAGGCAGCACAGTCCTAGGTGTATTGGAGAGGCGCATACTCTATAAGTCCGATCGAGATTGCTAAAGCGACTCTCCTCATCTATGGATTGAATCGTGTATGAGGGCAAATCGAACCTACAGCCTTCAAAGCTCGCAGCTCGGGTGTTGGCTGGTTGCCATGGTCGTGCGAGCGGTGTGGTGGTGAGCAGTGTGTGACGGCTGGTGGCGGTGGTGCTATGATCGATGTCTTCGTATACTGCTACTCGGATATGAAGAGGGCTTTCCGGGGAGAAAACCCTCTCTGGCCCTCCAGGTCAATGGCGGCGGCGCCTGTGGGTGTCATCTTCTTCTTGAAGGCATCGCCACTGTTCCTCTTCGTCCTCCTTTTTGCTCCGGGCAAACCTTGATCCCTGGATCGGGTGACTGCGGCACACCAGTATCGTATCCTTCCTGAAGGCACTGCCTTTGAGCACTCGCTTTGTCGTCATGCACAGTTGTCTCTTCGCGTTGACTTGTCCATGGTGGAGGGCCCAGAGGCTTCAAGCAGTGCCCTCTCTTGCTACATGTAGATTGTTTGGAGTAGTATGGGGTGATGTTGGTATTCTTAATCACCCTTGTACCTTGCCGTGTGTGTGTGTGTGTGTGTGTGTGTGTGTGTGTGTGTGTGTGTGTGTGGTGTGTAGAGTTGTGTATATTTTAGGTGCGAAGTTTGTTTGAATTCAAAAATATTGGTAGCTGCTTTGTCGGACTAGCCCAATAGAAAGAGTAAAAGACAGAAACAAGAAAAAGGAAAATATTTGTCACAGAGCAGACACGGTGTTAATTTTGTACTGTTTAAAACAAACTAATGTAAAGCCCGGGTTTTTTTTGGGTATTATTAGAAGCTTTCAGTAAGTTTATGTTGAAATATTTATATAAAAAATGTATAAATTTTTAAGCATAAAATTGCAAAATTCAAATATTGTTGCAGTACATAAATAAACCGAAATGTTAAATGTTGTTGACGAGCTCAGGACCAAAATGTGAGACGCGGATGTGGATCGGATGACATGATTAGCTTCGACGAGTTTGCTGCTGTCATGGCCAGGACGGCGCTTGACTTCGTCTGCGTCCCTGCCTGAGCTGATTAATTAGGAATTTAGGATCGATCGATTATTGTGACAAAATAACTTAAGACATGGTCAGCTCGATGAAAAACGTGTATATATTTTTGGTTTTGCGTGATTTGCTGAAGTGCCAACTTAACTGACTCTACCACTATCTGTTTGTGGGTGGCGGCCACCAGCAAAAAAAAAAAGTTTCGCCATCTGGACGGAACTGCTATCGTAGGTACATTTTGTTAGAAATTAACTTAGTGTAATTAATTAAGAGAATCCCCTCTTTGTAACCGCCGGTCATGCTAACCGTCCCGTCCCTCTGCTCATGTCTCTCCGAAGAGTCACATCGATTGAGAGCATCTCTTCTGGAGATACATACGGCTGGCCATAGTGGGAGTAACATAGCTAGTAACATCACACATCCCAACATAGTTTTGCTTATGTGGCATGTAATTAATGAGGAGAGAAGTGCTTGTGGTAACTAGCTATGTTACTGTAACATCACACATACCAATGCAAATTGAGTCTATAGACTAATAAATGAACTCTTGCATGACACCACATCTATGTTTCTACCCACTATGGAGGTAGTAACATAGTCTAGTAATACGTGTATGTTACTAGTGTAAGTTACTCCCCACTATGACTAGTCTACGGGGCATCGTTAGACATCAAACTACTGATGATTTGCATCTATCAGACCAGTCGGAGCCCGTTGGATTGAAAGCATGGCATACGTCCGATTTGTAAACTAGGCCACGCATATATTAAGTGGGCCTAGTCCCTAATTCGTTGATGCTTCGTAACTGCTTCCGCAATGCACGCCCTGCATTCACGAATATCCTGCTCCGTAAACATTGCTTCCCCGCTGCATGAATCTCGTCAGATCAGGGGGGAAATGGGGATCCGGCTTGCCTGCTCCCACTTCCTGCTCCCACTAATCTAATAATCTCCCCCTAATTTTAAGGGGGTGGGGCCGGACCTTATTTTGTTCCAATCAAATCAAGTCACATATGCGGGAGCACGGATGGGCACACGCGAGGGGAGCAGGTAAGTCTCGTCCGGGAAATGGTATGTGATTGACAGAAAGATTGGAAGTAGTGATTGGTATTCCAAACCTAGTGCTTCCCTAGTTTGTTTCCTAACTGACACTTCCTAAAATCACGTGAGTTTCTGTTCCCAGATTTCACGTCAGGTTCTTTGCTTCCTTAGGAACCACATCTTGATTCCATTATTATATAATTTTGCTTCCCTGATTGTCGTGTGACTTTGCCTTAACATCAGACATTTTTTCCCAATGAATTTGCTTCCATGGTGAATTAATTAATCTTGCTATGGTTAATAGAAATTTGTTTTCTATCTTTTTTTTTGCATGTTTTTTTTGCATGGAATTTGTTTTCTATCTAATGTACAACAATTCAATAGGCTAGAAGATTGCTCTAACCAAATAAGACCTTCTTTCTGTACAACATAACTATTATCACGACTACACATAGCACATGCTTCAAGCATATTAGGGATGGGATTCCAAGAAATATAAATACATAATGAATTATTTTGCTACATAAATATGAAAAATTGTTTCAATCGACTAGAGAATTGCTTCTGACCAAATAAGAACATGTTTCCATAAAAAATAATGAACATCATGATTACACATAACACACTTGCTTCAACCACAGTAGGGTCGTGATTCCAACAAATACAAATATGCTCAGTTTGCTTCCATCATATGAAAATCAAGCTTCCAATGGAACAAACTACGCATCATTATATATATTTTTCTCCAAGCAACTGAGCACATGTCTTGCTAGTTTGCTTCCAAGCTGATGACCATTACACGTGGCATTGAGATGCTCGATCACACGCCGCATCCCATGCTCACCATCGACCACCACAAGATGCTCACCATCGGCAAAGCATGTATTTCCACTCCGGTCAACCCTGCACAAATTAGAAGTATGAGTTGTTTGCTTTGGACACATACAAATCATGGAAATGAAGCAAACTGAACAATAATGTAGAAGCAAAGTGTGAAAGATATGAAGCAAAGTGTGGAAGATATGAAGCAAGAAGCATAACTCTGTTGCGTATGTAGCAAAACTGTGCGTCGTGAAGAGGCGCAAGTATGATTCATATAAGGGATGGAAATTTGGGTGCATCATATTCATACAATCTCATCGCAAATTTTACATAGTGGAAGCACATTTTTTAAAAATGGGAATGCAAGGGGTGGCAAGTAACTTGTGCATAATATATATGAAATTTGGGAAGCATGTGTTAGTTGTCGATTAAGTAAAAACCAACATTTGATAATGGATAACAAACTAAGCTAGTCACCAACATGACGATGCATCTTCTGTGTCGCCGACATACAAACTGAATCTATGATATATGTTGATCGTTGGAAGCATATTTTTTATACTGGCGAAATAAAATGATTCTAATATAGAAGCACATATAAGCACCAATGCAAGAAGCACGAAAACAGTGTAATGGGTACATTAGAAGTGTAACATCCGAATTTTCCGGGCGGTACCCAAAACCTTGATGTGGAGCTTCCACAAATTTGCCACCCCACGAGAATTATCAATCCCGAGCAAAAAATTCCGAACATTTTGAATATTTTAAATTTAGACGCGCAAACACGGGTAAAGTAGTGCAACATCCTGATTCGCTCAACATGCATCTTAACATGTGGCGTAGTGGTATGCCTGTGTTTTGCGCCTCGAGAGATACATACAGTAAGCAAGTAAAGGTTGCGGTCTCAGTAAATCTCATCTTCATTGATCAGAAAAATAGTAGGCGATGGGAGACTGGGATTCAACAATGAATCGACGGCGGTCGATCGGTCTGACGAATACTTCTAATCAGACTACTGATTAGAAGTGTGTGTATATATATATATATATATATATATATATATATATATATATATATATATATATATATATATATATATATATATATATATATATATATATATACTGTAATCATCATCAGTAATAGAGATCACGGTTACTGTTCATTTACTTTTGTCTCTAAACACGTTATCAGTACTTTGCTCTCCGTTGAGAGAAAGGCCCTAGACGAACAACAGCGTAGCGAGGAAGGGAGGTCGACTTCCGTGGGGAGAACCAGCGAGACGCCCATGACGGGGCGCGGCCGGCCTCAATCTCCCGAAGCATGGCGTCCTCCGGCGTGGCCGCCAGAGACGGCAGGCCCTCAGGCATGCCCGCGGCATCTCCTAGCGTGCGGCGCGATGCAGTGGTGACTGGCGCAGCAAGCCTTTCCCGGTGGCGGCGGGCATGACCTTCTGGCCTGAATCTCCAGGTCGCATCGGTGGCGACTGCCAACTGCGTCGAATGAAGTAACGGCGGTTCTACCCAGCGAGGTGCGGTGACGTAGCGTGTTGCGTTGGTACAAGGTAATGGTAAGAGCATCTCCAGCCGCGCCCCCAAGACGCCCCAGGCCGCTTTTTTTAGCGCCGGCGCCGAAAAAACGACCCAGTCAAGCCCCCAAAATGCCGAAATCCGTCGGATCGGCCCGTTTTCTGACCCGGCGCATGGGGGGGGGGGGGTTGGGGGCACCGGCGGAAGGGAAAATCGCCCGGGTCCCCACTGTCAGGCGAAAAGTCACACTGATTCGCCCCGTTTTCCCCTCTCCTTCCCCGACACCTTGCCGATCCCGGCGTAGCCAGCCACCTCTCCGCCGCCGCCGCCGCTATCTCGCCATTCCTCGCCGTGAAACAAAGAAAGATCCCCTCGATGCCCTCTCCCCCACTTTCCCCGAGTTTCCCTCGCCGCTCTGGCGCCCGCTGACGAGTCTGCACACGACGCCCGCTACGTGTTCGGTGCTTTGCCTGCCCCGGCCGCGATGGACTCCGACAACGAGGAGGTGCTCGCGGCATTGCTCGAGGAGGAAGCCGACGACGCTGCCCAGGACGAAGAACACCTCATGGTCCTCGCCGCCCTGGCCGGCTTGCTTGCCGGCGATGCAAAGCCGAGGCGAGGCGGCTTGGCGCCGGGGCAACGGAAAGCAAAGAACCGGCATCAGCTCGAAGGCTATTCCATGCTCTACTCCGACTACTTCGCCGACGCTCCACTGCACGGAGACAAAGTTTTCCGACGCCGTTATCGGATGGGCCGAAAGCTTTTCCTCAGGATAGTCAATGAACTCAGGGAGTACGACAACTACTTCTGGTGCAAGAAGGATTGCACCGGCACACTTGGATTCACCTCAATCCAGAAGTGCATGATAGCTATGTGAATGCTTGCATACGGGGCTCCAGGTGATTTACTCGACGACTATGGGCGCATGGCCGAGTCCACGATCATTGAGTGCACCTACAAGTTCTGCAGGGCTGTGGTGGCAGTGTTTGGACCGAGGTACTTGCGATCACCCAATGCTGAAGACACTGCTCGGATCCTGGCACAGAATGAAGCAAGAGGATTTCCTGGTATGCTTGGAAGCATCGACTGCATGCATTGGGCATGGAAGAACTGCCCGTTTGCTTGGCAGGGGATGTACAAAGGTGCCAAAGGAGCTTGTAGTGTGATACTTGAGGCAGTGGCCACACAGGACCTCTGGATTTGGCACGCTTTCTTTGGTATGCCAGGAACTCACAATGACATCAACGTGCTGCAGCGCTCTCCTGTTTTTTCCAAGCTCGTTGAGGGCCATTCTCCTCCGGTGAACTTCGAGATCAATGGGCATCAATACAACAAGGGGTACTACCTAGCAGATGGCATCTATCCGAGATGGTCAACATTTGTGAAGACTATCTCAAGCCCTGTGCCAGGAGGCAAGAACTCCCACTTTTCGAAGGTTCGGGAGGCTTGCAGGAAGGATGTCGAGCGAGCATTTGGCGTGCTCCAATCTCGATTTGCTGTTGTCCGGTACCCCGCTAAGACTTGGTCGAAAGATCAAATGTGGGAGATCATGACTTGTTGTGTCATTTTGCACAACATGATCATTGAGAGCGAGCAGGAAGAGCCAGTGTTTGACACTAAACCATATTACAGGCAGGGTCCTCTTGCCCAAGTGGATCACCAGCTCCCTGCAACATGGACGGCCTTCCTCAACATGCGCCAGGAGATCCGAGACCCACAGGTGCATCATCAGCTGCAGCAGGATCTAGTGGAGCACCTATGGAGGGTCAAGGGCAACGCCTAGCTCGACGTGCAATGAAATATGAGTGTTTTTATTATTTATGATGATTTTATTTGAATGAGGGCCGAAACACGTCGAGCGTGGGCCGTTTTGCGTCGGAAATTGGGCCAATCCAGCGCCGAAAATGGGCTGAAAGCGCCGATACTGGGCCGATATCGGCACCTGAGGGCGACCTGGGGGGGGGGGCGGCTGGGAACGCACTAGCACCAAAGCCTAAAATAGCGCCGGCTCGCCCCCAAGCGGCGGTTTTCGGCGCGTCTTAAGGGCGCAACGGCTGGAGATGCTCTAAGGCGCTGGTTACTAGCTGTGAAGGAAAGCGGCGAGGCGGCCACGTGGGACGCACAGTAAGCCGATGACGCGGCCTCCCGATGCGTCCGTAAGTGCAAATATGAATGCATGCATCCATCCGCTCGACCGTTCCGCTAATTAGCATGTGCTACTAATTAGGTTCCTTAACCACTTACATGATCTAATTCATACGACAACATACAACCAGCAACCGTATACATGTACATGATGCACTTGTACACATTTTATAAGCAGTGCTCTCGTTATATGATATAATCCCATGAAAGTCCGCGATGTTTGCAGCCAAGCCATGATTGGCTCATGGACTTTGCAGTTTAGCAACCGGGTTTACTGTTTTGAACATTTTAACCATTTGGTTGTGGTTGTTATGACTAATCGAATTGGTGATTGGGTAGGATTTCACTGGGAACAAAAGAAAAAGAGAGGTAAAAAAAACTTGGGCTGAGTGGTTTCGGCCTAGGACCATTTTCTATGTGATTTTTCTTTTGATTTTAGCTTTTAGCTATACATTGTTTTACCATGTGTTTTGCCGTAATTTATGGTATATTACTGCGTTGTAAATTACATTTGTATATCAGCATATCTGATTAGGCAATTTGATGGTTGCTATATGTTGATGATACTTGAAAATTAATTTACTAAAAGGTAAATTAATTGTGCATGATGATTTCATGCAGGATATGTTGGACATATCCAAGAGAGATTTTTTGCTGAGTTTGCCGTTGATGGTATCAATCATTGAACCTGGTCAATGTAAAGTTAACTTGGCGGCCTAGGATCTCAGTTCCCACATAACCACACCCGCTCAGGGGCTCCGGCTATAGCCGCTATAGCAAAGTATGTTGCATTGCACTTCACTACACCATGATCTATGGAAATAGAGTATCAGATACTCTGGAGCTCTTTTGAGGAGCAGTATGATAAATATAGGGTTATGATGATGCTTGAAGTGCACATGGAATGGACGCTCATCCGATTCCATGACTTGGAGTCTATGGTAGCATACAACTCTTATGTGCATTAGATCAACTTGTAGTTGAGATTCTGCAATATTGCAGTTCTGGATGTTAATCTCATCGAGATGCTCTCCACTTTTAGTCCTTGTATGAGGATTTATATTAAACAATTTTGTCAATTGTGAAGGAAAGTGGAGGCGTTATGAGAAACAGAATAAGAACGGGGCTGAAAAGAGAAAAAGTCATTTCCAGAGCACTGACAAGGATAGTAACTCTAATGGTTGCTATAAGTGTGGTTTTAGAACACAGGTTGCAAAGATATGTAATACTTCCATGCATTTGGTGGATCTGTGCATGCATCAATTGTCCAAGGGCAAGAGGCCCATGGGAACAAGTGCGAAGCTTACTTCCCTCGATATAACAATGATTTCTTGACGGTTGAAAGTTCCCAGACGTTCCTTGGAACGTGGGAAACCAAGAGCATGCTAGGGGACTTCGCTTCTAGTGACATAAAATGTATGTATTTCTATATGTCTACTTACACAATATTAAGGGAGATAAAGTATTATCGTACTTTCGAGAAGAGTAATGGAAATGTCATGGCAAGTGGTGGTCGTGATATGGTAATTGTTGGCTCTGGTCAAGCCACAATTACACTCCTATGGGTACTACATGGTAATCATGGATACATTAGTGAATCTAGATTCTTCTCGTACCTTGATGATATTTAAGGATATCTGCATTGGTTTCTATGTTGAAACCCGTATAATGAGTGTGGTTGGAAGCCTACTCATGACTCGGCAAAAGGGATTTGAAATCCTACAGTAAATGTCTTCTCTGTATTTTGGTTTGTACCGTACATACATTAAATCAGTTACGCTTTGGGCGTACAAGATAATTTTCTAGAATCTTGATAAGTTCAAGATATGGCATGGTTGTCTGGGTCTCCTTGGTATTGGGATGATAAGAAAATTATTGATGGTTCTACTACACACAATCTAATGGTATGAAATTTCCAAATTCATTGGATTATGTATGCACGATACGTGTAGACTGGAAAATTGATCACAAGGCCATCATATCTAAAGATAAATGATGGGCCAGTAGATTTCCTTGTACATGAGATGCATGTGACATTGAGATATCTCATACTGCTTTTGGATGCATCGGTGAGATGGTCCAATGTGTGTCTTACTTCTATAAGGAACCATGCTTTTACAAAGCTTATTGTTCAAATCATTAATTTGAGAGCAAATCATCCTGAGCACGGGATAAAATCCATCAGAATGGATAATGCTACGAAATTTATTCGTGAGCATTTGATGATTGCTGCCTAGATTGAGGCATAACTGTGGAGCATATTAGTACTTTCTGTACATACCCAGATTGATTTTGCGGATCATTTGTCAAGAGGATAAGTTGATAGCAAGATTGCTCCTACAGAATTGCAATCTCCCAACATCTAGTTGATCTCCCAACATCTAGTTGGGCACATTGCAGCATATACAAATTCGACGAACTGCATATAATACGATCTCCCTGTTGCAGTTAGTACATGGAAATCAGCAAGTATTTCCCATCTGCGATAATTCGGTTGCGTTGGATACATACCGATTTCACCACCGCAGCGTACGTATATGGGCCCTCATAGAGAAATGGGGATCTATGTGAGGTACGATTCTCCGTCAATCTTAAAGTACCTGAAGTCTCTAAAAGGAGACTTGTTTATGGCCTGGTCCGCTGGTTGTATTTTGATGAGGACATTTTTCTGGATTAGGGGGAGATAAGAACCACATTGAATGCCGGGAAATAGAATGAGATGTGAAGAGACATCTAGTCCTTAGATCCACGTATGAATGAATCTGAACTGGAAGTTCAGAAGATTATGAATTTGCAAAGTATCGCAAATAATCTGCTAGTTGTATTTACTGAGTATAAAGGTGTCACAAGTTAAAATGTTCCCATAGTGAATGTGTCAGAAAGAGTGGACGTGACCCATAGGTCCACTTGGCCACCGATGAGGGGGGGGGGGGATCTGGACACAAGAGGACAAGGCTTCATGGAAGCGTCCAAGGGGAATGAGGAATCCTCAAACAGTAAATGCAGGTCAACTTCATGTTGATATTCAACCAAGGGTTGAAGGACACCTGAAGGATGTTTGACACATCCAGGACCGAGCACAAGTGCGCACACAATTTTTTTGTGCTGGAACATCGGAAGACCTTGACTCAACTGTTGTGGGAAATCATAAAGAGTCAAAAGGTAATGATAAAATCTCCACTATGGATATGGATTTGGGAGAATCATATAATAAAGACTACATTATGTCGACATTTATTTATCCTCATGAATTGCAAAAGACCCTGGATTGGATCTAGAAGCTAAGTCCATGCATGGCCGAGTGTCTAAAACACTCTAGTTGATCCAAAGGAAGGCAGCAACTAAGGATATGCACTCGCTCTCAAGAAGAGGGGGTATTGACCTGATCAGTAATACCCACTCTGAATTTGTTCCCTGGGGGAGCAAATGGGTTTTTGTTCATGTGTGGAACGAAAACAATGAGGTGGTTAGACATGAAGCGAGGCTTGTAGCACAGGGGTTCACGCAGAGGCTTGTCATCATTTATGATGAAATATGTTATCCTGTTGTGAGTGGAATAACGTTCCGATATTTTATATCAGTGGCAGTGAATGACGAATTTGTATATCAAACTGATGGATGTCGTGACTGCATAGTTGTATGAGTCACTTGATTCGGATATCTCTATGATAGTTCCCGAGGGAACGAAGATTCCGAGTTTAATCACAACATGTGCTGCGTAAAGCTTCAGAAGTCATCATGACTTGAAGTAGTCGGCAATGATGTGGTAGAACCGACTAAGTGAGTTCCTTTATTAGAAGGTTACTCAAACATTGATGACTGTTCATGTATGTTCATCAAGAAATCCAAAGAGGCATTTTGTACAATTTTTGTGTATGTTGATGATCTAGTATCATTGGAGCTACACAAGAGATACATGATACAATCATACCATCTTAAGACAGAATGTAAGATGTAAGATTTGGTTGAGACCAAACTTTGCTTGAGTTTGGAAGTTGAGTGTATTCCTTCGGGA
Source organism: Secale cereale (assembly GCA_902687465.1). Lineage (NCBI taxonomy): Eukaryota > Viridiplantae > Streptophyta > Magnoliopsida > Poales > Poaceae > Secale > Secale cereale. Next base: position 708,526,757 of record LR738709.1, on the reverse strand, counting down.
ATACTTGTTCATCAGTCTATATTTATCCAAAAGATTGTTGAAACTTCAACATGGATAAGTAATATCCATTAAAGAACTATGGTTTTGAGATCTCTGGAGTACTGGAGATAAGGACCCATTAAGGCCTAATGGCAGTGATGAAGAGATATTTGGACTTGTGTTTCGATATCACGGTGCAATGAGAGCACAGGTGTATCTAGCAAGCTGCACCAGGCCTGGTATTTCATCCAGTAAATTTATTGGCTAGATACAATGCATCACTAATTAAAAGGCATTGGGTTGGTGTGAAGCATATTTTTGGATATCTTCTGGACACCATAGATCTTGATTTGTTCTATGAAAAAAAAAATCAAGATATGACCATGGTTGGATATTCTAATGTTGGGTATATATTAGATCCCCATATTTCTAGATCATAGACTGGTTTTTGTCTCCTAGAATGAAGGTGTGACCTTCTCTGGGAAGTCGAGAAGACATATTTTAGTGGCTGCATCCACTAGTCATTATGAAATTATTGATTTGTATGAAGCATCACATGAATGTATTTGACTTCATGGAATGATGAACTTTGTTGAAAGTTCAAGTGGGATTGGTTGGTAGGAACCACCCATCATTATCTATGAAGATAATGTTTTGTTTGTATTATGCAGATGCAGATGGCGACAGGTTATAAAGAGCAACACTAGAATGTGTATGGCAAGTATTTTATTCCCCATGGGTTGAGGAAAGGTGAAAGATAGATATCTTGCAATTGAAGGCATGCGATAATTTTGGTGATTTATTCACAAAGTCTTTGCCAAGTTCTTCATTCCAGAAATAAGTTAATAGAATTGGTATGAGATGACTTTGTTATTTGCAAGGTTCAGGGGGAGTACTCCTGAACGATAACCTGTTCGAGATCTCTGAATCTTGATATTGCACTCTTTTCCTTTATGAGTTTTTCCTATATGGTTTCTCATGGAAGGTTTTTAACGAGGCAATAGTAATACAAGCATCGTGATATGTCATTTTCTCCTTATTTTCCCACTGGGTTTTTGGAAGAAGTTTTTCATGACATACTATGTATATATCCTCATACTTTACCCATAGGGTTTTTGGAGGAGTATTTTTCAAGATGATGATTCTACAAGATCAAAGAGGAGATTAGGGGGAGTGTTAGAAATTAACTTAGTGTAATTAATTAAGAGAATCCCCTCTTTGTAACCGACGGACATGCTAACCGTCGCGTCCCTCTGCTCATGTCTCTCCGAAGAGTCACATCGGTTGAGAGCATCTCTTCTGGAGATATATATATATATACTGTAATCATCGTCAGTAACAGAGGTTAATAGAGATCACGGTTACTGTTCATTTACTTTTGTCTCTAAACACATTTGACCCCTTCGCTAAAATTTCGTACTATGTTTACCAGTCAAGAAATATTTGTACTGGTAGTCGTGAGTTCCGGCAGTCGCGCCATCCATTCCATGCACCTTGAGGATTGGCTAGCAACAACAGCCGTGAGAGCATGGTTAATAGTATAGCCAGCTGCTGGCTATAAACCAATGCCATGTCATTTACAGCACATCTTATAGCCAATATGTACAATAGTAGATCAAAAGAGTATACTACTTTTTATTATGTGGTCCATCTTTCATTCTCACAAAGTGCCAAGGAGCACATGCTAGAGCTGACTCTTCACGAAGAGCCCGCTTACCTTCTCTCTCCTCTTCTCTTTCCTCCAACTAAGCAGAAATATACTAGTTTATTCCTTATAGCCCGCTGACTCAGCTCTATTATACCTGCTCTGATGATGCATCAAACTGCCACCACGTATTTCTCCACGCAGCCCAGCCTAGCCAATCCGATGCCGTTCCCTTCCCCAACCAACCGGCCTGACGTGTAGATCGTATGCGGTGAGGCTGTCGCATAATGGGACACTGGCACTGGTGAGGACGACCCTCGTCCCCCATCACGCCCATTCCGTGCCGATTGTATCCATCAAACATGTATATGTGGGTGAACCTTGTCTTGGAAATATAAGTTGTCTACCACTTCCCTATGCCTCCCATGCCTAGGTAGGCTATAAACGAGAAGTATTTGAAGGAGAATATGCGGCCTTTTCTCTAAACGATGAATCAAATGGCATGTTTTGTGCTCTTCGGCAAAAGACGCACACAACAAAACTACAAAATATGTTGATTGTATATCTACTACAACTTAGTGTTCTATAGAATGTAGAGAAGGGAGATGTGTGACCGAGAATATAGCGGGCAAACAAAACTGAATGATTGGAGGAAATATATACGCGGATCAATGAGCAAGCTAGTGAAGTTGAGTAACATTGCATAGGTACATAGGAGGTGAAACTTTTAATGGTGTGCTAGTTGTGTTTATGGCCATGAACTGATATAATTCATGAGAAAGTGGTTGGCGGCAGCAGTGGTTGCTTTTCTCGTACGAAGTGGTGGTGGCCTTCATTACGATCAAGTGGAAAGGTAGAGCACACAACGCCCTTCCCCACTATATGTGTGCACACCTATTCTTTCTCCTCCCAAAGTCTCTATCCTCATTATTTGCATCTCTCTTCCTATGTAGCATTCCTAGCATGGTATGCATCGGCAAGTCTACAACAAGCAAGGTGGCATTAACATGTTTGACTATGATAGTTTTTGTAGTTAGATTTTTTGATAAAGGGCGCTTTATTACTTAAAAGGTTTATAAGCAGCTTTTGTAGTTAGATGATTAGATCTGGACACGATTGTTCATCTTATGGCGTGCTTTTGTAGTTGCTATAGTAGATTGTGCAACCTCTTGTATCATAGAAGCCCAGACCGAAGCTCATCATAACCTCAGGGAGCGGTTGCACCACACGCGGCTCCAACCTCCAAGTCCCTGCAGATGTACTTGCTCTTCAGGTCATTTGCGCAGCACCACGTAAGGAGCGCATGGCTCGCCGGACGGGTCTGGCTGCGCATAGGCTTGCTGCTCGTCCTGCACTTCATGGCCATCTCTTTGCCGCAGTTCCAACCTCCTCGTCACACAACTCACATTACACGTTCTCGCGGCACCCGAAAGAATTAATCTGATATTCACACGCTGTCCAGCATGTCCACCGTCCAGGTGGTTCAAGTTGAAACTGTGAATAAATCTCATCATGTCAAGATAAACAAATTGACCAAGCTTGAGATGCCGCCGGTCATGGCCGGCGCCACAACCCAATGCTGATCACCAATACTTAGAGCAACTCTAGCAGACCCCGCAAAATCCCGACCCGCAAAACGCGTTTGCAGTTTGACGGAGATCTCGTTTGCGGGTCGAGAACGAGCGCGGCCGATCAGAAACCGTAGATGAAACTGCATAATTAAAAAAAAAACAGTTTCGCGGGAGAAATTGCACCATAGTAGTTCATCACATACTACAAACACTAGTTCATACTACATATATTACATGGTCAAACACTACAAACACAAGTTCATACTACATACTACATCAGTACTAGTACTAGAGGGGGTGGGGATCTCACGGCGGCGAGCTCGCGGCCATGGACGACGTCGTGGACAAGCTCAATCCTCCTCACTGGAGCTGCCGAGGTCGATGTACTTCTCCCTCTGCTCCTTGCGGATGCACCGCCACTCGTCGTCCTTCTCCTTGGCGACGAGGTTGGCCGCGACCGCCTGCTGGAACACGAGGTCTTCGAGCTCCTCGTGGTGGCGCCGGCGCTCCGCCTCCTCGTGCAAGCTCTGCTCGGCAATGGCGGCCGCGACCGCGTCCACATCGGCGACGAAGTCCTTCGGCCCGACGACTCCACAGCGCGCAAGCTCCTCGATCTCCTCCGGCTCCTCCGACTCCTCCGGCTCCTCCGACCACTCCCTCTTCACGGGGAGAAGGCCCGCGCCGGAAAAGGAGGAGCTCACGGCGTTCGAAGATCTCGCCGCGATGGATGAGCCCGCGACCGAGGACGACGTACGGCCGTGCCGACGGTTGTATTCGTCCGTCTCGCGGGCGCGGAAGCTCGGCAGCGGTGAGAGGCCGCGGTTGGTCCACTTCCTCACCTCGCGCTTTATCGCGCCGTCCGACCGGACACGCCGCTCTCGCTCGGGGTCGCTGCCGCCGCCCGATCTGCTCCCGAAGCCGCGTCCGGAGCTCCACATGCGGCCCCACATGGCGTCTGGAGGGGGAACGGGGCTCGTCGGCGGCGAGAAATGTGAGGAGGGAACGGGGAATTGCGGAGCTCGGCGGCGGCGGGAGGATATGGTTTCGACCCGCAAACGCACCGCGAAGCCGTAGATATACTGGTCGGGGCGGACAGTTTGCGGGCCGCGATAAATATTTTTACGGGCCGGGCGAGTATACGGGCTCTATTCTGGCCAGAAAATTGGGCCGAGCTCGTATACTCCCCGGAATTTTACATATTTGCGATTTTTGCGGGGTCTGCTAGAGTTGCTCTTACACGACAAAAAGCTGCAGCTCGATGCCGCACTATCAATGTTCTACATCGTCCTTGCCATCTTCCTAGTGGTGCATGTTCGTGGCGTACACTCGTCACCGGCGGCAAGCTGGATGTTACAGGCCAAAGGCTGTGAACTGGCGGATCATGGATGCGTTCACGGCAAAGGATAGGATGCAATCGTCTCATTTTAAACTATGACAATTTGGAGGTCAATGATACCATGAAGAATGTAGGACAATCTGTGGGAACGATGGCGGCGCTTTATCATTTTGCTTGTGATTTTCTTATTTCTGTGTTCGAGTATTATAACAGAGAAGCAAATATTGTGCTCATGGGCTCGCTAGGTTGTCTAGATTTTCACAGACTTCTGATTGGCTTGAGGAGAGTTTAGATGAAATTGTACCCTTACTCACAAATGATGTAGCTGTTACTTTAAATAAATATAGTTTGGATGTTTTATTTCAAAAAATGACTTATTCTGACTTTACCATCTGAAATTGGTATCCTATCATGTGTGCAATGCTAACCACATTTCAATGGAAGTAGAAACATCGTGTGATCCATTCTAGCAAAGCTTGTATTGTAGGATGTATTGTTATAATATAGCTTATAAAACCCCGTAATTTTGTGTTTCCTTAACCAACTTGTCTCTAATTTCATGGACATTTCTTGCACATCAGATTATCAAATAAGCGCAACATAACACAACTTTGAGAAGTTCCATTACTGATGAACCATGCATCCATCCATGTGTGTCGTCACTGAACGTAAGGAAGAGCAACACACCAAACTCGATCATTGTGTCATCATATGCGTATTTTTCCACGTTGTCATGCTGAACATGGCGGTTGAACGATCTGTCATCATGTATCAATGAGTGAGCCTTGTGTGGCAAGTAATAGTTGTCTACGAGTTCCCTATGCCTTCCATGCCTACCTAGAGAATACCTGGTCTTTTTTTCTAGATGATAAATTGAATGGTATGTTTTCAGGCCCTTCGTCAAATGATGCACACAGCTACACTAATATGTTGATTTTTGTTCTACTAGAACATTGTGCTTTATAGAATTCGGAAAAGGGGGATGCGTAGCCGAGAACATACAAAACTGGATGATAGGAGGAAATACATGTAGAGTAGTGAGAGAGCTACTAAATCGAAGAAACTTAAGTAGGTACATGGAAGGTGAAAATATTAATGGTATGGTAGCTCCATGAAATTGTATAAGTTATGAGAGAAAGTGGTGATGGCAGGCATGGTGGTTGCTTTTCTCATTGGAAACGATGGCTTTTATTACTGTCAAATGAAAAGGCGGAACGCAGGATGCCTTCCCCACTACTATATGATTGTACAACTATTCCTTCTCCTCCCAAAGTCCCAACTCCCATGCATCATTATTTTCCTCCCCCTTCCTATCATCCTATGTAGCATCCCTAGGCATGGTATGCATCGGCAAATCTACAAGATGTGTGTGTTTTTCAGCGTGTCTCACTATGATAGCTATATCATCAGGTCTGGACATGACTGTTTCTCTTACGACGCGATTCTTTAGTTGCTGCAGTATATTTTGTAGTTTCTTGAAGGTACAAAGTTAGCTCTAAACTCATTCCATCGAACAATCTTTGCGGCTTTGATACACTTACTATCATAGGAGATACCGTTGTGAGGTGATGACTGCCCCGGATAATGCCTCATATACTAGTCATTACATTTCTTTCTATATGTTCATCGAGTTAAGTTTTTCAACTAGCTCCACTGCCAAAAAAATACAGAATTAGGTCGCGACACGGCATATCTTGGAAGTACTCAGTCTTGTAAGTTCGAAACATACAATGCCTGCTTGGGCATTGTTTTGGTTGGCAATTTTGAACATATATTAAACACATACTATCTATGTTTGCATACTTGAAGCATAATCTGATTTTTTTTTGGAGAATACTAAATACTAGAAATTCGCATCGCGTGATCCATCCATATGTTCATTAATATATCTGGAGGAATCTTTTGCGCAAATCCATTACCAACGAACCATGCTTCCATCCTTGTGTGTCGTCACTAAGGCGAAGGGAGGGCAATACACTGCAGTCGGTTGGTTTGCCATCATCTGCGTACTTATCCACGTAGTCATGCTGAACATGGCGGTCGATTGATCTGTCATCATGTATCTGTGAGTGAACCTTTTGTGGCAAGTAATACTTGTCAACGAGTTCCATATGCCTTCCATGCCTAGCTAGATAAGCTAAACGAGCAATACTTAGAGGAGAATATGTAGTCTTTTTCTAGATGATAAATTGAATGGTATGTTTTCAGACCTTCGTCAAATAATGTACATAGCTAAACTAATATGTTGATTTTTGTTCTGCTAGACCCTTGTGCTTTATAGAATTCAAAAAAGGGAGATGTGTAGCCGAGAACATAGTGGGATAGGAGGAAATATATGTGGAGCAGCGAGGGAGCTACTAAATCCATGGAACATTGAGTAGGTATGAAAATATTAATGGCACTACCTCCGTCTAGGTGAATAAGTCATTCGCGTAGTTCTAGGTCGACTATTTAACTATCTAAATATATATTATATGCGACAAAAAACATATGTTTGAAAACTACATCCGTGTAGAAATCCAGTGATATACTTTTCATGATATATAACACATATTTAATTCCTCAAATCGGTGACCTAAAACTACGCGAATGACTTATTCACCTAGACCGAGGTAGTATGGTAGTAGCTCCATGGAATTATATAAGTTATGAGAAAGTGATGATGGCAGCCATGGTAGTTGCTTTTCTCATTGGAAATGATGGCTTTTATTATTATTTTCGAAACGGCGAAATGATGGCTTTTATTACTGTCAAATGAAAAGGTGGAACGCACGATGCCTTCCCCACTTATGATTGTACAACTATTCCTACTTCTCCCAAAGTCCCAGCTCCCATGCATCATAATTATCACCCCCCCCCCCTATGTAGCATCCCTAGGCATGGTATGCATCGGAAAATCTACAAGACGTGTGTGCTTTTCGGCGTGTATCACTATAACAGCTATAGCATTAGGTATAGACATGATTGTTTGTCTTACGGCGCGATTCTTTAGTTGCTATAGTATACTGTGTAGTTTCTTGAAGGTACAAAGTTAGCTGTAAACTCATTCCATCAAACAATCCTTGCGGCTTTGATACACTTGTCTACCTACTATCGTAATTGATACTGTTTTGAGGCGATGGCCGCCTCGGATAATGCCTCGTATACTAGTAATTACGTTTCAATCTATCTATTTATCGGAGTATTTAACGAAAAACTATCACAATTCGTGAAACCGTGCCCATAAATTACCACTTTACAAATTTGGGACGAAAACTATCACTTTCTTATTAATTTTCCCCTAAAAACTACCATGTCCTTAAATCGACAGATTCGTGGGTGAGTGATGGGGATTAGCTTGTAACAACAAAACCTTGTAAATTACGGTGGAGGCATTCTTGGCCTTTTCTTCTATAATATATGATATGCACACTCGTGCATATTCGAGAAAAAAATCGACAGATTCGTTCATTTTAACCGCGCATAGGTCCAGTTTACAAATGCAATCAGGTTCCTACAATTTTTTTAGAAGCAATCGGGTCCTTGTACAATAAAATAAAAAGCAATCAGGTCCCGCCGACGAGCTCGTCAGCGGCGGCGGCGGCAAGCGGGAGCAACGGCAAGCAGGGGCGGTGGCGGAGGCAAGCAGCAGCTGCGGACGGCAAGTAGCAGCAGCAGCAAGCGGCGGTCGCGCATAGCCAACTAGCTAGCTCTGGCTGCGTCCCCGTCGTGAACTAGCAGCTTCGGCCAGCCGCGGTAAGCGCGTGAGCTAGCTAGCTAGCTCCTCGCTGCATCCGTCCTGAGCTAGCTAGTTCCGGCTGGCTGCGCTAATCAGGTTTAAATTTCGGCTAATCAGCACTAAGTCGATGTGGTAATTTTTAGTTAAAGATTAGAGAAAAAATGATACTCCCTCCGTCCCAAAATTCTTGTCTTTGATTTGTCTAAAAATGGATGTATCTAGTCACGTTTTAGTGTTAGATACTTCCCTATCTAGACAAATCTAAGACAAGAATTTTGGGACGGAGGGAGTAGTTTTTAGCATAAATTTGTAAAATAATAGTTTATGGGCATGGTTTCATGAATTGTGATAGTTTTTTGTTAAATACTTTGTTTACCGAGTTAAGTTTTACAACTAGCTCCATTGCCAAAAAATACAGAATTAGGTCGCGACACGACATGTCTTGGAAGAACTCAGTCTTGTAAGTTCGAAACATACAATGCCTGCTTGGGCATTGTTTTGGTTGGCAATTTTGAACATCTATTAAACACATACAGTACTATCTATGTTTGCATACTTGAAGCACAATCCGATTTTTTTTGGAGAATACTAAATACTAGAAATTCGCATCGCCTGATCCATCCATATGTTCATTAATATATCTGGAGGAATCTTTACGAATGGGATCACATCGCATGATCCACCCATTACAAGAAATCTGAACAACTGATGCATGCATGTGACATGTGAGACTAGGAGCAGCAGGCGTGGTCGTGTGACAGAGCTGCACATATTATATAACCTACCTACTCGTACTACTTATCTGTCATGCATCTTGTTTGCAAGTTATATAAATAAATAAATACATACATAAATAAATCCTCCCAAGATGACCCCGTTTCGCATGGACCACAGCCTTCCTCGAAAATTCACCCAAAAATGTCTACAAATTTTGTTCAAATTCGAGGGACAAAAAAGGGGTGATTTCAAACTGGCGGAGATGGGCCTCCTATTGACGTCAAAGGCCCACCTTTACTTCACTGCAAATTTGACTCCCAGTTGACTGTGATCCACGGGATTCCCCAATTTCCTCCGAATTCGTCAAATGATGAGGGCGGAGATGGGCCTCCTATTTGTGTAACTTTTCACTAATCTCATGGATATTTCTTCCACATCAGATTATCGAATAAGCACAACACAACACAGTTTTGAGTAAATCCATTGCCGGTGAACCATGCATCCATCTGCTTGTGTCGATGTTGAACCAATGGAAGAGCAACCCGCAGTGCAATGCATGGCAGCCGATCGGTCCGTCGTCATGTATGTACTTTTCCACGTAGTCATGCTGAACAGGGCAGATGAGTGATCTGTCATCATGTATCCGTGAGTGAACCTTGTGCGTCAAGTAACAGTTGTCTACGAGTTCCCCATGCCTTCCATGCCTAGCTAGATAGGCTAAATGAGAAATACTTCGAGGAGAATACATGGTCTTTTCTCTAGATGGTGAATTTAACGGTATGTTTTCAGGCTCTTTGTCAAATGATGCACACACCTAAATTAACATCTTGATTTTTGTTTGCTAGACCTTTGTGCTTTATAGAATTCAGAAAAGTGAGATGCGTAAATGTGAACATAGTGGGTCGACAAAAATTAATGATAGGAGGAAATATATGTGGAGCCGCGAGGCAGCTACTAAGACTAGCCATAATGGGTAGTAACATAGAGTAGTAACATGCCCATGTTACTACTCTATGTTACTACCTCTATAGTGGGGAGTAACATATGTGTGGTAACATGGAATACTTCATTTATTAGGTCATAGACTCATCTTATCTTGATATGTGTGATGTTACTCATACTAGTAGTAACTAGCTATGTTACCACATGCCTCTCTTTCTTCATTTATTGCTTGCCACATCATCTTTTTTATCTAGATATGTGTGATGTTACTACCTATGTTACTCCCACTATGGGTAGTCTAAGTAGTATCATATGTAGTATCATGCATGTCAACTAGGCAATTTTGATGAGGTGTCGTAGCATTAAATGAAGAAAGAGAGGATGTAGTATCATATCATGATACTGTATCATAATAAATGCTATGCTACTTTGTGTCATGCATGACAATAAATAGGGTACTACATGATACTAATATATGATACTATGCATTAGGAAGGTAGTATCATACACTAGTATCATATGCATGATACTAATATATGATACTCCCCATTACAACCAGCCTAAATCCAAGGAACATTAAGTACCTACATGAAAGGTAAAAATATTAATGGTATGGTAGCTCCATGAAATAATACTAGTACATAAGTTATGAGAAAGTGGTGATGGCAGCCATGATGGTTGCTTTTCTCATTGGAAATGATGGCTTTTATTACTATCGAATGAAAAGGTTGAATGCACGATGCCTTCCCCACTATATGATTGTACGTACAACTATTCCTACTTCTCCCAAAGTCCCAACTCCCATGCATCACCGTTTTCCTCCCCCCCC
>LR738709.1:708487462-708515923 GCA_902687465.1 Secale cereale | reverse complement strand
TCCCCCCCCCCCCCCCCCTAGGCATGGTGTGCATCGGCAAATCTACAAGATGTGTGTGTTTTTCAGCGTGTCTCACTATGATAGCTATGCCATTAGGTCTATACATGACTGTTTCTCTTACGACACAATTCTTTAGTGGCTATAGTATATTGTGTAGTGTCTTGAAGGTACCAAGTTAACTCTAAACTCATTCCATCAAACAATCCTTGCGGCTTTGATACACTTGTCTGCCTACTATCATAATTGATACTGTTTTGAGGAGTGAATTGCTAAAAAACACCACATTTAAAATTCTCATCGGGAATTGCCACCACATTTCTTGAGTGTCCCAAAAATCTACATTTGTTTTCTTGATTTTCCCAACAAACACTGATGACCGATCGGAGCCAAATTAATTCGATTCCTGACAACCAGGGTCCGCCTGTAACTGCTGACATGGCATAAAATGGTCAACACCGTCTGTTGAACGTCAAATTAGACATGGGGCCCACCGGTTTGTGGCGTTTACACAGGCACATTCTGTGCAGGTGCATTGCACTACCGGAGAAACATGCCTTGGCACCAGGAGTGCGGCGATGAGGACCTGCTCACCGTACCCGCCACTTCAATGGGCTTGACTGCCACCTGCACCGCCCTACTGATCCTTGTTCGACACGGACACGTCCGAGGGTGAAGGCGAGGTTCATGGCGGCTATGCATGACAGCAGCGGCGAGCATGCCACCATGATCCCCAATGATGAGCTTGACCACCGTTAGCGCCACGACCTCTTCCTCCTCACCACTCCGGGAGTCAGCCATTTTCGTGGCGCCAGAGATGTCGGCGTGCGCTTGGGTCGTTCCAGTGGTTGGACGTAGCGGCGTCCCCGTATCCCTCGTCACCCTGGATCCCGATGGTGTCGGCGGGAGTCAGGTGGGACGGCGATGAGTACGACATGGGCGACATCTCGGGTGGTAGCCGTGGCACGGTCACAGAGCAGCTCGGGTCGCGCTGCTCAAAGGGGTGGCAACGACGTCTCGGAAGCTCACAGAGGAGCACATGTGGTGAGTGGCCTAGAGCCTGTGCTGGAGCAAGTCGCCGACGAGAAGCAGCAGCAGAGTATGCAAGCAGCGGCGGCGTCAACCCATGGTGGCGGGTGCGTGCGGGCAGGAGAGGTGCGGCGGGGGAGGAGAGCAGGTGGACGAGGGGTGGATAAGACCCTGACAGGTGGGTCCTCCTTCAAGTTAATGGTCAATGCCTTTTATGTTGACCATATAGTGCCACATGACCTGACCAGTGGGCCCCAACTGTCAGAAATCGGATTAATTTCCCCAGATTTGTCACCAGTGTTTATTAAGAAAATTAACGAGAAAAGAGGTAGATTTTTAGGGCCCTCAAGAAATGTGGTGGCAATTTCGAATGAGAACTTCAAATATGGTTGTTTTTTGTAATTCACTCCTGATTTGAGGTGATGGCTGCCTTGGATAATTCCTCATATACTAGTCATTACATTTCTTTCTATCTGTTCATCGAGTTAACTTTTTCAACTAGCTCCACTACCAAAAAAATATAGAATTAGGCCGCAACACGACATATCTTGGGAGAACTCGGTCTTTTAAGTTCGAAACATACAATGCCTCCTTGGGCATTGTTTTGGTTGGCAATTTTGAACATCTATTAAAGACATATCTGTCTATGTTTGCATACTTGAAGCACAATCCAGAAAAAAAAATAGAGATACTAAATAGAAATTATCGCATCGCGTGATCCATCCATATGTACTACTATATCACTAAGCTCCGTGGGGGTAAAAGGCCCCATAATCAATTGAGGTGTCCACTTGAAATTGGGTCACCCGATTTTGACAAAGTCAACAATTTCTCAGAGCTCCCATTCAATTCTTTTATACTATACACTATGCTTCCTAATTTTTAAGTCATCACAATTAATTTAGGTCTTCAGTTTAGAACTCGGTCACCGGATTTTGACCGGGTCAATAATGTCTCAAGGAGCTCACCCATTTAATTATTTTAATTCACCATACTCCCTAATTTTGAAGCCCTTTTATTCGATTGAGATATTCGATTTTGAATTTTGTCTATGATTTCGATTGGGCCAACGATTTTTCAAATTAGTCAACACCAACAAGCTAGAAAAACATATCAACCCTGTGCACCATCTTACCACCTAGAAAAAAAGCGCCACCATGTGATGATACTATAGCATCAATATAGTACATGTAGCCACCGACGCAGAAATTTATTCACAAAACTATGAGTTGATCAGCGCATAACACAGTATCACACCATGAAAGGCCCACAAATACTTGAGTAGGACTTGAGGCTACTCCGACCACCATAGCTCGAGCACCCGGCTAGCGCGTCGCCGGGAACGGTAGCGCCGGCATCTCTCTGCCTCCCTCTCCCTCGCCTCTGCATCACGCCCTCCAGCACCCCGGCTGAACCCCCGCGCCCGCCGGCCGGGGTCGACCCCACATCGCACCGGCCTCTCGCATCTCCGCCTCCTCCGGATTCGTCGCGCTCGGACCCTCCCTCTGCAGTTCACTTCATTCACGGTGACTAGTTGAGACTCCCTCTCGCTGTGACGATTGGGATGGACGTGCCCGCTGATGCCCTCCTGAAGCGCAGCGGTGGTGCTGGCCTCCGCGCGGGGGGAGGGGGGAGCCTAAAATATGAGTGTTTGAGGGTGCAAAATGCTAAAAAAAAAATCGTATCTAAGCCCTTCCTCAAAAAAAAAATCTTCACTGTTTGGTACAAAGCTGGGGCCCACAGCCACCCCAGAGCTGTACATACCTCCACCGTTGACATTCACATCATGCTTACAATGCTACTCCCTCCGTCCCATAATATAAAAACGTTTTTGACACTAGTGTAGTGTCAAAAACGTTTTTATATTATGGACAGAGGGAGTACCTAAGAGAATGGTACACACTGAGGGGGGTATCGAACAGATGAAAATATATTTGATTCTTGTTCACGAACCTTGCGCTTCTTCCTCTCCGAGCTAGGTTCTATCTCCCACGCTCAAACATGTATATGTGATCTGTGAGTGAACGTTATTTAGCAGGTAACATTTGTCTGTGAGTTCCCTATGCCTTCCATGCCTACATAAATGGTAGACTAAACGAGCGATACAAGAGGAGAAATGGTAAATCAAGTACTCACTCCTTTCGGAATTACTTGTCGCAGAAATGATTGTATCTAGATGTATTTTAGTTCTAGATACATCCATTTCCGAGACAAGTAATTCCGAACGGAGGGAGCAGTATGTTTTCAGGGTCTTCGTCAAAAGATGCTCAAAGCTAAATTAGAATATGCATGCAAATTGTTGCTGAACTAGACTTTTGTGTTTTATAGAATTCCAAAAAGGGAGACGACTAACCGAGAACGTAATGGGCCAACAAAACTGAATGATAAGGCCCCTCCCAATGCTCCACCTTGTACATATGCTAAGCTTTCCACGTAGGCAAAAAATCTGATGTGGCAAGTAATTTAAGAGGAGAGAGATTAGTGTGGTGACCCAAGGAAGAAACAATGCTAAGCGCGTGAACCTAGACAAAACATTTAAAGAAAGGAAGCCCACCAATACATGAAGAGCTTTAGTTGCTAAATCATTAAATAAAGCAAGCTTAGCAACCATAAGCTAAGCACCTATGCATTATGGAGTATAATTGCTAAGCTATTTAATGTGCTTAGCACCTCATCTAAGTACCCATGCATTGGCAGCGGCCTAAGAGGAAATATATATGAAGCATCTAGGGAATTAATGAAGCCGAGGAACATCGAATATGTGTGAAAATATTAATGGTGTGGCAGCTCCACGAAATCGCATTATTTATGAGAAAGTGGCAATGGTGGCCTCACTGATTACTAAGGCCCTGTTTGTTTAAAAAGTCCTAGGACTTTTTTTAGTCCCAACTAAAAAGTCTTTAGTCCCTACCTGTTTGTTTTCAGGGACTAAACATGGACTAGAGGATAATAAATGACATGCTAAAAGACCATGTTGCCCCTAATAATGAACTAGTAGAGATTACATAAATAATAACAACTAGAAAAACACTTGTTCATAACAACCAAAATAATACTTGTTCGTGCCAACACTTGTTCATAAGATCCGAAATAAGAGAGATTACAGAAGCGAAGAACACTTGTTCACAACAATCGAAATAATATATCATTGCTGTTTCAAGCTCCACAACCCATCAGCGACCCAATTTCTAATGATTCATAGCAGCACTATCCATCTCATTGGTTGAATCATTTGTTGGAGTAGTCGTTGGCACAGGCAATGGCACATAATTTTCATCTTGATCACACTTGTCGAAATCTATATCAGCTAGTTGACTTTCTCTAATAAAATTGTGCAGTGCAATGCAAGCCACGATGATTTTGCTTTGTTTCTGTTGTGGATAACTAGGTAAGTGAAACAAAATCCTCCACTTGTTCTTCAAGACTCCAAAACACCTCTCGATGACATTTCTAAGTGAAGAATGGCTGAAATTGA
This sequence comes from Secale cereale, assembly GCA_902687465.1. Taxonomy (NCBI): domain Eukaryota; kingdom Viridiplantae; phylum Streptophyta; class Magnoliopsida; order Poales; family Poaceae; genus Secale; species Secale cereale. The sequence goes on along the minus strand of LR738709.1, from coordinate 708,511,422 downwards.
AGTGTTCCTTTTTTTCCTCTAGGCATTGTGCCATCACGGTACTCATGGAAATGATAGGTTAAACCCTTGTATGGTGCAAGATAACCAGGTCTATTTGGGTATCCTGAGTCCACAAGATAGAACTTTTCAGGTGGTAGTTTTGGAAACTTGTCACCAAATCTGGATCGGGCATCATTGAAGACCCTCATGTCATGCACTGAACCTGGCCAACCAGCTAGGACAAATGTGAATCTCATATTAAAGTCATACACACACACACACATCATATTCTGACTCTTCTCCTTATGTCTATTCCTATGCTGGACAGCAGTGGCAACTGGTACCACAACTTGTATGTGTGTCACATCTATTGCTCCAATGCAATTGTCCATAAACGGTGCATACTTTCTAGATCTTAGTTTTGAATGCACAGTTTTGAATTGAGGATTTGTTGGCTTGATGATGTCTTTTGCTAGCTTGATCAAGCAGGTCAAAACCTTATCAAACTTCCTTACAATTGTGTTCAATGACCTAACAAATCTGTTTTCTGCTTGTCTTAAAGATTGAGGGGAACCAACTATCCACAGAAACAGGCCTAGAGACTCAACTGATGGCATCCTTTTGGTGGACTTCAAACCATAGGAATCAACAAGCGCACTATGCAATTTCTCAAACACTGGTCTGTGCATTCTAAACATGTTGTAACAGGAAGTTTTGTTGCCTAGTGTTGTAATAACCCAATCATGCCCAGACTGTACTGGTACTCTTCTAGGTCCTTTGTTACAGTAAGAGTCCAAGTAGTACATACCAACCATGCAGGCCATCTGCAGAATTCTTCTCTTCCTTTTTTGGTGCATCAACAACATCAGTGCTTCATCATCACTACTGCTCCCATCAGCACTGCTCCCATCATCAGTACTGCTGCCATTATCCTGAAACATGCAAACATTAGTACAACTTGTTCATCATGCACCACCTCTTCAACTAGCAAACATTAGGACACCCAAACATTATGAAACACAGTAACATGCAATGATCATTTAACAAGGTCACACACTACAGGTCCATTACATAGTTATATTGGAAAAAGAACACTAGTACAGAAGAACACTAGCACAACTTCTTCATCATGCACCACCTCTTCAACCAAGTCAATCTAGCCTCATTACTTGTAATGTTCTCAAATATGACTCTGTTTGCCTCATCTGCAAACAGTTGAGTTGCCATGAAGTACTCGACACTTGTTTCTTCTGCACCACATTGAACTGACAACACTTGACAACGAGTAATGGATTCTTTAGTGTTGTTTGATTTCTTCTCTCTTGCCTTGTCCTTTGCTTCCTGCCTTTTGTTTGCATATTCAGTGATCATGTCAGAAGTGTTCTCACTATTCATACTGTTGATCAGCCCTGTCATTAGTTTCACCATTGGGCTCTTATGTTTCTTGCCGGGGCTTGATGCTGACTGTTCAGCGCCACTGCTTCCCCTCTTCCTGCTGGTGGTCCTCATTGGACTCTGCTCATGTCCATCATCGGCAGCATCATATTCTCCTTCATCTTCATCTATGGCCACATAAGCTGATGATCCATCAACTGCCACACCTTGGAATAGCTCTACAAGCATATCCAAATACTCAAGATTGTCAGCCTTGAATTTTCTGACATCTGGTCTCTCCTGCAGTATTAGTTAGGTAATTAGAACAAAGCTAAATAATGTAATCAAGTGTGAGCAACTGTAATTTGCTGAATAATATACCTTAATTTTTCTTGTCCACCACTCATTTGATGCGGTTATAGCCCCGTCTCCAGTTCGGCCACAACCAGTTTGCTGTCCCAACCACGCCCAAGCGTTATAGAAGCTCTTGAGTTTAGTTAATCAATTTTTGAATTGCTTGGTAGTATGAAGGAGGCCAGCGCGTTGATAAAATGTTGTCTTCATATTATTGTAGGCTCCAGTTGTCCAAGCACCATTCACACAATGCCCATCCCTAGCTTCCTCACAGGCAATGTTACAAAATATAGTAATATTCTCGTCTGTCCAATCAGCCTTGGCAATGTTTTTCTAAACAAAAAAATAAGAAATACACAATTCAAACAAATTGGGTGGTGAATTCCGTATACAAATATATTGGGTGGTGAATTCCGTATACAAAATTATGATCACAGAAGATGCTTTTAAATACTAATCAAATTGTGTCAAATTTGTACCAAGACAATTCAAGTATTTGAGTAGTAACAAAACTGCTACGAAATCTGACAACAATTCCTAAAGTGTTCTACACCCAGTTAGGTTGAACAAAAAGAAGATGAAATGTGGTGTATAGAGTTGCATATAAATCTATAGCATTGATAAATATTGTACGCTAAATGCCCAAGGTCCAGTAAAGGCTGAACCAGACAAAGAAAAGTAGATGGCCAATTCCTTGAAATCTTTCTGCTGGTTAGCTAGTGCCCCTGTTTCTACAGCAACAGAACAACCAGTTCGTAAAAATGACAAATCTACTTAATTATGCATTAGGTCATCGATGACTTGGAAGTTCAGACATAACAAAAAATTGGGGTAGTTCCTGTCATTCGTAGCATCAGTACGGAACTTCGCATACCAAAAATTTACTGCAACTTTTGTTCATAAGTGGCATGAAAATCTTTTGAATGAAGGTAAAATTACATGTAAAACACCATGACATTTGATATTCAGAAATTTACCTCTCCAACAACACAGTTGTCGTCTCCATCTTCAAATCCTTCACTGTCGTCGACATCTTCAGAAGGCACAGCAGATGACGATGCACGTCACCGTCCTGCGACGCCTATGCTACTGGCCGATGAGGTCTCACGGGCTTGACCTACACTGCGTCCAGTGCCCTGGGACACGGACCTCCCACACCCTCTGACGCCTCCATCACCGGTAGCTGCGCCCGAGGCGACAAACGGACGCATGTGAGAGCCGGATCCGCCTCCCATGTTCAAAGACCGGGCGCGGCCTCTTCCGCCCTGGGACACGGACCTCCCATGACCATGCCCAATCGGAGGAAGACCATGACCGGCCAACTCGCCACAGAGGAGTTGCTGGTACGAGCCCAAGTCGGGGTAGTAGTCGACGTTGCTGTTCAGATCAAAGAATCCCATTCCCCTCCCCAGATTTCCGCCCGCGGATGAGCCCTGGAAGCCTGGTGATGCGAGGGGACCTGAGAGAAGAAGTGAAGACCGTCGTCTTCATCGTCGTCCATGGCGACGGAGGCTCAGGGCATTGGAGGCGGGGCACGGGGAGGCGATTGGAGTAGGCAGGGGCGGTGCGGGCCGGCGACTGGAGGTGCGGTGCGAGGGAAGGGAGCGGCGGCGAATGTGCAGTGCGGGGCGGCGACTGGATGTGCGGTGCGGGGGCAGGGAGCGGCGGCGATTCTACGGTGCGGGGCGGCGACTGGAGGTGTGGTGCGGGGCAGGGAGCGGCGACTGGAGGTGTGGATAAGGTTGGTGCGGTGGGGGCAGGCCAGGAAAAAGTCTCAAAAAGACTATATTAGGGACTTCTTCTTTTTAGTCCAAATGCCTAATTTAGTCCCTAAAAGTCCCTCCCGTTGGGTAAAAAAGCCTCTAAGAGGGACTTTTTCTAGTCCCTACACAAAAAAGTCCCTGCAAAGAAACATCCCCTAAGTATTGACTTTCGTTACAATAAAATGAAAAAAGTGGAACAAACTTGAAACTCCCTTTCCCACTATATTTTATTTAGAAAAAGAGGATGACCACCGGACTCTGCATCTGGGAGATGCATGCGGTCCCTTTATTGATTATTCATAAAGACCTTACAAAGTAATACATCAATATGTCTGAAGCTGTCATCTAATCAACATATGTGGCTACTCCTATCCGTTGATGAATGAGGTGCAGAAAGTGTGAACCGAATACCCAGACTTTTCACCTAGCCTAACATCTAAAGCCGGAGACCGCTACCAAGCCACATACCTGGTCTGGGGCACAAACCGGTCTGACGGACTCATAGGTCGTCGCCAACGTCTTTCATCAATCCATCTTTAGAGCAGATACTGACGCATCGACCTTACCAGGCCTGCCGTCGACGCCCCCATGGTGAGACAGCGCCTCATCCCTACGCACGTTCATCATCACGCATCCGTCGCCGAGACTTTGCTGCGCATCTCCGCCGAGACTCCACGACGTTGATGCGTCACAGGAAACGCCGCCGATGTTGTCCACTGGTCCCTCGAGCATATGCACACCTCCAAAAATGATGCCCTCAAGAGAGGTACGACACATGAGCGCGGTCATCATCCAATCGACTGGTTTAGAGTTTTCCCCGGAGATAGCGAGTAGGGGTCTAGAGCTTCTCTATGACGATGCCTTCAAGAAGGGGATGACGTGGAAAAATGCCGCCATCACCGACCTTGGCAACGTTTCAAGAGTAGGGTTTTCACCCTGATCTGCTCGAGGACCCTCCATCCAGTATCGTGTGCAGTGGACCTCCACCGAGCACCGCCGCCGCATATGGAGCAGGTTGCACCCGCCGGATCAGATCTGACCGGCCAGTCAGATCTGATCCGACCCGCCGTCGAGTCGGGCACGCATCCAACGTACAACGGCCGCCCCCATCGTGTCAGAGTCCCAATGAGGACGCCGCCGCCTCTCCATGGGGCCGCCGCCCCTGATCCATGGATCACGGCTGCTACAACAGCGCTGATCAGCAAGAAAAGGGCCCCGTCGCCGCCTTCCCCAGAGCCATACGTACTTCGCCGGTGGGTCCTCAGGCGGCGGCAAGGAGAGGAAGGTGCGGCTGGGGAGGAAGATGTGCCGGCGGGAGGTGGCAGCGGAGGAGGGATCCGGCGTTGAGTGACGGCGGCGGCGCTAAATTGAGGCTCGCGTGCGTGCGAGTCACGAGTGGCATGTCCTCGGATATACCGATAGTTTGCCTCTACTATATGTGTGTACAGGTATTCCTTCTCCCAAATTCACAACCCTCATTGTTTGCCTCCGTATTCCTATGTAGCATTCGTACGCAGGTATGCAACAGCAAGTCTACATTCATTGTATCGAGTAACCCAAATGAACACTTGAAGTACGGATTATCGGCCTCATCAGGTATCCACAGCTGACTACTTGATCACCGGGTCAATCTTCTTGATAGACTAGTACTACTGTGATGGTTTAATGATGGGATTATCTAATGCCGCACATGCTCAAAAGTGGGATTAATCAAACGGTCGATGTAACAAAACCGACAGAGTTAAGTGGAAAACACATATAAATTCTAACTTGGTTTATCTGCTCACTGTTAATTTGACTCGTCCCGTCTCTACCGTACCATGCATGCGTGAGGTGCTAACCACATTTTCATGGAAGAAGAAATGTCGTGCATTTTCCGTTATGGCAAAACTCGCATTGTAGGTTGTGTATGGCATTATGGTGGATTGTGTGATATAGTTTATCCAACCTTTTTTCTTCGCATAATTTTGTGTTTCCTTGACCAACTTCTCTCTAATTAAATGGATATTTCATATAAGCACAACACATCATTCAGAAAATCAATTGTCGACGATCCATGCATCCACCCATGTGCACGGTGGATGATCTAGAGGAGGAGTAATGTGGCGTGCAAGTGCAATGCATAGCGGCCGATCGATTTGTCACCATGTGCGTACGTACCTCTTCACGTACTCATGTCGATGTTGCGCTTTCGTTCCTAGCCCAATGAACTGGCACACCTTGTCCCGTGTACGGCAATGAGAGTCAACACCCAATCTCGGATTATAATTTTGCTTAGGCAAAATTGTTAATTTTAGTTTTCTAGGAAAAGTGGTGGATTTTAGTGAGGTCCTAATGCCACTGATGCTAGTGGAGCGAAGTTGTTGTCACGTTCATGACACTATATACCCCGGGTAGGCTAGACATTCGACCAGGAACATATGCCAAATATACAGGAGGGCACGAATGGAAATCAAGTATATATCTCTAGCACATGGGATCCTTTAGTTGCCTTTCATTTTTGTTCGCGCTTTCAAGCCGTATTTATAATACAACTCAATTTTCTCAAATCTAACCTTGTCACTATGTTGTGCCAACCTGGAGGAATCTCTATAAGCAGGATCGCCTCACGTGACTCGTATGTGTCTGAGCGACTGAACCATGCATGTGAGATCACACGCAACGTATAATTTGTAGAGCTACACATGTTATGAAACCTACTACTTATCTGACATGCATCTTGTTGGCAAGTTATGCAAATCCATGCGTACATCGCGCTGCAGCGGGCGCCATCCTCCCCAACTCTTCCCGCTTCCACTACTGTGTCTGATTATGGATGCCTGATGTGCAGCCTCGCAATTTCCTTCAAATATACTGTGAAGTTTTGACCAACAGACATACTTCACATATACTGTTGCATATGTTTCCTTTCATGATTGAGCAATGATTCTTGAATTGATGCATAAACCTGAATACCTGATGTCGAAATTTACATTATTTCCTCCTTGCAGTGTCTCAAATCATATTTAGGCCTCATTTGACAGGGGAGGTTTTGCAGCCCCGGAGTGGAGGAGGATCTGAGGGAATTTGGTTAATCCCTCTCTTCCACCCAATCCCCTCAATTCCCCACTAATCCCTCCCCCCTCATAAACCCCTCTATTTGGTTAAACCTCCTACAACAGCAGCAGCATAGTAAATGTTCAGTTCTCTGGGTGCTTTGGGGGGTTTTCTGTACCACATGGATTGAAGGAGATTCGTGGGGGTCGGAGAGGATTGGCCTGCTCAATCCCTACGTGTCAAATGGACTGACAAAGATTTCTGAGGATTTTGAACCCTGCGAGGATATTCCCCTCCAAACCTCCCCAAACCCCCTCCACCAAACAAGGCCTTAAGCCTATGCAAATTCTTAACACCATCACGTATACAATGCCAACATACAGTACTATATACAGATACAGTTAATTTATATTCCACTTGTATAGCCAGAGGAATCTTTATAAATGTAATCACATCACGTGATGCATGTTATGTTCAGCCATGTCTGGCTCCTATGTACTTCCTTTTCGTTTGAACTGTTCATCTCAGTGAGTTGATGTATGACTTTTGGTTCCATTCAAGCAATGGAGCCAGGGAGGAGCCGAATGGAGCCAGGGAGGAGCCTCCATGTTCTTCTAAAAAATGCATGTTATATCTGAATCATGCATGTGACCCAGAGGTATGCATAACAAGTGTATGCAACCAAAATTCATAGTTCATACAACATGGATGTGTTTGGTTGCCTGCATTAAGGTCAACCAGGCCCGCGCGAGATGAATTTGGCTTGTTTGGTTGCTTGGGTCGCATACAAATGTTAGGCCGCATGAAACTTAAAGCACTCCCCGGCCAAACCCGCTAGGAACGACCTATTCGGCCATTCCCAACGAGCCAGGCTGGGTCAAGCCAACTTTAGCGCACGAGGTGAGTCTTGTTGCACAAGGGGATACATAAGGGATGCAAGCTCTGTATGCGGTTTCTTCTCCTAAATCCGCTAAACTCCTCCCTAATCCTCTTTGTCCGTCCCTTCCGATCAACACAACAATACTTCGATTCGAGATAACTTCTATACGGAGAAGATGCACATCGATGTCATGGTTCCATTAAAGCGATCGATTACTGGTTTCGTCAACCGTAGAGAAGGGATTCGATATTAAATAGATGAAGAAGAAGCAGGGGAGAGAGAGAAGAACCGGAGGAGGGGGCGAGCCGAGGTGTCACAGGGGCTCGCCGGCCGGCGCGGCGCAAGGAGGAGCGGCTGGTCTGCGATGTGAGGCAGAGGCGGCCTCGGCGCGGCACTGGACAACGCGGTACGCTACCGACCACGGAAACCACGAATCGCATAGGAAGCTTGTGCGGAACCTGTGGAGCGCCAACGCTATGGCCCAGGACACGTCCGAAAACTCTACACTTACGGACCACCTACGGAATACTTCTTACGGACTCTGCCCTTAACCAATCTTTCACTAATCCTCCCCCTGAATTTCAGGGGTGGCCCCCCTTCCTCCCCAATTAAATGTTCCCATCTCAATCCGTAAGAGCAATTCCGTAAATTTTTCCTGTAGATGTAGCAAAGCTGGAGAAGGTGACTTCGACTTCTACCCGGCGAAGGACAGGGACGTCCTCCAGTGGCAGCATCAGATGCGAGGCCTGAATCGGGAGTTCCTCTTCTCCTTCGCTGGCGGCGAGCGTCCCCCCGATCCGAACTCCATCCGACACCACCTCATCCAGGAGTGTGGCGCCTCCAGCTTCTGTAACCTGGTGCAGTGCCGGAAGAGCGAGAAGAACTGCCTCGTGCCCAGCACCTTCATGCGCGTCTTCCAAGGGGCGCGCTTCTGCCTGCTACCGCCAGGCGACACGTACACAACGGTCGACGTTCAACGCCATCCTCGCCGGCTACGTGCCGGTGATCTTCCATCTGGACTCCGCGTACACAACCGCGATGAACCCGGTGATCGTGTTGCGGGGCGACTCGTCTCTGGCTTTGAGTTCTACTACAAGAACAGCTCCGGCGACAGGCTATGGCCGCTGCCTGGCGCGGCGCCGAGTTCGACGGCGGCGTGATGAACTACTAGTTGCTTGCAGCGTCAAGAACTCTGCTTTAAGATGTGTCATGTGTAGGTGTTATCTCTTAATCACGTTGCGTGTATGCAACCAAACACCGGGCACTTGCAGCTCCCAAGCCAATGCACGCAACCAAACGGCAAGTAATTTCCCCCCCTAATGCAGGCAGCCTATATGCAGGCAACCAAACTAAGTGCAGATGATGATTTATTGCATGCATTAGCTCAACTAGACCCAACTGGGACAAGTATGCAAAAATGCAGAAACCGATGCAGGTAACCAAACGCGCCCCATGTGTATGTAACAGGTGTATGCAATCAAAATTCATAGTTCGGACAAAAGGTGTATGTTGTAGGTAGACCTGGCCATGGGCAATCCGCCCCGGTCGGCCCGACCCTACCAGGCCCGGCCCGACCTTGTCCACGGGCTGGGCCCGGGCCCGTCATATTTGCGTGTTAAGAAAGAGGCCCGGCCCGTGGCCCGAGTCATGACGGGCTTTTTAGTGTAATGGGCCAGGCTCGGGTCAGGCTCAGGCCTGTTTTTTTTTTTTTGCGTCGGCCTTTGGCAGGCACGGCCCGACAGATGGCCCGGTATAGTTGTAGGTGTATGCAACCAGAATTTATAGTCAGACAACACGTGTATGTAGTAGATGTATGCAATCAAGATTGTGCCATAAATATCCAAAGAAGATCCAAAATTCTATTAACTGCACCATAAACATCTAGATAATTGTGCTAATTCGGTTTGTTTGGGTTATCCGTTCATCCAGAGAAAGAAGATCAATCCGTGCATAAGTTAGCGAATGAAGCCGTGCATAAGTTAGCTATAAGTTAGGGGTTTGTGATGACCATGTAAGGTTTGCTTTATGGTTTCGTATTTTGGAGGTGGTTTCGTGTGTTACAGCAGTTGCAGGCCGCAACGCTGCTGCTCCCCTCCGTCGTAGCCGGTCAACCACCACAGCAGTAGCAACATCCTCTCGCGATTTCTTCCACGTCGCCGCCTCCCGCCCTCCCCTCGCCGAAGGTGGCCCGCGTCCGCCGCCCTCTTCCTTGCATCCACCGCCGTCGACCTCGCGTCACCGGTTGCCTTCGAATCCATGATGAAGGGATGGACGTCGCCACCGCCGCCGTGCTCGGTGCGTTGCTGCCCTCCTGGAGCGTGGCGGTGGTGTTGGTCTCCTACCTCGCGTAATAGGAAGGTTACGTGAACTCCAAATTGCGCTAATAGAAAGGTTATCACTCTTAAAGTGGGTCATCTGTTATCTCGAGTGGCGGATTTTATTGATGCAGTTCCTAATAACTGGGATGAAGATATAGTTAGACAAACTTTGCATCCTATTGATGCATAACGAGTATTTGTTATTCCTCTCCCACGACATGACATGCAAGGTTTTGTCACTTGGAGTTATACAAAAAATGGATTGTTATCGATTCGGTCAGCCTACTTAGTGGAATGGGCTCATCAACATGGAATGAAACTATGACATATTAATGGATTGGGACAAACCACTGTTAATCCTATTTAGTGTAAGATTTGGAAGCTTTCATGTCCAACAAACCTAAATGTTTTTATTTGGCGTATGTTGCATGGCACACTCCCATGTCGTGTTACACTTGCCAACAGACATATGAAAGTCTATGTAAGAAAGCAATAGAGGTTTCGAGAAGTTTGAGGGTGGATGAAATTATTAATAGAGCCTCGGAAGTTGATCATGCCGGAGAGGCGCTGGATTCCCTACTTCTTTTACCATATCAGGATTTGTTCATGTTGGATTTTTCAAATGCTCGAGAGATAATTGACATTACTGCCTAGTATTTGTGGTGGGAAAGGTATTAACTGGTACATGAAGATATAATTTCAAGTGCATACCATGTTTCCATATGGATCCGTGGGCTCACAACTAATTTTGTTATCGCCTCTTCTCCGAAGGCTATCTTGAGAAGAAAGGGCTGGATAACGCCCCCTGGGGTTTTGTCAAACTTAACGTTGATGCATCTTTTGATCAAGATCTTCTTAGGAGGCATGCTAGGGCGGTTCTGAGGGATGACAAGTGAATATTCATTGCGGGAGGGAATGATAAGTTAGATTGGTGTGTGGACATCATGACGGAGGAAGCTCTACCTCTCATATTCGGTCTTTCTCTTGCGCAAAGGGCAGTATGCAATCTTCTCAATATAAACTCTTACAATTTGGAGGTCATTGATACCATGAAGAATGGAGGACAATCTGCGGGAGCGACCGCGGTGGGTTTTTGACTGTTATCATTTTGCTTGTGATTTTCATATTTCTAGGTTTGAGCATTGTAATAGAGAATCAAATATGGTTTCACATGAGCTCGCTAGGTTGGCTAGATTTTCTTAGACTTTTGATTGGCTTGAGGAGCGTTTAGATGAAATTGTACCCTTACTCATGAACGATGTAACTGTTATTTCTAAGTAATAAAGTTTGGATTTTTTTTAAATGACTTATTCTAACTCTACCATATGAAATTGATATCATATAATGTGTGCAACGCTAACCGCATTTCCATGGAAGTAGAAATATCGTGTGATCCGTTCTAGCAAACCTTGTCTTGTAAGGAGGTGTTTGGCATTGTGGTGTATTGTGATAATATAGCTTATCCAAAAAATAATCATAATTTGGTGTTTCCTTAAACAACTTGTCTCCAATTTCATAGACATTTCTAGCACATCGGATTATTAAATAAGCGCAACTCAGAACAGTTTTGAGAAAATGAATTACTGATGAACCATGCATCCATTTATGTGTGCCGTCTCTGAAGCTAATGAAGAGCAACACACCGCAGTGGGTTGATGTGTCATCATTTGCGTACTTTTCCACGTAGTCATGCTGAACATGGCGGTCGATTGATCTGCCATCATGTATGTGTGAGTGAACCTTGTGCTGCAAGTAATAATTGTCAACGAGTTCCCTATGTCTTCCATGCCTAACTAGATAAGCTAAATGAGCAATACTTAGAGGAGAATACGTGGTCTTTTTTCTAGATGATAAATTGAATGGTATGTTTTTAGGCTCTTCGTCAAATGATGCACACAACTAAACTAATATGTTGATTTTTGTTCTACTAGACCATTGTGTTTTATAGAATTCAGAAAAGGGAGATGCGTGACCGAGAACATAGTGGACAACAAAACTGAATGATAGGAGGAAATATATGCGGAGAAGTGACAGTGCTACTAAATCCAAGGAACATTGAGTAGGTTCATGGAAGGTGAAAATATTAATGGTGTGGTAGCTCCACAAAAAATTATATAATTTATGGGAAAATAGTGGTAGCAGCCATGGTGGTTGCTTTTCTCTCATCTGAAATGATGGTTTTCATTATGGTCAAATGAAAAGGTGGAACGCACAATGCCTTCCTCACTATATGTGTGTACAACTATTCCTTCTCCTCCCGAAGTCCCAACTTCCATGCATCATTATCTGCAACCCCTCTTCCTATGTACCATCACTAGGCATGGTATGCATCGGCAAATCTACAAGAAGCATCTTTTCTTCAACATGTGTCACTATGATACATATATCATTAGGTCTAAATGCAATTGTTTCTCTTATGACGTCATTCTATGGTTGCTATAGTACACTGTGTAGTCTCTTGAAGGATTTTTTCGATAAAGGGTGTTTTTTATTGACTCATAGCGTAGCATCGAGGGATACAATCGTAATGAGTACACACCCGGCCTCTGCATAATTAGGATGCACACAGCCAACACAACACACACGCACAAGATCACGCCGACAAAAGCAAAGTCATACAAGACCAAAGCTATGCCTAGGCGGATGAAAAATAAAAATAAAACCCGAAACAATGAGAACAGTGATTGACGATACACAGCAGTGACCACCCGCTCCACCAAACTTTTGACAACATAAGAACTATGAGAAGGATTCTTCAACAGGCGGCGCCTCCAGGAAGGGAACGACATACAAACGCCGTCGTCGCCGGATCTAACCACCAAAGGTCGGATCGTGGGTTTTCACCCTGAAGATCAAATCCAAGCAAACTCCGAGCAATGCCATCATCATGGTTACGACGCAAGAACGCCGCCATTGCCAGGTATAACCAACTAGGGTCAGACCAGAGTTTTCACTCAGGAGCTCAAGACTGGGTACTCAAGAAGTACCACCTAATCGAAGTCAAAATATGTTGTCTCCTCCACTTGCCTCGATCCCAATAGTTGCATAAGCGCCGAGTCCCCACGACGAGCAATGATCATGTCTACAAAGATAGGCAGACGAGACTCAACAAGAGCCACTCGCCACGACCCAAAGATGTCTTTGACGGGGAGGATGGATTGAGGCACCGCCAAATCCAGAGTTCAGGACACTTTGGAGGCCCTGCACCATCCTCACAAGTGGCAACCAAGGCTGATCTTCTTGAGACGGCAGCACCATTCGCTTCCACTAGCTCCATCATCCTCTCTTATTAACACAGATCATATAGGTTGAAGTGTTGAAGCTTCACAGGTGACTACTGTCCAGCCGATGACAAGCATGCTGGCCGGAATCTTGTGGCCACCAGACCTTCCGCCAGAGCCAGGGCAGAAAACCACCATGAACGTGCTTACCTGGCGAAGTTGTGGGCAACAGCCGCGGCAACTGCGCTTGGCCATCGCCTCAACGTCCGCTCCATGCGGGGAGAGAGGAGCGTTCCCGTGCTCTTGCCATGGAACTAACAACGCCCCAAGTGGCTGCTTCCATTGGAAATACATGGCGTGACGAAGAGTGGTCGGCTGGTGGTGACGGCAAGCACCATAGTGCCGATCTGACCACCCACAGCCATCCTTCCTCCGAATTCAGCCTCGCGTGCAGCGCCGCTGTCGCTGCAACTTCAACCTTCACTGCATCCAGCCGCCGCTGGTACCTCGCCACATGCCGCCCAAAGTGCTACGGGAAAGGAACCCCGCCGCCGCTGCCAGCCGCACGGGCGAGCCCGGCGGCGCTGACCGGCGGCGGCGAGGAAAGAGCGCGCCGGAAACTGCCGGAGAAAACGGATCCAGTCGCCGCCCGAGCCGCCCTCGCGGGACGACGCGGGGGCAGTTTCTGTTCCGTGAAAACAATCCTTATCCAGTCTCTTGAAGGATGAAGGTTCACTCTAAACTTATCCTATCAAACAATCCTTGCCGCTTTGATACATTTGTCTACCTACTATCAGAGTTGATAGTGTTGTGAGGTGATGACTGCCTTGGGTTATGCCTCATATACTAGTCATTGCGTTTCTTTCTAACTGTTCATCGAGGTAAGTCTTTCAACTAGCTCCATTGCTGAAAATACACAATTAGGCTGCCACACAACATATCGTGCAAGAACTCGGTCTTTTTAAGTTAGGAACATACAATGGTGATTGGCCATTGTTTTGGTTGACAATTTTGTACTTCTATTAAAGACATATATATCTATTATCGCATACCTAAAGCACAATCCGATAAAAAAATAGAGATAAACAGAAATTATAATGAAATGCATTCTATGGTCTAAAACAGGCTACTCGGGTGTGGTATTCACGACTTAGCTTCACACAGGATGAACTTTAATTCCTTCCCACCAACGCGGATATGGCTAAACTTTGTTTTATTCCAACCAAGGCGGATATGTCTGTATATGTGTCCCAACACTCTAAAATCACCATGTTCATGATGATCTATGTGATATGTGGATGCCATATGTTCAGATATTTTTCCCAGAGAAAGTATATTTTATATTTTTTGACTGGATTTTTACACAGTCCATACGTGCATACCACTTAAATACATATAAATCAATATTCAAATAGTTTACTTGCACAATGTACGCCAGGTCTTGGATCCTTTACAACTAGGTTTTACAAAAAAGGAGTGTCCTTGTCACTATGTTGACCTCATCTGTAGCGATACATGCACCGTTCATTTAGGGCATGGCCAATGCATAGTCTTAGGGTGATGTCCCACATGTTATGTAGGATCGGATGTCAAAAAAAGGTTTGAATGATGTAGCAAGATCCTCGACAGGAGACGGGTGATCGAAGTGAAAAAATATGGTCTGGTGCATAAAGCTGAAGAAGTTAAAATGAAAAGTAAAAATGTATGTGTAATGGGAGTTTACTTTCTACTCCCTCTGTCCATAATATAAGAGTGTTTCTAACAATATTATGGGACAGAGGGAGTATTTTTGAATGAGGGCCATTAGCAATAGCTTGCTTTGGAGTGACAAAAAAATCAATATAAATACCTCAAACTACATTTTGTAATGAGGTTCATATGTATGGCACCATTGACCATTGTACATGCTCTTTATATAATTAACATAGATGAAGGAATCTTTACAAACGGTATCGCATCACGTGATCCGTATATATATAATATACGGAGTACTTCTGAACGACTGAACCATGCATGTGAGACCTCGAGACAAAACACACAAGGACTCACAGCATCTCCACTCTCCCCCACAGTCGGCGATTCCGAGCCAAACCCAGCCCCTTGGGGCGCTTGGGGGTGCCCTTTGAAGCGAAAAGAGGCGTGGGTCCGCTCTGTCAGCGACAAACAATCCTTTCCCACCCCCTGCCTTTCCCTCCATTTCCTCCCTTCTTCCCCCTTCTCCCGCCACTCCCCTCCCGCTCATCCGGCCGCCACCATGCCGCCGAAGAAGTACCCGGCTCCTCATGTCGCTATCGCCGGCGACGCCAGCCACCCGAAGCAGAGGAAGCCAAGGGCGCCGATTGCAAAACCGCCAGGTATGTAGAACGCCGACTGGAGGGCGGAGGTTCAGCGCCGGGAGGCCGTCACCACTGACCGGCGCAACAGGCTCAATGCCAAGAAGGCTCGCGACGTGGCCACGGCGGCGGCGGCGGATGTAGAGGCGTCTCGCGCGGGGATGCTGAATACGCCTAGGGGCCACGATCCGCAAGCTGCGTGGGCCAACAAAGCGTCGCCTCGCTGCCATCGCCCTGGGGGTACGCTTCCTCGCCGGGTTACGCCGACGGCGACGCACATGGTGGATTCAACCCCAACATCACCTTTCCACATGACCAGCGCGCCTCACCCTCCGGTATGAACCCCGACCAACGCACCCCCTCACCCGCGTTCGCTGGCGTTCAGTACCCCCGTACAACTACTCGCCGCCGGCGTACACAGCCTCACTGACGCCGCCTCTACGCCGGTGCGCTCTGCCCTTGTTACAAGCCTCGGCGCCACATTTTGGCCACCCCGAGTGATGCGGAGCATCCTAAGGACATCACCATGTCAAGAGTCCGTTTGGCAAGTGACACGTGCGACCTCTACTTCTCATACATAAAGGTGAATCATCTCATTTACACGTGTTCACTTAACCCCTTCGAGGATGGTATACTACTTGACACTCCACTCGTGTGCCTACATAGGTATTGTCGGAACACCATGGACGACGAGGAGGAGTGCGGGCGCAAGTGTACAACTACACCATCCGCGAGCGAAGCATGGAAGAGAAGGAAGAAGAGGAATCTTCCCAGCGCGGAGATAGAAGTACTACCGGTCCAACTACCGGTCTGCCGGTACTACCGGTCCAACTACCGGTCAACTACCGGTCTACCTTCTGTGATCGACCGGTGCAAGGCCGGTGCAAGGCCAGAACTTCCGCTAAACCGCAAAAACCGGTACTACCGGTCCCAGGACCGGTACTACCGCCCTGCCTGCGCACAGTTGAAGGGTTTTCACCCCATGTATCCCCCCAACTTACCCCTAGACTATAAGTACTCCTTCCCTTCCATCTTTTAGGGTCAGCATTGATTTAGCTCATATGAGAGATAGAGCTTTGCTCATCCATTACGGATCTACTCCACGAGAGAGACCGCGGCCCCTCTACGGAGAAGATCCACCTTGGATTCAAGACCCCTAACGGGAAGATCCTTCACGGATTCAAGACCTCCTCTTGGAGATGAACTCTACCTTGTATCTTTCCCTTTGTTGTTCATGTACCTTGTGGATCTTGTGTGTTAGATTGTCTAGTGGATGTGTGATTTGGACTTGTTCTTGAGTGTTTCTCTTGTGTTTCCCTTGTGTTCTCCCCTTTGTGCTCCTCTTGTCCTTGGGGATTCCCTCCATTTCGTGAAAGATCGGCCATCTAGGGTTCCACCCTACATCATTATGGTATTGACGAGATTACAGACCTAGGGTAGAGTCATAGGCCTGACCAATGTACCCCACCCAAGGTCACTACCCTAGAAGATCAAAAGACAAGACCCATGGCGGTGGAGACAGCCGAGTGAGACGGTCCAAAGAGACACTTCACTTGACCGACCCACATACGCAGGACGACCCAATTCCACTCGACCGGACCGAGCGCTCGACCTCCGAAGACCAAGGGCCTCTGGGAACGGTAACGGTCCTATATTTACTCTCTGTAGTAAATATCTTAATTGTCCTTTACCGCAGGCGTTATCAGTAACGCCTGCCTTAATGTACCTTTAAACCCTTGGTAACGTGGAGCATGGCTGGGGTCCTGGCTCACTATATAAGCCACCCCCCTCCTCCAGAACAAGGGTTCGCACCTCTGTAACACATACATACACACATCAGTCGACCAAGCCTCCGGGCACTGAGATGTAGGGCTATTACTTCCTCCGAGAAGGGCCTGAACTCGCGAAAACACTCTGCGTACAAGCTCGCCATAGCTAGAACCTTGCCTCTCCATTCGTACCCCCTACCCTTACTGTCAGACTTAGAACCACGACAGTTGGCGCCCACCGTGGGGCAAGGCATCTTAGCGACATTTGGTGAAGTTGCGACCTCTTCCCCGACCACTTTCATCATGGTGTCAGGCGGCGCTTTGGCGTCGGGCCAAGAGATCCGGCTCGGCGCGCTGGTCTTCGTCGCCGACAACTCCGCGTGGCTCCAGGAAGCCCCACTCGACGTTGAGGCTCTACCCGCCCGCGGAGCCACGCACTTTCGCGCCGGAGCCGGCGGCGTCCTCCTTCTGCAGCCGTCGACCCGGTACTCATCGTCCGCCATTCCCGCTGGACGCCGCTGTAAGCGATCCGGTCGTTCACGGCTCCAGCGGTGGGTGGGACACGCGGTGGCCCATCAAACGGCCACCCCACAAGTCGCGGCCATTGAGCCCGACGGTTACCTTTACGGTCCGGCCGATCAGTCGACCGGGCTCGAAGATTCCGTTTCTGAGTGCGGGAGCAGCGATCCCACGGCGGAAATCCTCATGGTCGATCCGCGCCGCAGCCCGCCAGGTTTTCCTCGTGGAAGGAACGGCGGCAGCGGGGGCGATCGGGCGCATGACAACGACGGTTACATCCCTCAGCCCCTCACTTCCGAGCAAAGAGCTGAACTTTGTCGCTGCAACGAAGATGCACTCTTCACCCCCTTCGTGGGGATTCCCCAGAAGCTTTGGCTCTCGAAGCCACGCGCGTGGCCACCTTGGACGAGCGCGCGTGCCTGGAAAACATCCAACGTTCACTCGACGAACAGGCCCGCCGACTGGCCCCCGAGTCCAGTCGACGGCCGCGGCAATCGCGTCAGCGCGAGACTCAGGTGTTCCGCACGCCAGTCCAAAACCTCGAAGCCGCGGCTCGTATCGCGGAGTCGATTCAACCCTCCCAGTCGGAAGCTGGGAGAGGCCTTCAGCAGATCCGAGCTTTGCTTCGAACGGCTGAAGAGCAAAACACGGCTGTCTCTCAGTCGCGCAACAGGATTCACAGCAGATCTGTGGCTGCAGACACCGTATGGTCGGCCCACAGTCCAAGATCGCCCCCGAGGCGCGAGGAACGTAGTCCGCGGCATGACCGGCACCTGGGTCGGAACGACGATCCACTCGACTGTCGACACGGAAGCTACGACCGCCGTCGAGCGCCTACCCCTCCTCCGGGGAGTGGGTCACACTCGCCCCAGCGGCACGTGGGCAGGCGCCTGCGAGACAACGAGCGTAGGATTCCCTCGGATCCCTGGCGGCCAGGTTTCGATGCGAGGTCCATCCTTGTCCAGGGTCGGGTCGACCGTAACCGGGCATCCAGGGACGAGCGAGGCGGAGACCAACCCAGCGGCAGCCGAGCGCCGGCCTCCAGGCCCGAATGTTTCTGCAGCGCAATCAGGGCCGCGGAGATCCCCCCCGAACTTCAGGCTGGCGGCAGGAGTAAGCAAGTTCACCGGTGAGTTGAAGCCGGACACTTGGCTGGAAGACTACCAAGTGGCCGTGCAGATCGGAGGAGGCAACGACGACGTAGCCATGAAACACCTCCCCTTGATGCTGGGAGGCTCCGCTCGGGCGTGGCTCAACCAGTTAGCCCCCAGGAGCATATACAGTTGGGAAGAGCTCGCTCGAGTTTTCGTTCGGACCTTCGAAGGCACCTGCAAGCGACCTGCTGGACTCGCGGAGCTTCAGCACTGCACGCAGAAGCCGAGTGAAACTTTGAGGGACTACATTCAGCGGTGGACTACTTTGCATCATACGGTGGAAAACGTTTCCGAGCACCAGGCGGTGTGCGCTTTCAAGGAAGGCGTGCGCAACCGAGAGTTGAATCTGAAGTTTGGCCGAACAGGCGACATGTCCCTGTCGCGGATGATGGAGATTGCCAGTCGGTACACCAACGGCAAAGAGGCTGATCGGCTCCGTAGTGGCAAGAAACCAGTCGGGCAGGACGACCAGAATCACAGTCGAAAGAACAAGCGTAAGGCCGACCCAGCTGCTCAGGGAGAGGCTGCGGTGGTTAATCAAGGGAAGGGCAAAGGGAAGCCCAAAGGCTCCTGGGCCCCCAAGAAAGGAAAGGGTCAGGCTGGAGATGATATGCTCGACCAGCCGTGTCCCATACACACAAAGAAAGATGAAGAGGGGAACTTGGTGTATCCCAAGCACACCACTCGGCAGTGTCGACTCTTGATCCAGAGTTTCCAGAAGGATCAGTCGACTGAGAAGGAGAAGGAATCGGAAGAGTCCGAAGAAAGGAAGGGGACAGAGGATACCCCCGCATCAACTCCACCTTGATGATTTTCGCGGACGTCGAGAGTAAAACTCGACTGAAAATCATCAACATAGAAGTAAACATGGTTGCTCCGGCGACTCCCACGTTCCTGAAATGGTCGAAGATCCCCATCACATTTGACCAGTCCGATCATCCAGCGCACATCGCCACCCATAGGCGGCAGGCGTTGGTGGTCGACCCAGTAGTCGAAGGCACGCGCCTGACCAGAGTTCTGATGGATGGAGGTAGTGGCTTGAATATCCTGTATGCAGCAACCCTCCGGGATATGGGCATTCCGATGTCCAAGCTAAGGGAAAGTAACATGAGGTTCCACGGGGTAATCCCCGGGAAGAAAGCCGACTCACTCGGCCAGATATCACTCGACGTCGTCTTCGGTGAGTCCAAGAACTACCGAAAGGAGAAGCTGACGTTCAAAGTGGTGGACTTCAACAGCGCTTATCACGCCATCTTGGGTAGGCCCGCCTACGCCAGGTTCATGGCTCGACCATGTTACGTCTACCTCAAGCTGAAGATGCCGGGGCCCAACGGCGTCATAACCATCACTGGGAACCGGCAGAAAGCGGAATAATGCTTCTAGAAAGGCTCGAAGATCGCCGACGAGCAAATGGCGGCAGTAGAGATGGAGGAGTACCAAAATCAAGTGGATCCGGGCGACCTGCTAAGGGCGAAGAAGCCGGCTTCCGAGTCAGCTTTTCAGTCGGCAGGAGACACAAAACCTGTGCACATCCACCCCACCGACCCCAACGCAGCGCCGACCCACATCTCCACCACACTCGACAGCAAATAGGAAGAAGCGCTCATCCAGTTCCTCCGTGAGAACTGGGACATCTTTGCATGGAAACCATCAGACATGCCGGGTGTGCCTAGGGGGCTGGCTGAGCACCATTTGCGAGTCGACCCGAAGGTTAAACCTGTGAAGGAACATCTCCGTCGATCCGCTGCGGAGAAGCGAAAGGCGATTGGCGAAGAAGTGGCTCGACTCCTAGCAGCAGAGTTTATCTGCGAGATATACCACTCCGAGTGGCTCGCCAACGTCGTCATGGTCCCCAAGAACGACAATTCTCTCCGCATGTGCATCGATTTCAAGCACATCAATCGGGCCTGCCCGAAAGATCATTCTCCTCTTCCCCGCATCGATCAGATTGTCGACTCGACTGCGGGATGTGAGCGTTTGTCCTTTCTGGACACGTATTCCGGGTACCACCAGATCCGCCTGTATGGGCCCGATGAGATAAAGACAACTTTCATCACCCCTTTCGGGTGTTTTTGTTATGTCACCATGCCTTTCGGTCTCAAAAATGCCGGCGCCACCTTCATGCGCATGATCTAGAAGTGCTTAATAAAGCAAATCAATCGGAACGTCGAGGCGTACATGGATGACATTGTGGTCAAGTCACGGAAAGGTTCCGACCTGCTGACTGACCTCGCTGAGACATTCGCGAACCTCAGAAGCTACGATATCAAGCTCAACCCGTCAAAGTGTACATTTGGAGTTCCTGGTGGCAAGTTGCTCGGTTTTCTCGTTTCCGAACGGGGAATCGACGCCAACCCAGAGAAGGTCGGCGCCATCCTCCGAATGAAACGCACCGAGCGTATACATGACGTCCAGAAGCTTACTGGTTGCTTGGCCGCATTGAGTCGATTCATTTCTCGTCTTGGGGACAAGGCACTGCCTCTCTACCGACTCATGAAGAAATCTGACAAGTTCGAGTGGAATCCCGAAGCTGAAGCAGCATTTGAAGAGCTCAAAGCCCTGCTGTCCACCCAGCCGGTGCTCACTGCCCCAGTCAGCGGAGAGCCTCTTCTGCCGTACATTGCTGCCACCGGACAAGTCGTCAGTACTGTACTCACGGTCGAGCGGGAAGAAGAGGGCAAGGCATACAAGTTCCAATGCCCGGTCTATTACATATCCGAAGTTTTGACTCCCTCCAAGCAAAGGTATCCACATGACCAAAAGCTTGTGTACGGGATTTACTTGACTGCAAAAAAGGTTGCCCATTATTTCTCGGATCACTCAATATCAGTCGTCAGCGACGCCCCATTATCAGAGATACTAAACAACCGAGATGCAACTGGTCGAGTGGCAAAATGGGCGATTGAACTTCTTCCGTTAGATATCAAGTTTGAAGCGAAGAAAGCCATCAAGTCTCAGGCCATAGCGGATTTTGTGGCTGAGTGGATAGAACAAGAGCTTCCGACTCAAGTCCAGTCGGACCATTGGACTATGTTCTTCGATGGGTCCAAGATGCTGAACGGATCCGGTGCAGGCGTGGTCCTGATCTCTCCCAGGGGCGACAAGCTCAGCTACGTCCTTCAGATCCATTTTGATTCATCAAACAACGAGGCTGAATACGAAGCACTTTTGCATGGGTTGCGTATGGCCATCTCACTCGGCGTCCGTCGCCTGATGGTCTATGGTGATTCCGACCTAGTGGTGAACCAAGTAATGAAAGAATGGGACGTCAGGAGCCCGGCAATGACCAGTTATTGTAGTGCAGTGCGAAAGCTTGAAAAGAAGTTCGAAGGCTTAGAGCTCCATCATGTGCCCAGAGCAAAGAATCAGCTAGCCGACGATCTCGCAAAAATTGGGTCGACTCGGAGGTCCATACCCAAGAATGTGTTCCTAGAACATCTGCACATTCCCTCTGTCAAGGAAGACCCCTTTACAGAAGAGCCCCCGCAGCCAGTCAGCACGACAGATCCGACTGAGGTCGAAGTGCCTGCCGTGGTCGACTTGATCATGGAGGTCCTAGTGATCACACCTGATTGGACTGTGCCATATATATCATATCTGCTCAGACAAGAACTCCCAGAAGACGAAGAAGAAGCACACCAGATCGTCCGCCGATCCAAAGCGTTCACTGTCATTCAAGGTCAGCTCTACAGAGAAAGCATCACCGGAGTCGCCCAGCGCTGCATCGATCCAGAGGAAGGTCGACTGATCTTGGATGAAATCCACTCGGGGACTTGCGGCCACCACGCCTCCTCTCGAACTATTGTGGCCAAAGCATACCGAGCCGGGTTTTACTGGCCCGGCGCCAACGAGATGGCCAAGGATATTGTGGATAAATGCGCGGGTTGCCAGTTCTACTCCAACATGTCACACAAGCCAGCATCCGCCCTGAAAACCATCCCACTATTCTGGCCCTTCGCTGTTTGGGGCTTAGATATGGTCGGCCCCTTCAGGATAGGCAGGAGCGGATTCACCCACCTTCTGGTGGCAGTCGACAAGTTCACCGAGTGGATTGAGGCCAAACCCATCAAGAACCTCGAGTCGAGCACCGCCATCAGCTTCATTAAGGAACTAATATTCAGATATGGGGTCCCTCATAGCATCATCACAGACAACGGCTCCAACTTTGACTCGGATGAATCCAGAGCTTTCTGTACTTCCCAAGGAACGCGAGTCGACTACGCCTCCGTGGCACACCCGCAGTCGAATGGACAAGCAGAAAGAGCAAATGGGTTGATTCTCCAAGGCTTAAAGCCACGGCTCATGCGCGACCTCAAACATGCCGTCGGGGCTTGGGTAACTGAGATGCCCTCTGTCCTGTGGGGTCTGAGGACGACTCTGAATCGGCCGTCTGGCCGTACCCCTTTCTTCCTGGTCTATGGCGCCGAAGCTGTATTGCCGAGCGACTTATTACACAACGCCCCCAGAGTGGAACTCTTCTCCGAAGCTGAGGCTGAGCAAGCTCGTCAAGATGCAGTCGACCTTTTGGAAGAGGAAAGAGAGATGGCCCTGATCCGGTCGACCATCTACCAACAGGACCTGCGTCGATTCCATGCTCGCAACGTAAGAAGCCGAGCGTTCCAGGAAGGAGACCTGGTCCTCCGAGTGCATCAGAAACGTCCGCACAAGCTTGCCCCAGCCTGGGAAGGCCCGTTCATCATCACAAAGGTGTTGCGCAATGGAGCTTACCACCTCTACAATATCGCCCAGAAGAAAGACGAACCTCATTCGTGGAATGCGGACCTACTCCGCCGTTTTTACACTTGAAACACTCGACGGTCGAGTTGTAATAAAGATTCCCCAATTTGTTTCAAAGACAAGATAGAAATGATCTCCTAACGATTGGTGTCCTCTAAATCCCCCAGTGGGTGCTTAGCTGCGGTCCTCCGAGCTACGCCACAAGTACAAAGCGGCTCGGTCCTCCGAACTCCGCCACAAGTACAACGTAGCTTGGAATCGCCTAAGTTATAAACATTCTACTCCGAGTGAAGAGCAACCCTCTCACTCGAAGGCTTAGCTGCGACCCCGTGACTCGCCTAAGTTACAACTATCTACTCCGAGTGAAGAGCAACCCTCTCACTCGGGGGCTTAGCTGCGGTCCTCCGAGCTACGCCACAAGTACAAAGCGGCTCGGTCCTCCGAACTCCGCCACAAGTACAACGTGGCTTCGAATGGCCTAAGTTATAAAGCATTCTACTCTGAGTGAAGAGCGACCCTCTCA